>OX438815.1:1888787-2488787 GCA_949316475.1 Hypomecis punctinalis
GAGATAGGTACTGGGCTACAAATGATACTAAGATGGCCACAACTGGGCACCTACCTACCTATTTAGAATTATGTGGATATTAATATCGGTTCTTTGGAGATGCAAATTAAATTTCTAATTCTATACGAATACGCGATCACCTATCCGAAGTCCTGACTGTACCGAATATTGCTTAACTTTCTCAGCTTTCACTATACTGTTTTTGGAAGTAAGGTTTCTGTTATTTCCTTTATTTAGTGACGAGATTGTTTATTCTGCTCACGGACGGCCGTCCGAGCGGGTTCAAGACAAAGGGTCCGTCCGCTTAGTGGACACGTCGAATCAGTCGTGTTTTGGTTCAAATTACTACTTGAACTCTCCAAAATTGCCATTTGAATTCGACGAAATGTCTACAATGCACTTTTGCTCGAAAACGTTCTGCTGCAAAATTGTAGTAACAAAATGCGTTTAATACTGAGTCTTATTTATAAAATCAGAAGTCAAGAAAAATACAGCTTTTGTAAATGCTTATTTAGTAGAATCCAAAAATAACTGTTTCCTTATTTTGATCAATCCAAAAATAACTTTTCCTTTTCAACGTTGGCCTTTTTTAGGCGTGTGATAACAAAACAGATTTTTATATGTTATTTTTTTTTGTACAAAAGCTTGTTTAGATTACAAAATAAGGTAAATATATAATAGTCAACGCTTTCTTTTTAATGTTTATTGCAGGGTTCACTAAAAGCGTAAACAGCAATAATAATGGTACTTGTGTTTTTTTTTTGTAAAATAGCTCTACTTATTGTGAACAATTGACTTTAGAAAAAAATATACCATATTGTTGGAAGGTAGACGAGTAACAGCCGGCGAATGATATAAAAGGCGGTGCGCAAACGCCGCGCCAACACTTTGCCTCGAGCCACCGTCGTGGAAACATCGTCCGATATTTCATTTCTCTTTAGTTAAATTGTGTCGAATCGCTGTCCGATTGTTTAACTTTTGATTATTTTTGTTGAATTATAATTGTCAAAGTAATTCGGTGTTTTATTTCTGAAATAAAATCAGTTCAAGTATCCAAAATCAGAAGTGGGATAGAATCTACGTTTCACGCGTTGTTCTATCTCACTACTCTGCCCACATTATGTAGCAAAGAAATGTCGGACAATGTAATGGCCATCGAAATAGTAGTTTGCGCAAAATCTACATGAAGGTAGTTGCCTAAGAGCGAAACTAGGCGCGAGTTAATAGTGAAGTGAAGTGTTGGAGCAGTGCTTGATAGCTCATAGGGTGCGTCAGTTCCCGCAACTCGCAGGCCTCGCCGCCTGACCGGTGGGCATACCGCCCTCAGCAGGCGTCGCACCTGTTCGGTGGGCATTGCTACCTGCCACCTTTGCGATGTCGGCTACTCAGCGGGAATCACCGTCATCAGCAAGCCTCATCGCACTCAGCGGCACTAAGCACCAAGAGAGGCTGGTAAACTGTTTGTGGCAGACAACGGTCAGGTACAAGTTCACTGTACCAGATTGCATTGTTGATGCAGTACACTTCTTCAGAATGTTGGTGAGAGCTATCCATTACTTTTACATTTTTCGTTTATGCCCATGTTTACCAATGGCAAAATAGACCGTGCTAAGTACTAGACTACCGACTTTTTACGAATCGGGTTTTGTTTAAATTATGATTCAGGCCCTTGTGTAAACATTTATGACGGGTGAGTGATCGTACATGGGGTTATTTTATTGCGAACACGAGCTATTTTATCTGTAGCTAGACATCGCGATTGTTTTGTTCAGAGTCAGCAACACGACTCGAACAAAACTACCCTACTTGTCATTTTTTTTGCTGTGTAGGTTACGCATTAAACATTTTGTGAAAAATAATAATGGAAGCCAAGTATGTGCCTTTAAATAGCTGTTGTAAAGTTCAACTCATAAGCAGGCATTGTTTTTTCGTGGTGAATTTGTCCGCCTTTCTGCGAAAGTCAACTGATATTATTTGACACTCATTTAAATCCTAAACGTGCTTATAGCCGGGATTCTAATGTAAAAATTGTTTTGGTGATAAAAGATAACGCGTAGCATAAGCAACATTGAATTTCGATGCAAAATGATCAGCGTCGCAATGCCTTTGAAGTGATTTTGGAATTTCGTAGTCTTGTGAAATAAGAAAACTTGTGAATTGTTTGAGTAAAGAAAAAGCTGGTTTCGATAGATTGTTTTTAGATTTTGAATATGACTTGAGATAAGTACGGGGTTAGTCAGGTCAGATGTTTGTTGGGGAACTGTAAATTCTACTTTGTGTGATTTCGCAATGATTATTTTCTAGTGAAAGAAACTGAGCCTTTTAAAATAAAAGTCAAGGTCAGGTGTGACCGAGCTCTGATAAGATCTAAGTTCTACTTATGTAATTTTTCACATGTAGTCGAAGACAAAAGTAGCAGGCAAGTAAGGCAATCATTAAAGCCGGCAGCTTTGCAGCTGCAGTTTGTGCGTTCTGATGGGTTTTATTTGAAAGTATGTACTTAGGGTTGTTTTTATCAAAAGTGTTATCTATGTAGTTGCCGTGACAAAGAAGAAAGAGAGAGTAAGCTCAACTCTTTTTAAACGCTTCTTCTCTGTTTGTAGTTGTGACGCTGCAGCGTTTCCGATAAAACGCGAGAGTGCGTCTCACCGAGGTCACTGAATGTGATGGAATGTGGTGGCCCAGTTGTGAGTGCTTAAATGTTTGATTTTGCACTGGAAAAGGTAAAATGTTTGGTGACCTGTCGACTATAATAAGTCGTAGCCTTGAACGTTTTACACCATCGCCCGGCAGTTGTGAAAGTTTTGGTGACAAGTGGTGTTGTTGATAACTTGTCAGGACTACACCCGATAGACATAGTTAGTAGCTAGATTTCTGAGTTTTGAAAACCCGATCGCAACACTAGTTTATCAAAATAACCGGTTACATTCTTCTTGCCAGGCAAAAATAAATCTTTACTGTGTCGAAATAACGGTGAAATTTAACTATCATGGCGCCATAAACAGAGAAAAAACTGGTTTTCTTAGAGCAAGCTAAATTTAACCTTCTCTAAAGAAAACTAAAATTGATTCTTCACTAGCTGTGTATGTAGCCGTGATTAGTTCTGGACCGTTGCCGCGTAGCCGTCGGTGTCGCGTGGGTTGCAACGAAACAGTTTGGTTTTTAGTAACAAGAAAAGCCACGACACGAGCGCGACACGGCGTAGCTAGGTTATTATGTGTAGCAGTTTTTCGACATTGCAAAGAGCAGTTTTTCGGCTATGTAGCTTGAGACTAGTTGAGACAGTTTTATAAAGCTGCTACGATACGTAACGCCCAGTCGCCCACTGCTAACACCCGATAAGCGATAACTTACAGATGCAAATAAAGATTTCTAATTTTAATATGTCTACTGTTCGTGCAATATTCATTTACTGGTACAATTTGTAGGGAGTACTGTACACTGATAAACTTGTAATGATCAAATAATGATCAAGTTTGTGCCCGATCAATTGAAGAGTATGAACGTAACCTGCCAAGTGTTTTGTTTCGTCTCGGTCTGTCTATAGAAGTACCTACGTTTAACAATGTGTTGCTATGTGAAATGTTTACTTTTTGTAAAAAGATACATCTGATCCTTATCATTTTCATCTGCACTGTGTAAGCCTTTTGATGGTCCACTGCAGGATGACGGGCATACCCACGAAGGTTGATTTAAGGGTGATGTTCATCTATTTGAAGGGAAATGTGCCCCTGAACGATTAACGTAAAACCTTTGCAATTGTTTCTGAGTTAAATGATTATTAAGAGACCTTGTTAATCATTGACACGTTTTGTGACCCTAGCAGTGGCTCAGTGGTAATGTTTTACGTTTCATAGTTCTAATTGTGTTTTCTCTGGTTTGTCTCAGATCGATCGGGATACGGCTTCACGCAGTGCCTCTGTCCCTGGGAAACGAGTAATGCCTCACGTCGTGCCTCTTATTCAGTGCGGGATACTGCTTCACGTAGTGCCTCTGTCCCTGGGAAACGAATAATGCCTCACGTCGTGCCTCTTACTCAGTGCGGGATACTGTTTCACGTAGTGCCTCTGTCCCTGGGAAACGAGTATTGTCTCACGTCGTGCTTCTTACTCAGATACTGCTTCACTCCGTGTTTCTGCCCCTGAGAGCGAGTAAAGCATCAAGTCGTGCTTCTTGCTTGGTCGAGACAGGCTTCACACCGTGCTTCTGTCTTTGGGAGCAAGTAAAGCATGAAGTCTTACTTCTTGCTTGCTCGGGACATGCTCTGCGCCGTCATCTGTCTCTGTGAGCGAGTAAAGCATCCATTCGTGCTTTTGCTTGCTCGGGACAGGCTCTGCGCCAAGCATCTGTCTCTGTGAGCGAGTAAAGCATCCATTCGTGATTTTACTTACTCGGGACAGGCTCTGCGCCAAGCATCTGTCTCTGTGAGCGAGTAAAGCATCCATTCGTGCTTTTACTTGCTCGGGACAGGCTCTGCGCCAAGCATCTGTCTATGTGAGCGAGTAAAGCATTCAATCGTGCTGCTTACTTGCTCGGGATAGATAGATTTCACGCCGCCGCGCCGTAGCTCACTAGTTAAGTATACGCCTCTTGACATTTTTGCTGTCTTTTGGCTAAGTAACGATTGTTTATGTTTCTTTTTTAGTCATAACACAGGATACACTTCAAACATATTTCTTTCTTGGTTGTTTAGTCATAATCATAGTCATGGTTACAAAGTGTCTTTGACGAAATTTTGCTTTGCTGCCCTGATCACCCGGATAATCTACGAGTGAATTTTAATAAGATTTGACGAATCTGAACTGAGATTTATCCGGGACCATTACAAGAAATGTTTCTTGACAGACTTTGCAAGGCGATACTTGTAGACTTCAATTTTTTTTCGGTTCAGTTTTATGTTTAATGATTGAATCTTTTTGAGCAAGACAAACTTCATGTCTGGATAGTTTTTGGCTTGTCTTCAAGCCTTTTCTATGATTTCGTACATATGCAAATCGTTTTCACGTTCTGTACAGATGCTGACCTAGAAAAGGAAGAAACTACTTCGGCTGCGGCTGAGCTACAGCCACAAATTGAAGTCTAGCTGTTTCCGGTACCAGGGCTGTGTAAAGAAAATGAACAGGTTCCGTCTGGGTCTGCACGTCTGGGCACTACCAAGAGACTTCTACTCAAGCGTGGCATATGAACCCTCCGAGCCTGAGCACCATCTAAGCTTCGATGCCAATGCTTGAGACTGGCCTGCAGAGCTAAGGGAGACCGAGGACGATCTCATTTATCAAGAAAGGCCGTGTTGGAAGGTAGACGAGTAACAGCCGGCGAATGATATAAAAGGCGGTGCGCAAACGCCGCGCCAACACTTTGCCTCGAGCCACCGTCGTGGAAACATCGTCCGATATTTCATTTCTCTTTAGTTAAATTGTGTCGAATCGCTGTCCGATTGTTTAACTTTTGATTATTTTTATTGAATTATAATTGTCAATGTAATTCGGTGTTTTATTTTTGAAATAAAATCAGTTCAAGTATCCAAAAATATCTAATTTTCTTGTTGTTCCAAATTGCATTTTACAGAAATATTTGTTCAATTTCAAAGTCAAAATTTTTATTGCAGTTTGCAGTTCCTTATAATACGCCCTATGGTGATAACTTAGTCTAAGATCGTTTTTTTTTAACGGGCAAAAGTGCCTTTATTAACAACAATAACATACAATACTACTTTAAATGCTAAAACTATCTACCTACACCACTACTACATAGACAGCAATTGGATCATCCACAGACCCTTGAAGGTCTAAAGATAATCCAAATGCTCAAGCTCACTGCCAGTTGTCAGCGTGCCCAGCATGCTGGCAGGCAGCATTGGCACGCTGAATGGCAATGCTTATACGTTGAGCCAGATAAACATCAGCATTTTGGTCACGCGCCGCGTCCACCAGATGCTCAGAAAGACTTTTTAAAACAAGATAAGATCGTTATAAAAACTTATATAAGAAAAGTCTCTCTTCTCCACTTGATGCCTAACTATACTCTATAAAATTTAACTTGATCTCTGCGACAGCTGTCAGAAAAATCACGCCTATGAAGTTCTGAATTTCTTAATAGTACAGACAATACCTGTCAATGTCATACCTTATGGCCAAGTTGATTAGTGATGGGCGACGAATGATCGTGACCACAGAGTTTTAGATAGAGTTTTATTTAAAATATCGATAGTTTATACTGACGATATTTTAAATAAAACTTAATTTATCATTAATTTTATTGTATATTTGAATATCATAACATTTTTTACATGTGTAATTAAATTAAACCCAATTATATGTTACATTAGCATCGATAATAATGAAAAACGTCGATAAATACTATTGTTACATTAATATGAGTATTTAATTAATGATTATCATGACATTATTTACATGTGTACATACTTGATCTCAAATAATACTAAGTAAATAAAATCCAATTTCTCACCTTCAACTACTCGTTCGATTTCATTACAACATTGTTTGAAAATCGATTTTTTCCACCACTATCTCAACTCTAAATATGTCAATATGTAACTGTCGCAGAGATCAAGTTAAATTTTATAGAGTATAATACAAATTTAAACATAATATCGCATTCACAATTACAACAAAAGCGACACGAGCGATACCCGACTCTGAACTAACGACAAAACATGATTACGCGGCAACAACGCAGCGGACCGTGTGTACACAACTTTGCCAAGTTTATCTCGTCAAGTTAAAATATTATCGCTCGTTGTCAAGTTGGACGGTGTAAAGTTGCAACCACATGTCAGTATAGGGTTAGATATTGGACCAATGTTTACAGAAGTTGAACCAAGTGCGTATGGCCAATGTTTGCCGAAATAATTAAGATACTCTATTGGCCATCCTAAAAATGTGTCAAATATATCATTTTTAAAGCCAAGGTTTTAGGTGCTTTTCAATACACACTTTTATTGCATTGTTTTATTGGTAAAAATTTACTTTAAATAATAAATATAAATGTTTATTTTTAGCCAACAAAGCAGCGGACCCTATATACACAACTTTTCCAAGTTTATTTCGTGAAGTTAAAATATTATCGCTTGTTGTCAAGTTGGGCGGGGTAAAGTTGCGACCACATGTCAGAGTGGGGTAATAAGTTGGACCAAGTGCGTATGGCCAATGTTTGCCGAAATAATTAAGATACTCCGTTGGCCACCCTGAAAAAGTGTCAAGTATATTCTTTTGAAAGCCAGGGTTTTATTTTCAATACACACTTTCATAACATTGTTTTATCCATAAAAAGTTATCTTTAAGACAATCAGTTTTTCTAATGGGTTTAAATAGTAAATAGATACATTTTAACCAATAAAGCAGCGGACCCTGTATACGCCACTCTGCCAAGTTTATCTCGTCAAGTTAAAATATTATCGCTCGTTGTCAAGTTGTGTAAAGTGTGGTATAAAGTTGCGACCACATGTCGGAGTGGGGTTAAAAGAAGGATGCGCGAGCCCATACATACCAGCTAGTCAAGCATGCGACCACGAATAGCCACGAGAAGAACTCATTTCTACGTGTGAAAAAGTGACAGATATATGCTATGCCATAACGCTGTCTCGTTCTGACACTACGAACGAAATAATTCGTGGCGCGCATACTAGCCCGGCAGGACCTGTTATATACGAACAGACTAATTTTTCCTCACTTATTTTCTAAGAATGATATGTTCACCAATGTGATTTATGACGCTTCTAAAACTGTTCAAATATGTACAATTTGGCTAAAATTGAATATAAAATAAGAAAAGACGAAAACAATTTTCAAGCTATAAGTACCTATTTATAGACATGTATACACACTAAAAATTATGGATTGCCAGGTTTGTTATGTTCAGAGTGCTAAAATGGTGCTCGATTTTAAAAACTTGATGTCATGTATTTTTAGTCAATATTGTCTCAATTATATTTATATTGATTTTTAAAACAGTGCATGTCATCTTGTCTGTAATATCAGATTACTTTTATCTCTTATCGTTTCGGCCAGGGGCGCTGTACAAAAATGCATAGGGCAATATCGAACAGATGTAAATTCAATTTATGTGTAAACCTGGACTAACGCCTCAGTTGTGTAGCCACAGCCGGCCGAGTGCAGCTGCTGCAAGTGTAGTAAAGCAAGTGAAAGATTCGAATAGCACCCTTAAGGATAATTACGAGTAATATTAAAATTGCCACGAATTTCTTGGATAACTTCAACTACTGCTTTTTGTTTTTAGTAGTAAAGTATATGATAAAAAGTACATATAAAAATAATAAGAATATTCTTTCTTTTTGATAATCTTTTAGTATACAAAAATGTATGTTTCTATAAAAATGTATAATAACACCTCAGTTTGTAAACATTACGGGCTAAAACGAGTTAACGCAGGATTATGTGCCAATAGTTAAAAAAGAAAATAATTATTACATCAACACGTCAACATTTCCAAAATTGCTAAGTCTGGATACCGAGAACGAAGTCTGGCAACACTAAATACGTCATCTGATTGACTGAATTTGACATTTCCTTTTTTTTTGACAGCAACAATAATAAAAGATTAATTTTTTTTTTCAAATAATTCGCCCATTTTTGGACACTAAAGCCTTTAAGACCATACCGCCACATCTTATGTATGTAATCCGTAATGTAAAAACAATAAAAAAATCATTGTAATTTTTCTGGTGGGTTAATTTTAATTTTAATTAGTGATATGAAAACAGCAAAAAATCCCTATATTTTTGAAGCACATATCATTTTTAGAAAATATGTTTGGTTTTTTACTAACAAAAAAAAATTAAAAATATTGACAGGTTAATTCCGTGCATCCTTCTTTGATACTTAGGACCATATGCGTATGGCCATGTTGGTTCATTTTTAATTTTGTTTTTTCATTTAGGAATTAACACAATGAATGCGTTATGCGGTCTGCGGTCAGGTCATACTGAACACAGCCCGCATTATGCATGAACAACGCTGTCGGTCAGTCAAAATATATACCTAGAGACCTACAACGTTGTTCACATATAATGCGGACTGCGTTCAGTTTGACCTGATCGCTGACCGCAGAACACATCCGTACATCATCAACTGTGTGGTCATCAAATGTGAATCAAATGGCGCCATCGTACATTTAATAGCAATGTAAAAAATGTTTGCTCTATCGAATGCTTAAAGTGAAAAAGAAACAGAGATATTCTAAATTGCTTATTGAACTACGATGGCTCCGTTTTAATTGAGCCTATTATGTGGTTATTGTCTTAACGCTTACACGAAAGACTTATTGTCTTAATGCTTAGTTGTTTACTACCAATTTTATTAATTAAACGGAGATTAAGTTTTTCTTTCCATATTTTAGTACTAAAATGTAAGTTCAAAAGTTTATTACTGATTGCACGTAGCAGCAGCAGACTAGCAGTGACGCAGTGACGCAGACGCAGTCGAAAGTTTTCGACCAGTGTGTGTTGCCAGTGATGACTTATGGCACAGAAACGTGGTCTCTCACTATGGGCTTTATTAGTAAGCTCCAAGTAGCCCAACGAGCCATGGAGAGGGCTATGCTCGAAGTTTCTCTGCGAGATCGAATCAGGAATGAGGAGATCCGTAGAAGCACCAAGGTTACCGACATAGCCCAGCGGATTGGCAAGTTGAAGTGGCAACCGGTCTTATTGGAAATCATTAGGGGAGGCCTATGTCCAGCAGTGGACGTCCCTGAAATGATGATGATGATGAATATTGTTCCCTTAATCCCTTCCATGAGACAAGTTGTCTGTCATAGCTGATCAGTGATTGTAATCATGAATAAAAGGACATGATACCGGTTGTTGCTGCGTCATAACTCACGAGGGTTGTTTCTGCAACGTAGGTATAAAATAAATACGGAATTGCGGATGTTTAGTCGTTCGGTCATAAACTTGTACAAAGATTGTCAACTTTTAAATTAGTTGAAAAATCAAGTAATTTAACCAGTTATTTTAATTACCTTGCCCGTTATTTTGCCCATAATAACTTAAAAGAGAACATATCAAAGTCAACCTATTCCAAGTCCAACGTCTCTGTTTCCTCCACACCACTTAACCAATGCAGTTTGCCCAACGTTAGGTCCAAATTAGACCAAGCCCGACCCACATGGCCCAAGCAATAACACTTTACTGATTTAACTTTTTGAACTTGTTACCGAACTTATATCGCACGGCGCCGAGCGGGGATGTAAAATAATTTCGTAACATGAAAACCGGGGCCCTGGTGACACGGACCGCGCTCAGGATGCCGTGTTTATTGCTCCACGAGACGAGACTGGCAAAGTTGCCGCTTGTGTATTCGTAAGGGAAAATAGGCATTTTGTATTTACCAAGGCTAGTCACTGAAGCGGCACGTGTTGCCGAAAATTAAAACAGGACGTACCAATTCAAACTCGTTCGATTTTTAACTTCCTGATGGTGTATATTTTTTTCGTTTTGCGTGGATGGTGCACGGATAGACGATCTAGTAGACGTTGTACCTTCCCAGGGCTTTTGTTGTATTGGCAGGTTATATATCTCGCACTAAGGTTAAATGCTGCTTCGTTCATGTCGGTCTCTCACATCACAAGCTTACTGCTCCATTTTAAACCATGTGTCTTTTAATAAGGTCGATTGAGCGAATTCGTAATCAACCCATATAAAAACAATATACGTATAAGTAACATAGCTCCTTAATTTAAATCTTAACGCATCTTTCAGGTGGTACACCGTATAGCCTTAAATTAATCTAGCTTTCCCCATCTTCGTGTTCATACCCCTATGTTAGGGTCATCATTATCATTTGAGCCATAGGACGTCCACTGCTGGACATAGGCCTCCTCTAATGATTTTTGTAAGGGTCATACCCATTTTAATTCTAATTCTAGGTGGGGGTGATGAGTCCTGCACTGACGTCCCGCTTAGGGTATTTGTGCATTAAGAAAAACACAAAACACATGATGGGGGGCCTATGCCAGCCAAGTCATACCAGCAGCTGAGCTCTCTAAAATAAAGGAGTACAGGTTTGGGTCGCTGACATAACTGGTCCAACTCTATTGCGCCAGGTGTTTCGCTGCCGGAGATTTGTGTAGTTTCTTCAAGGGGTCTCTTCTTCTCCGTCATGCCCCATCAAGGTTTTATCTTTTCTTGTGATCATTTCAAGTAACTATATTTGAATATGGATGCCTTCCAGTTGGTCTTACAATACGATTGTATCTACTTCTACGAACTATGCTACTGTATAAGTAACTATAACTTACACATGACGTCGAACATGACAGAGTCTTCGAGGGTGTACGCCGGGAACCAGGGGTTGGAGACGCGGCAGAGGAGCTGCCGGCCGCTGTCCTCCCGTCGCACGTGCCACGTCAGCACGCTCTTCGTCACGTCTCCGTCTACATCCACCTATGGAATAGGAATACTGTCATTATTATCATCTTGTAATGGAGCGCATCGCTGTGACAATTGGCGCTATTTATTAATATCAAAACCAAAATAAGTGTTTGTTCTGTGTCTGGGTATTATTGGTCGATATAAAGTATAAGTAGTAAATCAGGCTTTGGCAGCCATATCAAAAGCTATGCTTAGTTTGGGACAGTGTGTAAGATCCCTCCCCTGATATTTGTTTATTTATTGTAAAATTTATAAACGTTTAATTGACCCAAAATTTAAGTATCTTACGAGAGACTAATCGTTATGAGAGGAGAAAAGGGGAGTAATCAAGTGATCTTAATTGATACATAATAAAAGGAAAACCAATTTGTGAACTTGGTTTTAATCAACTTAAAACATTTAGGTATAATAATTTAAGATATTAATTTGTACCATGACAACTACTGACAGAGTTGTCAGTTAGAAAAGTAACAGCTCTGTTACGTTTTTAGAAAGAAGGTCATATCATTCACCCCCTTCTTAAGACATTACATAGTCTTGAAGGTAAGCCGGAGGTTTACGATCACGGGTAGTTCGGCGAGGCTGGACGTCTTCAATCCTTGAATCGTGAGATGATTGCTGTTCAGACGATTGCCCTTCCTCTGTATCAGGCGTTAAATACTCATCATCTGATGGAATATTATCGGTATCTGGAAGTGGTGCTAGACGTCGATTTGACACGGTTGTTTCGCGTCCCTCTGGTAGTCTCACATAAGAATAATCAGGGTTACTTTGAATAAGCTCCACCTCTTCAACGACTGGGTCATATTTCGAGTTTCGTACGTTCTTTTTCATATATACCGGTCCCGGCGTTAATAACCAGGTCGGCATGGACTGGCCGTTTAAAGAACGGCGAGGATGGTTAAACATTCTTTCGTGTGGTGTAGCATTTGTTCCAGTAGATAACAAGGATCTGATAGAATGAAGTGCTACTGATATCGCTTTCTCCCATTCGGAAATCTCTTGGTTATTAGAGCGGAGATTCAATCGAATTGTTCGCCAAAGTGTTCCATTTAGACGTTCCACCAAGCCATTTCCTTGAGGATTGTAGGGAGTCGTACGACTACAAGCGACTCCAAGACCCGTCAAAAACTTCTTCAAGTCGTCAGATAAGAACGATGCGCCTCTGTCTGTATGAATGTAAGCTGGAGTTCCAAATAAAAAGAATAGTTCTCTAAGACACTTTTGAACCGTTTCTGATGACACATCTTTGCAAGCAAAGGCAAAGGGAAATCTGCTGTATTCGTCTATTATTGTCAAAATATATCTGTTCGAAGTATTGCTCGGAAGAGGACCTTTGAAATCCAAGTTAAGCCTTTCGAAAGGTGCGGTCGCCTTTATAAGTTGTCCTTCATTTTTAACAAATCTAGGCTTTATTTCAGCACATATTGGGCACGCAGCGGTCATCTTTCTAACCTCTTCAATAGAGTACGGAAAGTTTTTAGTTCGAATCCAGTGATACATCCTTGCCACTCCTGGATGGCACAAAGAGTTGTGTAGTTCTGACAGCTTATTAAAAGTAGAATTCGTAAGAGCACACACTCGAGAGAGAGCATCAGCAGCTAGATTTTCTTTCCCTGGTCGGTAAACGATGTCATATTTGTAGCAAGATAGTTCTAAGCGCCATCTCTGTATCTTTTCATTTTTAATCTTGCTTGAGTGGCTCTGATTGAACATAAATGAGACGGATTGCTGATCCGTAACTAGTAAGAAATGTCTGCTAATTAAAAAGTGCCGCCATTTTCGCAAGGCTTCTACAATGGCGCTGGCTTCCTTTTCTATCGAAGGGTGGCGACGTTCAGAATCGTTAAGTGAACGTGAGAAGAAAGCAACAGGTCGACCCTTTTGGGATAGAGTTGCTGCAATCGCATACTCTGAAGCATCAGTTTCGACAGTAAATACGTCTTTGTCATCAATAGCGGCGAGGGTTGATTCTGCAATGTCAGCTTTAAGTTTGTCAAAACAATTTACTGCCTCTTGTGATAGTGGAAATGTGGCCTCTACTAATGGTCTGATCTTAGTCGAAAAGTTGCAAATCCATTTAGAGTAGTGGGCGAACAGCCCGAGTGTTCTTTTTAAGGATGCGGCGTCAGATGGAGCGGGTAGGTTAATCAGTGGCTCCAAGCGAGACTTATCTGGCTTGACTGTGTTGTTTTGAATCGTATAGCCGAGAATATTAATCGATTCAGTTTCGAAAACGCTTTTGTCTTTGTTCAGGGTGAGATTATATTTCTCAACGGCTGCCATGAATTTGCGTAAATTATTGCTATGATCTTGTTTATCCTTACCGCAGACAGTGACGTCGTCTAAATAAGCGAAGGTTCCTTTCAGCCCTTCTGTCTTAATGATGAAGTTGAGCGTCCTTTGGAACGCAGCAACCCCGTTTGTCACGCCAAAAGGAATCCTTGTAAATTGATAAAGGTTTCCACAGGCTTCGAATGCCGTGTATTTCTTTTCTTTTTGAAGGATTGGTACTTGGTGATAGGCGCTTTTAAGGTCTATTTGACTGAAAACATTATATTTTGCGACTTGAGTGACAACAGAATCTATATTAGGTAGTGGATAGGCGTCCAAATCGGTATATCGATTAATAGTCTGTGAATAGTCAATTACAAGACGTTTCCTGTGACTGTCTCCACCAACTACTAGTACTTGTGCTCTCCAAGGTGATACACTGGGTTCAATAACTTTGTCTCTTAGTAAGTTTGATATTTCGTCTGCTATAAATGTTTGGTCTTCTTCAGAATGACGTCTGGAACGAATGGCGATTGGTCTGATTTCAGGTGATAGATTGGTAAAGATTGATGCTGGCGAAACAGAAGCTTCAAGGACGTTGCAAATCTTCAGTGGTTCTTTGTCACCTCCTAACTGAAGTTCAAGAGAAGAATGATTCTTTAAAAGATCGTGTCCGATAATGACATCAGCGCAAAGGTTATTTATTATAAGCAATGGTTGGTGTTTATAGATGTGCCGATCGATCTGTATAGTCACATAGCAAATTCCATCTACATGAGAGACATGGTTGAGAGATGCGAGTGTTATGACTTGTTTATAAGGTTGCCTCTTGATTTTCATAGTTTGTACTAAGTCATTGTTGATAAAACTGATAGAGCTTCCCGTGTCTATTAATGCATCAGCTCGATGATCATTGACAGTAACATGGATAGTTGCCATGCGCAGGCTTGAAGGTGAAGCAGCTGAGATTGCTGATACTGATAGTTGAGAATCTTGATGTGCGTCTGTGTTAACAGCATTTGCATTCTGTTGCTGACTGGAGCGACACACTTTTGCAAAATGTCCTCTCTTGAAACAATTTTGACAGTCAACTTTAAACGCTGGACATTTTATCCGTTGATGAATATTACCGCCACAAAAGAAACATCGACGGCGACCTTTCTGGTTGCTTGCGGCGGAAAAATTTGGTTGCAGCTCTTCTGGATCTTGGTTGACTGTTTCGGTGACGACATTAAAGGCAGCTGGTCTCGCTTCAGATTCTATAATACGGGAAGTATTTTCAGCGCATTCAAGGGAAACTGCTAAATTCAGAGTTTCCTCTAATGTCATTGTATATTTTTCTAATAATCGCTCTCTAATTCTTTTAGAATTAAGTCCTGCAATGAGAGTTGCACGAATGGTTTCGTCTTGATATTCTTTGGCAGTGATTGCTTTGAAATGACAGTCATACGCAAGTGTGGTCAAAGCTCTTGAATATTCTGCAATGGATTCTCCAGCTTGCTGCTTTCTAATAGCCAACTGATGGCGGGCTAAGATAATATTTCTTTTCTTCTCGTAAGCATCGTTTAGTATTGTAATAGCTGCACTATATTCGCTACATTCTCGAACAAGATTAAATACATTTGGTGAGATGTGGTTCAGAAGAAGTTTGAGCTTAATAATCTCGGAAGCAAAAGCAGCCTCTTCGGATAAAAAGTTTTCGAAAGAATACCGCCAGTGAATCCATTTTAAGTCGGCACCAGTAGTAGCGGGTTTCACATCAAAGCGTTCAGGACGCAAGTAGTGCGATAGCCGCATCACACTTGAAGTTTCTTTAGACATTTTTAAGTTGATTAAATTGATACATAATAAAAGGAAAACCAATTTGTGAACTTGGTTTTAATCAACTTAAAACATTTAGGTATAATAATTTAAGATATTAATTTGTACCATGACAACTACTGACAGAGTTGTCAGTTAGAAAAGTAACAGCTCTGTTACGTTTTTAGAAAGAAGGTCATATCATTAATGACGTCATACGCCCTCGTGGATAGACATCCCACACTGTGTTTGCTATCCAACCTAAAATTCGAGTAAAAAAAACAGGTGGTCTCATTGGCTGATGCGGCTGCCTCGCTGGTGCAGCGCATCTCTGATGTTCGCTGAGGCGCACACGGACGACTTTCAAGCTGTTATCCGCAAGAAAGTCGCCTCATTACGACAGCGAGTGCGAGCCAGCCCCAACAGTATCCTGACGATGATCGTTAATAAGCTTGATTGCCCCATACAAAATAAATGGATGAATGTTGTTATGGGAGCAAAATTTTGATGTCTCTGTTGTCTTATATTATTTTTGTGATATTATTTTTAATTTATTATTGTTGACATTTTGAATTTAATTGTAATTTTAATAATATTTTGTATGGTTTTTAGAACTGAAATAAACTGATTACTTAATAATAATAATTGGAAAAGTTGTTCATAACAAAAGTCTTAATCACCCCTTTTCGGATTAGCACATCAGTACTGGATAACCCTGTTACCATAATAGGAGCTACATTTGCCCACCAACTTGCCCAAAAAGCAATGTTGTAGCCGCAGATGGATTTGTACTTAGAGGATACCTCTTCACTCCTACCTTGAAGATATCCAAATGGAAATTTTCATGTTAAATTCTTATGATGTATTCGTGTCTGTGTAGTAATAATGAATGATTTACCTGTGTATTAGTAGAATCGACTAGCTGCGAGTTGATGAACCAGTCGATATTCGGCGCAGGCTTGGAGCCGCGCGTGCTGCACACGAACGACTTGTCCTGCCCCGCGTGCGTTGCGCCGCTACCCGTCACTCGGACGAATTGAGGTTTCACTGGTAACATTGAAAAAAAAGACTGTTATTATTTTTGTAGAATACAACAAAACCCAACCAGATGATAAATCAATGAGCTTATACGAGAGTCAGCGCACTATTATTTTTGGGTATTTTTGAAATTTATTGGTAAACTAAATATTGCAAGATTGCAAATTAGAATAAAATGCTGTTTTTGCGGATATTAATAGCTTCTATGAAATTATTGCGGCCACAGTTATTACTTAGATTCCTAAAAATGTCAAATTAATTTACTTTTACAATAATTTTAGATATGGTTATTTGATCAAATGAGCAGTTTTTTTTTGTTTTTAGGGTTCCGTACCTCAAATGGAAAAAACGGAACCCTTATACGATCACTTTGTTGTCCGTCTGTCCGTCTGTCCGTCTGTCCGTCTGTCCGTCTGTCCGTCTGTCCGTCTGTCCGTCTGTCCGTCTGTCCGTCTGTCCGTCTGTCCGTCTGTCCGTCTGTCCGTCTGTCCGTCTGTCCGTCTGTCCGTCTGTCCGTCTGTCCGTCTGCCCGTCTGTCCGTCTGTCCGTCTGTCCGTCTGTCCGTCTGTCCGTCTGTGTGTATGTCAAAACTCTTTATCTCAAGAACGCGTAAAGATATCGAGCTGAAATTTAAACTGTATATGTATATCTATAGTCTCTCGAAGTTGTGTAAAAGAAAAACTTATCAGTTATCGTATAAAAAAGTTAAACCCGTTCATGTCGTAAATAACCGCATATTTCGATACTCACAAAAATGAAAACCTACAGGGTACTTTCCGTTGACATAGAACTATGAAATTTGGCGAGAAGCATTGTCTCAGAGTACACATATAAGAATAAATCTGAAAACTGTACATTTTTATTTAAATCACAAAAAATAGGGCCTCAAAATTCACAAAATATAGGTTCAAAATTCAAAGTGAGTAAATCGTATCATGTAAGGTATCATATTTATAAAAGAACTTCATTAGCACATGCTAAAACAGGTTTTGAATTATTTTAACAATGTATAATTTTCGATGTATGACGAGAAAAGTGAAATAAAAAACTTTTATGTCGATGGTTATAGTATAGAGATTTTAACAACTTATTTCCCAATTTTGTGAAATTTTCTGGATTTGTACGGTACCCTCGGTGTGCAAGCCTGACTAGCACTGGTTTTTTTCAAATTCTCTTTACTACCATATGCTACCATGAAAGGTATCAATTAATTTATTAAATTTCATATTATACGTTATATGCAGGCGATTAACTATTGAGTTTTGTGCATAGTTTGTGCGAGATTGAGAAACAGCAAACAACTCGGTATGTCCAGTGCCAGTAATAGGAGTACAAAAGGAGTACAAACTATCATAATTAAGTCTTTAGATAACTTACGAGTTCAAGTATCAGGAATTCAGGACATCAGACCCCTAAGCATTCAAAACTGCTCTGTTGATGTGGCTCCGCGAATGCAAAAGGCAATTAAATCAGCTGCACAGCATCGGTTAGACTGCTACACTATTTGCGGTTTATGTTTCGTTAATACTTTGAACGTTCAACGCAATGGAAAGTTGCGGTTACTTTACGAACTGGTGTTTAAATAACAAAAGCTGCCGCGCTACTGTTTACACTTTAAATATAACCGCAGAACTAATTAAATTGTTATAAGAATAATTGATTATTGGGTTTGTGTAGTTTTAATATCTCTTTAAACAATTTGTTTTGAACAAATGTACAATTCACAAAATCTAATTTGACTTGATCCAGAGCACACGAATGCACTGAATGTATGTCGCTTCTAACCATTGCTGCGGAAAATTTAGTGATGATGTTGATACTACATAAAATATTTCCATAGTAGATAGCGTGCCTTACAGTGATTTTTCTGACAAAAGAAACTTAGGTGTAGGTGCAGATGTCTTTCCGCGACATATACAAACTTAGTTGACACATTTACAAATAGTTTTAGAGTAACTTCGCTTACAAAAGGTACAAGCACAAGAGGCTTTATTCTAACCA
Organism: Hypomecis punctinalis; assembly: GCA_949316475.1. Lineage (NCBI taxonomy): Eukaryota > Metazoa > Arthropoda > Insecta > Lepidoptera > Geometridae > Hypomecis > Hypomecis punctinalis. Next base: position 1,907,314 of record OX438815.1, read on the forward strand.
ACTTTTTCATGGAGATCTGAGGTAGAGCTGACAGACAGTGTTGCTAACCATATCAAGCTTCAAGTTGCCTTGTCGCGAAAAACTAAACTTTGTGGCAAAGTAACCTAAAGTCGCTTAATTGGATTTATCTACCACTTTTTCCGTCTTTATTTCAAAGTCTAAACCGGCCTAAAGTTAAAACCTGTCTCCCATCACGACTTTTTGTCGCCACACATCCCTTCAAGTAGTCTAAATGGCAATAATGTTGGCAATACTGAGGACAGACGGAGCCTTTTTTGTGAAGCTAGCACTTTGCCTATATGAACTTCCTGGCTTATAATATTATAAGTTACTTATAAAATAGCTTTATAATGAGGTTCAGGATTGGCAGTTTCACCCGACACTATGGAATCCTAGTATTATTTTTTTGTTTAGAGATAAGAGTGCGACCTAAGGACCTAGATACATATTGAAAAACGAAGTTCAAATGGGCTGGGTGGCTGTCTCTGGTGTTAGATTTTTTTAATATTCAGGAAAGGAAGGAAAGGAAGCCGCCTAAAGGTTGTGAAGAAATATTTCTCTGACTATCTCTCACAGTAATTTATCTAACTATAGACTGAAGAATGAGCGACACCGTACATAATGTTACCAACCCCGACCTAGACTAAAACAGTAAAAAAGCTGTAGAATTTTTAAAAATCTGGTAATTGCAACTTAAACAACTAAAGCGATTTGAACAAATTATTATGTACTACGGGACTACTTGAGTCTACCCGTGACCACGATCGATGCAACTCGGTCGAAACGTCGGGTTGATGTGATATATTATTTATTTATCTTGTAATTTTAGCGCGTGATTAGTCTCGTATTACATTATTATTGTAGGTCCCGGTTGTTTTAACCGTTTAGCCATGTCAGAGGCCTTCAGGCGGCCTAAAAACTCTGACACCAGGGCTAGCCACCCGGCCTATACGAACTTACTTACTTACTTTATTATAATAATTAAAAAACTAAATCTTCAGTTACTTCCATAAACAATCTACAGTTTTTTTTGAGATCTTAACTGAGAACTTTAAAGATATCAAGAAAACTGCAGATCTTAGATACGCTGTCCGCACAAGGCTGCAGTTGTTACCTACGCCATTTAATTCACTGCTCAGTAAGGCAAGCAGACTTGGTAGATTGAACTGAACTATGAATTGAACTTTCCTTCTCATGGCTATCAATCCAACCTTACCAAAGTTAGCAGGTAGAAAAATATTCACAAAGCAGCTGGCCAGTGATTTCTCTAACAATCAGCTACTAGAAAGAACTATTTTTTACAAGGCGTCCAATCCAAGCAAACCAAAGTTAGAAGGTAAAATTACTTGAGAGAGAATTTTCTGTCCTTGACACTTGACAATTAACTGTCCTTCTCAAGGTTAGCAACCCAATTTAACTAAAGATAGAAGGTAGAAATACTCACAAAATAGCTTGACAGTGATTTCCCTGACAACGGGCTGCAGCATGGGTGGCTCCACACGGCACTGCAGCTTCATCCCAGCCATCTCTCTGCTCAGAGAAGGAAGGTGGAGCTGGCACACGGAGCCTTCCTTGGTGGAAACCAGCAGCTCGTCACCTCGGTACCAGGACACGTCTGGCGGGGGCTTGCCTGGTGGTTAAGTGATAATCATACTATATAAAGCTAATTATCATATAAGAGTAAAGCTGAGTTTTTGGCGGGAACGCGGAAAAATCATGTCGCCATATTATTTTGATAAATTTGTGTTTTAATCAGTGATAATTAGTGAAAAATTGTGGTAATTCGTTGAATATGAGCTGATTTACGACTCTATTTAAGTCTCCACTGCTTTACTGAGGTATGACTTGGACTATGTTTGGACTTGACCGCGACTTTATTGGACTTTGACGTGACTAGGAATGATTATTTTATACTGGCAAATGCACAACAATGCGACATGAAGAATAAAAGAAGAAGAAGAAGAGTAAAGCTTTTTTTGCTGAGTAATATGACTTTACACATATAACTTTATTATTACATTTTGACTGTATGATATTGACATTCTAAATTAGCTTTATTATTTATTGGTTTTGTGTAAGTAATTTGATATTTATTGACATTTTTTTTTACAATTTAAACTATTTTTATCCATTGTATTCCCATTGTTTAACTACGAGTATGTTTGATTATTTTAAGATTAATTTGAGTGTAAGTATTGAATTCTGTTTTATGGACTTTGTCTGAAATAAAAAAATAAATATATAAGACAACTGAAATGTTATGCCTCATGTTATGCTTTGCGTATGCCTATGCTGGGCCAACAGACTACACCTCACAGAAATTTGAAATGTGCGAGCTCAAAACCCTGTTCAGCAAAACACTGCGTTTATCACTATGATATATTATAGTCATGAGATGACATAACAGGATATGGCACCTAGCTTGTGTATGAAGAAGCTAGAATAGAGCATAGACATAATGTCTGTGCTGTGTGTGCAATGGAACGATATTCTATTAAATCACGTATCAGCAATTATAGCGCAAAAATACTCTCAAGTTAACGATCAACGAAATGATCAAGACAGCAGGAATACCCGCAGGACGCGACCAAAGTGCCATCCTTTTATGGTGGACATTCCGCGCGTTAGAACCAAGCGTTTCGAATCCTCATTCCTCATACGAACAGCCGGAATGTGGAACGCTTTGCCTGGGTCTGTCTTCCCGTTAAAGTACAACGTGGGTCTCTTCAAATCCCGAGTAAATAGGTATCTTCTAGATAAGCGTGCTACACCCTAGACCGCACATCTGCTTAACACCAGGCAGTGTGTAGTCAAACGCGAACCTATCCGAAACAAAAAAAAAACTACTTTTGACTGATCCAACTGGATTAATTCAATCAATTTATTCCATTCATTGCAATTTTTTTGAGTAAATAGTAAAAGAAAAACATTATATTCTTAGAGATAATTGTGTACTCACCACCAGATGCTTCACACGACAAAAATAATTGTTGACCTTCTCTGAAGGGTCCCGCGTGTGAGTTGACGATCTCTGTTCCATCTCGATCATAAATCCGAGGGGATTCTGGCGGCACTGTGAAATACAAACATCGTTACCGTTGTACCCTAAAATGACGACAAGTATCAAACTTTTCTTCAGAATAATAATAATAATTTTTAGCTATAAGACACTTACTGGATTTAGGTAAATTACCAATAAGAAAGAAATATCCACAAAGTCGGAAGGAATAAAACTAAATTATGTTAGTGCTATAAAGTTCATAAATGGAGACCCCCGTGAAAGACCCCGACAAGCACAACGTAAGACATCCACCTACAAAGTGGGTAGACGACCAAATTAGGAGCTGGATGGTTACCGTTGGGATGAAAACTTCTTCCGATCGTTTTTATTAACAAACTATAAAAGAGGCATTTATTCATATCATCTTGCTTTCTTTTTGACGACCAAATTAGCTGATCTTTCACAATTTATTTTATTTTTGAAGGTGAATTTAAGTAAACTCGTTATTTAAAAGGGTTTGTTTTATATTTGTTTTATAAACTCATAATTTACTCACCAATAACAATCAAACAGTTATCTTTGTGATAAGCATTTCAAAAATCTGAAGCAAACGCAGGATTTGAACCTGCCCCTTCGGGTCACTAGCCCGATGCTCTAACCAACTGTGCCAGCCCACCTCCTACGCAAGCGTCAAATTTTTGAAGTGCTTGTATTACCACCAACTTATAGCGTTGGCGGTCTTTGAGATAAAATCTAGTGTGGAAAGCACTCAAAATAAAATCATAATAACATTCAAGTTGGTCTTTGCCCTGTCTTGCCACATTCTAGACCACCAAGTTTGCTGATGCCGTATCAGACTCATTCAGCACAAAATGACTACCAACTATAACATATTAGTAAGTTAGTGCTAGAGACTCACCAATAACAGTCAAGTTGACCCGGTAGTTCCTAGTCGGCGAGTCGACGTAGTCTATCCTACAGCGGTACACGCCTTCGTCTTGTCTTGCCACCTTCTCAACCACCAAGTGCGCTGACGCCGTGTCAGACTCGTTCAAAACAAAGTGACTGCGAGTACCGAATTCTCCAGCTACAGCCCAGTGGACTGGTGGGCCGTTTCGGAAGTCCACTCTGAAAAAGAAATGATGATTTTCAGCCAACTATGGCAAAATACATATATTTAAAAGACTTTGTACCTACAGCAGCCGTTAAAAATACATAAACATATGCTATAACATATTTACTAAATCCGCTGACGTACTACAGTAGCAATTTTATTTTAAATACTTAAACAAAGCCAAAAACAAATACGTATCTATATAACAATATTATAATGTAATAACTGCTATGAGACCAACCCCTGAAATCGAAAATAATCATCTACACTATACTAGCTGGCTGATAAAATGCAATAGAAATAATATTTTTTTTAAGAAAAAGATTTGCTTGAGCTGAACTTTCGTCAGTTGATTTGAATCAACTATTATTATTATCAAAAGTATTTTTAAAATACTTGTTCAAATGACAAAAGCTCCTGGGTTACCTGGAAGAAATCGCTATGAGCGATAAGGTCGCCCTTGTACCCTGTAAATTTACTTAGTCCTAAGAATGTTTGTATTTTTTTTTTTGTTTGGTGTACAATAAAGTATATATTATTATTAAAAGCTCGTAGAGCAAGCGTTTGAAAGAATGCTGTGCCGCTATTCGGCTATGGTCTGACGTCAAAATAAATAGCTTTTGCTATGTAGCATCTTTCAATTATTTTTTTCCAATCTTCAATCGTTTTTATTCGAGGCAGTATGATTCCATACGTAAACTTTCTCTTTGGTTAGCGAGTGACTTTTTTGTACTACCACTATCATTTAATTTTTTACTGTATGTACTCCAAACAAAATTCTCCCAATAACCAGTTTAGTTACCAGTCCATTCCATTAGTGGTAGTAACAAACGCATTAAACCTGCCAAAAGTAATGGATTCACGATGTCAACGAAGCATAATGTCCGTGAAAGCATTCTCTAAATAAACTCCTGTATTTTATTCATGAGCCAGTAGCGTGCCAAAATTCCAACTAGTATGGTGCAAAAAGTGACAGACAGTCTTTTATCTTTATACGATTGATGGTACGAGATAGGAATCCAAAAAGAGCAAGTCTTTTCGAATATCGTTTCGAAACTTTTTGTTTAACGAAATATAAATATTGGGGTAGTTGGTAAATGGAAATCCATCAAAGTAAATTATTTTAACTCAATGTAGAAATTTTCAATTTAATAGGTATATGATGTTTTAGGGATAAAATATGAATATTAGAAGGATTTTTAAAAATAACAATAACAGAAAATAAAATATATACACCTACTTAAAAAATTAATCAAATAACTCGCCCCTCATCGTTCCTGGTGCAAAGGTGCCCATAACGTTTGCTGCATTGCCGCGTTGGATGGCAATGGACATTCTTTGCACCAGAAACGAGGTAGAACGGGAGTCCCCTCCTCTTTCCCGAATCCTGCGCCCTATTTCACAAATTAACAATTTAAACTCAGCGCCCCAGGTTTTTAAAATAAACCAAGTACTGTCAAGCGCTTTGTAGGATTTCCACTTTGAAGGTTGACTGATGACCTGATTATGACCACAGAAGCCTTTTGCAATCAATTCTATTGAACATAGCAGGGAGGCCTATATTAGGAAAAAGAACTGACCTTTGTAGCAGAGATAGAAATTCAGTTCCCAAATCTTAACTCCGTGACAAGCCAATAATTATAATATCCACTATTGTACAGTACCAGTTTTTAATAGGCCAAAACTTTAAGCAATATGAGTATATATAAATATAGGTCGGTATAGGCCGAATAATAGAAGTCGGCGGATGTGAAGTTAGCTACCAAGCTGCGCAAAACCCAATCAATTCATAGCTCTATGTGAGTTTCAGTCAATAATGGGTATTGCGCATCCACGCTGACTTGTATTTACATACATACCTAACTAATTTGAGTTTGTACTGTTCCGAGTACTAGGCAACCAGAAACAGTGAAGAGTTATTTCGCGAGGTAAGAAACTGTTTTACACTAAAGTTAGCGCTCCGTTCAGAACGTTCAGTCTGTGAGTCACATTTTAAACCGGTCGCATCTTGAAGGAAGGAAGCAATAGGAATATCTCGGTCCGGTCGCGTGTTGGAACAATTCCAGGAAGTACTGTGAAGAACAGAAGTCGATCCAAACTTCCGGACTAACGTTATTCGGTTTTACGAACTTTTGGAGTATTGATATTAAAACTATCACTTACCTACGAGATTTAGCACTTAGGGATCGCTTTTAAAAAACTAACCACAAGCCCGCACTGGATCAGTGTTGTGGATATAGCTTAATTATACATCGTAGGCAGGCCTACGTCCAGCAGTGAACTAATATTAATAGGCTGATGCAGTATACAAATCGCTTCTAATCGGTTTAATTGGAAATCAGTAGGGGACTTCCCGATTTTTGATTGAGCTGAAACTTTGCATACATGTGTAAATCTCGTGACGACGTAATATTATGATGACATGGTGCTGATCTGATGATGGAGCTGGAAGGTGGCCAAAACGGAACTTAGCAATGAAACGACACAACCTCATCGAGTTTGGGTTCATTTGAATGGTCTTGGCGAGTAGTTTGTCTTTCAATGGTAACCAGGGTCTGATGATGGAGCTAGAAGGTGGTCATAGGAACTATGTAATGAAACGACGCAACCCTATCGAGTTTCGGCTCGTTTGATTCGTCTTGGCGAATATTTGTTCAGTAAAAGATTGTTTTTTTAAAAAAATAGGTTTATTTAATCATAATACTTATACAGTTTTTTGTTACAGTTCTAACTCGATCGGAAGTTTCTATATACATTTATAATAATCATAATATATCAATGCATGTGGTTTTTAAACATAATTTAGGGCTTTTTGCCCGACGAACCACCGGAGGACGTATTCATTTATTCAATTCGACACGTATATATATTTTATGTATAACCACGCATATCTTTTTTCATAGTCGTCCGATTTCAATAATTATTTTTTTATTGGAAAGAGTATACTTAAAAACTGATCCCATTTAAATATTATCGAAATCGGCTAAGCCATTTTTGATAAATCAACAATAATGTGAAAAATGCTACATCGAGACGTGCGAAATATTCGTGAATTCTGTACACCAGTGAAGTCGTGCTATTTTTTGCAAAAAATAATATAACACCAATATTACTTCTCGTTCGCCAAAAATCAGTAAGTACTACGGGATAAACGACTTTTAATACTTTTTGAAGTACTTTTATTTGGATCCGAAGCTTTTGAAATGTGAATCGATATTGCCCACGTTAGCATTGACGTTATTCGATATGAAAATCTAAAATGAGTTCTTTGGAATTTATGTTCAAATTTCATTTCACTAAGTTCTACGACAAGATTTTTGGGGAAGGAAAAAATCTGCATATACGTCTCGAAATGAAATTCGATAGCGTATGTGAATCTACCATTACTTGTGTTGATTGAAATTTATCAATATTTGGGCTCAGTATTTGGTATTTAACGCGAAGCGGACATCAAAAAAAAGTGAGGTCGTGAATTTTGTTAATATTCTGGTTAGTTATACTTCTAGTAGACGTAGATGTGTACACACAATTTTTTTTCATATGTTTTTTTTGCTTTTTTATTGAAAAATGTACTAACCACAGACTCCAGGGTCTGTGCGTACCGCTCAGCTGACGACATGGTTCAGGGTAAATGGGCTCGCTCTTAATCTCTGCAAAACGCATTTTGTGCACTTCTGCCTCTCCAGCCATCAAGCGCGACTGCTGGCAGTGCGAGTTGAGGGTAGGACTATAGAACAAGTCGATTCCACTACCTTCCTCGGCTTTCAGATCGACTGAGGGCTAACATGGGAGAGCCACATTGATAAACTATGCGGTAAGCTGGGAAGTGCATGTTTCGCCTTGAGGCGTGGCTTGACACACTACGACCAGCTGAGGTAGTAAGAACGTGCTATTTTGCTACGGTGCACTCCCTCGAGCAATACGGTGCGGAGCTGTATGGCCGGTCTGAGGACTAGAGCAGAGTGTTCATACTGCAGAAGCGCGCCGTCCGTACAATCGCTAGAGTGACACAGAATGAATCCGCACGACCACATTTTAGGAGGCTTAGGACCCAGACATTGCCAGCACTTGTTATATTTCAGGTGGCGGTTTATGTTAGGATGAACCAGGCCTCCTACTGGACTCTGGCTAGTGCCCGCCTCAAGGGCAGGCTAGCTGGAGTCCCGCGCACGCTGGAGAAGTCGGCTAGGACGGCTCACATTATGGGCCCAGCAGTGTATAATAAGCTGCCAAATAGTATCACATCGGCGCCCTCTATGGGCAGCTTCAAGTCCAGACTCAAACGCTGGCTGATCGAGCAAACGTTCTACAGCTATGATAAATTTATTAAATCGAAATTATAATTAATTATCTACATTGACATAATTATATTATTGCTAATGTTGCTTATTTATGTTACTATGTGTAACTGTAATTGTATATATATTAATTTGGAATACAAATTATTTTCAATTCATAATTACTCTATATTCATATTGTAAATATAGCATCTATGTTTGCTTAAAATATTTTTTCTGTGAAATGACTTGTGAATTGTAATTTGCCAATAAATAACTATGAGTATGAGTACAGTACAAAGAGAGTTAGTACTTGAAATCTTAGCCTAAGTAAGTAAGTTGATGCACTGCGTGAATACCGCAAGCAGCACCCGATGACGAGTGACACATGTGCCAGCCATCGCTCTCCGCGACCATATTTGAAAGAAGATAATGACCCGATACATGATGCCGCCGCAAGAAGGAACCTTCGACGGCGAGCATGAATATAGTTCATAATGATGATACACTGGACTGCCTCTTCTAAAGAACTACAATAAGACCAGTTCCAGCGCGATTATAAACGGTATTTTAATTACAGTACTTACGGTACTTTCATTCCCTGTCTGCTGAGCTCATTGCCATTTTAACTATAGTCAATATGCTGGGCGTCGGTAACTTTGGTGCTTTTACGTATCTCTTCATTTTTCGATTCGATATCATAGATTCCAAGCATAGTCTTCTCCATGGCTCATTGAGTTACTAGAACACTTACTAATAATACCCATAGTGACCTACAATTTCATTTGGCTATCTTTGTCAAGACTTGAGTATTAGCACGTGAGTTCGTCTGTTATGCGAGACAAGCCCGCGTGCTAGTATTCAAGTCTTGGAAAGATGAGTGCTTCCACTTTGCCCCACCTAAGCGCCCTACTGGTGGGGCAGATTCCACTCCTTCATTTTTGGAGTGGAATCTGCCCTTCTCATCCCATCTTGGTGGAGCAGATTCCACTCACTTTTTTAGACCAGTGGAATCTGCCCCACCAGGGGTGTCGCATGATTTTAAATTAAATTATAAGTGCCATGAAGTACGAAATTCGACTTCAAAATTTTAATCATTAAAGCGCCTATAGAATCTGCCACACTAAGATGGGATGAGTGGGGCAGATTCGACTCCAAAAAATGAAGGAGTGGAATCTGCCCAGTGGGGCACTTTGGTGGGACAGAGTGGAAGCACTCAGAAAGATCGCCAAATGTGGTCGAAACTCGAGTAGCTTTCTATCGGAAACACTTTAGAGAGTGCGCCTAGGAGTTACACATGCACAATCTGGTCCCAACTGCCCCATTCTTCTATTGTACAGCTAGACAGACGCGACCGAATTCCGAGTAAATAGGTAATACACTGTATTGTACCAGCCTTTTTAATAGTCCACTACAAGACGTAGGCCTACCCACAAAGGGTGATTGGGCCATATCCACCACGCTGGCCCAATGCGGATTGGTGGATTCACAATTACGCCATCGAATTTCTTCTAAGGACACATGCAGGTTTCTTCATGAGGTTTTCCTTCACCGAAAAGCCAGTGGTGTGAAAATTCGTACGTATATTACAAAGAACTCATTGATACGGGACCGGGATTTGAACCTACGACCTCACGATTGTTAGACGGGTGTCACTACCAACGAACCACCACGGCTTAGAGTGAATAGGTATCTTAAAGTTATGCATTTTACACCCTAGACCGCATATCTGCTTAACATCAGGCAGTATGTAGTCAAACGCAAACCTATACGAAAAATATATTTTACTCAAGAATACTTAAGTAATACCTGTATTATAGGGACTTAGAATGATATCCTTAAATATATCTGTCGTCCAGAAAAACCAGTATAGTATAACATCTAAAAATATACTTCTCGGTGTCTGTACTTGAATCAAAGGGGAAAATATTTGTTTAGATCCCGAGTGTTTTCTTGAGGAATCAATAAGACGGCCAAAGGGAAGATATTACTCGGGGGACTTGTTATTGTTCTACCTGAGTTAGTTATGAAGGTTCTTCAACATATTTGGAGAGTAAATGGAGCAAATAACTTGGCTGGACTTTATTTTTCGATTTTGATCGTTATTTTTAAAGAGGATTGGGGAATTGTTTTGAACAATAGAGGTTGTTTGAACCATCAATGAAAAATTGAAAATAGATGATTGCACAGGAAAAGAGCTCAAAACTTAGAGGGGTAATAAGAGGCGTCAAGCAAGGAGATGTGATATCTCCAAAACTGTTTACTGCCACCTTGTAGAACGCCTTTAAGCTTCGGAAATGTGCACAAGATTTATTTTAACAATAAATTTTACTGTTTTTTTTTCGTTTTTGTCAAACCTAATCTTCAGAAGCACACTGCGTTCTAAGTTATTATTTCGTAATTCAAACTTTGATATAAAATTTCATTCGCGCACTTGAAAGTAGATAAATAATACTCTGTGAAGGGTTAAATATCATACCGACCCCGACCTCTGACCACTCGGCTTCTGGCAGGGGGCCAGCGAAATGCACTCAATGCGACAACAACAATATAGAATATCAGCAGTAAGGTAACAATAGGTGTGTATGGGTAATGACAACTCAAAACCTAGGCAATTAGATAAATAAATATTAAGGGTCATCTTACACACAGTCTCTTACCCGAAACTAAGCAAGGTTTGTGATATAGCTGCCAGAGACTGATATACTACATATAGGTACATATTTCGCTCTGTGTCTGGGTGTTATTTAGTCTATTTATCTATATAAGTATGTATTTAAAAATAAGTATATGTAGTATATCAGTCTCTGGCAGCCATATCACAAGCTTTGCTTAGTTTGGGGTCAGAGGCCGTGTGTAAGATGTCCCCAAATATTTATTTATTTTAAATACAAACGTATATGGTAATTTACCTAAATAACATCCAGACACAGAGCAAACTCCTATATTCATCACATAAAATATTTGCCAAACCGAAACCACGTTTTTTTGACCCCAAAAGTCAAGGTCACTAACCACTGAGCCACCGAGGCAGTGGCAGTCCCAGAGGTGAACCGATAATATAATTAAGACCGCACGATTGCGCTGTATGCAAGCTTTTTCTAACCGGTCTCATTGAAGATCTATAGAAGAGATCTATGTTCGACGTTGAGCGTCCTATAGCTGACCACAACGACAAGAACTCAAAACAACCGTGGTTTAATAAGAGAACGCTCGCTTTAGAAACGTGGCTAATGTGGCAAAAAATAAAACGAGTAAATCCAATGACGTGGCTCCTATATAATAGCAGATAAGAGTTCTGTAGGCCGTGCCATGAGTTGCGACATTGCGGATCATGTCTAGATGAAATTAACCTGGAATGGAGAGTAATGGCACAATAGTAGGAATATAGTTAAAAAAAACCGGACAAGTGCGAGTTAGGCTCGAACATCGAGGGTTCCGTACAAATCCAGAAAATTTCACGAAATTGGGAAGTAAACTTACTTCACGTTAAAATCTCTGTACGATTTACTCACTTTGAATTTTGAACCCATATTTTGTGAATTTTGAAGCCCTATTTTTTGTAATTGAAATAAATATGTACAGTTTTCAGATTTATTCCTATATGTGTACTCTGAGTTGTGTGTTTCTCGCCAAATTTCATAGTTCTAGGTTAACGGGAAGTACTCTGTAGGTTTTGATTTTTGTGAGTGCGAAATATGCGGTTTTTTACGACATAAACGGCTCTAACTTTTTCAAACGATAACTGAGAAGTTTTTCTTTTACACAACTACAAGAGATCATAGATATACGTATACAGTTTAAATTTCAACTCGATATCTTTACGCGTTCCCGATATAAAGAGTCTTGACATACACACAGACGGACAGACGGACAACAAAGTGATCCTAAAAGAGTTCCGTTTTTTACTTTTGAGGTACGGAAACCTAAAAAATACTAAAAAAACACGTTTAGGAGTCATCATATTTTTATTTATAAATGCTTAAAAAAAGTTTAAAGTTTAAAGAAAATCTGATCGCTCAAAGTAGGTCAAAAAAGCGTTGGTAACAAGCAAACAAGCAAACACAGGTTAAACTAATAAAAACGGTTCATCGTGTCGGAGGAAAAAGAGAAGGTTTATCCAATTGGTTCACGAGGAACACTTGTCTAGCGAATGGGTCGACACAGGTTGATGATGATGTTCATGACCAGCGTGAAACGTAGGTAAAACTTGGTCCGGTTAGTGTTTAGCTACACTTAACTCAGGCTTTTTGGTACAAAGTTGTTTGAAAGAGTTTGCTCTTTCGTTGACTATGGCATAAGTCTGAATCGTTAGACACATACCAGGAGTTCTTTTTACAAATGCACCTGCTGATTTACTCTTTTTTGACCGACGAAACGCGTATATTTTTGTACCTATATACCACGCATAACTTTTTACGTAGGTGTCTGATTTCAATAATTCTTTTTTTATTGGAATAAATTAATAAGCTTTGAATTTGGTTCCATTTAAATTTTATCGAAATCGGCTGAGCTATTTTAGATAAATCGACAATAATGTGAAATTGATACATGGACCCGTGCTTACTACTAGTATATGCGAATTCTATACACGGTTGAAGTCGGTCATGCCAAAACTAATTTGCGAAAAATAATTATATCCATACTGTTTAAATGCTAGCTAAATAAAACGAGTGCAAGAAGATTTAGGCATGCATATATTGCGATCAAATTAACCACTGTACTCGTACTAAGTAAGTCTAGACGTCGAGACTGCCAGTCTGCTTTGTTCGTTCTTGGCGAGACGATTTTGACTCTTGGAGTTTTATTTTTCATTTAGATTTATGGAAGAGTTCGGTCTTTTGACAAGATATTGTGGCAACTGACGATTTGGTATAAACACCCGCCCCGACGCAAATATTAAGTTGTAAGTTTAACGAGTTTATGTGTATCAGTCTGTGGCATCGTAGCTTCAGAAGATGACCCAAAATACCATCAACAACAAATGCCGAAAAAAACATGTAGGTACCGTTTTTAGGGTTCCGTACCTCAAACGGAAAAAAACGGAACCCTTATAGAATTATCTTTTTGTCCGTCTGTTCGTCTGTCTGTATGTCAAGACTCTTTATCTCGGGAACGCGTAAAGATATCGAGTTGAAATTGAAACTTAGACGTATATCTATGATTTGTCGCAGTTGTGGGAAAGAAAAACTTCTCAGTTATCGTTTGAAAAAGTTAGAGCCGTTTATGTTGTGTAAAACCGCATATTTCGCACTCACAAAAATCAAAACCTACAGGGTACTTCCCGTTGACCTAGAACTATGAAATTTGGCGAGAAACACACGTCTCAGAGTACACATATAGGAATAAAACTGAAAACTGTACATTTTTATTTCAATCCTAAAAAACAGGGCCTCGAAATTCACAAAATATGGGTTCAAATTCAAAGTGAGCAAATCGTATCATGTAAGGTGTCATATTATAGAACTTCATTAGCATATGCTCAAACATGTTTTTAATTATTTTAACAATGTGTAATTTTTGATGTATAACGAGAAAAGGGAAAAAAAATGGTCGATGGTTATGGTATAGAGATTTTAACAACTTACTTCCCTTGATTTTGTGAAATTTTCTGGATTTGTACGGAACCCTCGATGTGCGAGCCTGACTCGCACTTGTCCGGTTTTTTTGGCGCAAATAAGTCCGCGCTTGATCAACAATTTGCTGGATGATAAGCGACGTGAAGCTCGAACATGAAGCAAGCAGACGTACTCGTAGAGACGTAGAAGTTACTTATTTACTCTGATTTTGAAAGCTTAGAATGTTTATAGGTTCTCGGCAAAAAGGATGTATTTTTTGAGCATTGGTTTCATTGTAAAGTTGTTCTAAATGATCTGGTATACTTTGTATACACTCTTCACGAGGAGACTTGAGGGAACGCGAGTACGGGCTGTACGGGAGTGAGGATGGTGCGCTCGTGTCGCCTCCTCCTTCCTCCTCGCCTCGCTCGAGTGCCTCGCCGAGGCTCCTAGCGAGAGTCTGGAGTCATTGCAGTATTTTGGAACAGTTAATAAATATTTTACAATAAAAACTTAATTAATCACTTATTTATTTGTTTATATGCGAGCAGTGTATAGTGATATGCCAATATCAAGCAGTGTCGAATCAAATTAGTATTTATCTGTCAAGGATTGTTTTCCTTCTTTATCCAAAGGTCCAGTCTATACTTAAAGTTCTTGCTGAATTGACTTCCTTAGGCAACATATTCCAGTTGTAGATAACTCTTTAGCAGACAAACCACATAACATTATCAGAAAATACATAAGTCACAGACAAAAATCACACTTGAAATATTCGACCAGAGACTCACAAAAGGTATTCAAGACGATTCATCTTCAGATACTCTTATTCCAACAATTGTTCTAAAAAGTGAGCGGACCCTGGTCGTTAGTACTCAAAACTGCACGTACGTACAGGCGCAGAACCCGCTACCCGCTGGCTGGCGGCCAAATGCGAACCAACCCCCAGCGTGAGTAAATATGGCCCAGATGTAAACTCGGATAAGTTGAAAATCACCTTTATGCCGGGGCCACAATAGGTATGATAACAGGGCGAAAAAAAACAACTGGCTGCACTCGGGGAGTGCTAGCAGAAGTGAAAACTTGAACATGTAAAGTACTATCATTTATGTGGTAAAATAAAATATCACACGCGCACACTCGCCCAAGCGCCCTGCGCTGTCTTACTAATTTTTGATCAGAGGGCTTGGTGGGAGATTTTCGCTCGAGCTCGATCGCGTTAACGTTTGATGTGATTTCTATGGAAATGGCACAGCGCCATCTCGTGTCACGTACAGAAAACTATAGCTAAGTGTGAGTATTTTTTACGGTAATGTAATGAACGCCAAACTGATCGAACACGAGCGCGGCAACGTCTGTGATTGGCTAATTCAAGCGTGTGTGTATGCACGGCGCGCTCGGTCAACGCGACGTAAAAGTAACTCGAAGGCGCGAGTTTAACATTTTTTACCCATCCCAAAAAGTGCACAACCAACGTCGCTAAAGAAATATTCACTTCAAAAATTATCATTATAATGAGTTCCGTGAGTTAGACTATCAAAAAATATTCGACACGTACTATTTGCACTTCTTTATTCTGTATATGTTTGCCTTTGACTACATACTGCCTGATATTGAGCAGTTATGCAGTCTAGGGTGTCTTCTACTCACGCTTGCCTAGACGATACCTATTTACTCGGGATTTGAAGACACCCACGTTGTACTTAAGCGGGAAGACAGACCCAGGCAAAGCGTACCACATTTTGGTTTATAGAAAATAATAATAATTCTATGTTACCTTTTTGTGATGTCAATAAAATTTTGTTGCATTGTCACTACATAGTATAAAAGAAAGTCGCTTCCCGCTGTCTTCCTTATGTATGCTTATATCTTTAAAGCTACGCAACGGATTTTAATGCGTTTTTTAATAGAGTGATTCAAGAGAAAGGTTTACATTATAATACACCTGTGCGAAGCCGGGGCGGGTCGCTAGTTGTATATATGTGAGAAACCACCTCAGTTATCCATCTACCTATTCCTTTATTCCCTGTTGTTCCCGTTGATTTATCTCCACCTTTATCTTCTGTTATTCGGCCGTGTTTATTACGAGTAAAACGTCGGGCTAAGTGGACTGGAAGTTTCTATTTAAAGGGCTAATTAAAACTTGTACCAAACGTTTTCCCTCTTGCGTAGGTGATGAGGAAATTCGGCTGTTAATTAAGAATGAAGCCAGGTTTAGATATTTTGGTGGTTTCCTCTGCCTTCAAAGGCGTCTGCCCACTGTAACGTGCCATACCATGATCGTACTACGAATGTATCAGTCACGGAAAACAACACGATACGCTCTACTATGCCCACTACAACGTATCATCAACGTACGTCAATAATAGTCGTCAAGACTATATTGCCGGTGCCGAAATGCTCCGTGCATAGCACGCGACGGTGCTGGTTGATGACGAAACGGTCTAATGGACCTAGTCTCATACTTTTCAATACAAAGAATATCTTTTGCCGGACAAGTTGCATAAGTGACATGGTATGGTACCTTTTAGTGGGCAGACACCTGGGCGTCTTCCCACCATAACGTATATGATTTCTTAAAGCTTATATGAGAGTAATTTAACAGCAGTATAAATAAGAGGCTTATAATAGTATTATAAAATGCACTTATATACAGATATCAGACTAGGTAACAAGACAGATAGCTCTTGATTTCTTAAAGCTTATATATGGGTAATATAAGATCAATTAAATGTTATAAAACAATTATAAGAGCGCTAGAAGCGTACCATTCTTATAAAGTGCGAAATCCAAAACTTTTTTTCTAGTTGGGTATCATACTATGACTGTGCTAGGAACGTATTGGGCACAAAAAACAACACGATACGCTCTACTATGCCCACTACAACGTACCATCAACGTATGTCAATAACAGTTGTCGAGAATATTTTGCCGGTGCCGAAACGCTCCGTGCATGGCACGCGACGGTACTGGTCTAGTGGGCATAGTCCCATACTTTTCAATACAAAGATTTTTTTGTCTGACGCGTTCGTAGCATGGTCATGGTATGGTATGTAATAGTGGGCAGACACCTTTATTAACCTTTGATAATTACTGCAGAACTTTAGCTGATCAGACCTGCGGTCAAAGAATACAACGAGTTTTGGCGGGAACGCGAAAAAATCATGTCGCCTCATTGTATTATTTTGTTAAACTTGTGTTTTTATCAGTGATAATAATTAGTGAAAAATTGTGGTATTTTGTTGATTATGAGCTGATTTACGTGAAAAAGTGTGGGCAAGTGATATAATGCGACGTATTATGCTGTTCCGTGTTCTTCTTTTTTTTCTCTTCTGTGTGCTATCGCTTATGTAACAATTCACCAAAACCGACGTTTGGTGAATAACATACGGTAGCAAACTTCTTAGAACGTGAATATGAAGATTTCGTCAGGATATTTTCGACCTCCTAAAATATCAGTGGTATTAAGTAAGTTCATATAGGCCGGGTGGCTAACCCTAGTGTCAGAGTTTTTAAGCCGCCTGAAGGCCTCTGACATGGCTAACCAGTTGAAACAAACGTAAGTGGTATAGAAATCAGTAGATATATTCCAGAGCAAATAAAAGAATCAAGAGGGAACGTCGTTGAACAGTCAAGTAAAGCCGGTTTTTTATACTTGTGTGAGTGCGTCACTGCTGCGCCGCCATAGTTCGACTGACAAGCTAAGGCGTAGTTTCCTTGTACGTTGATGTGTGTGTGATTGTCTGTACACGGCGAGGCGTAGTTTTGGTCGGCCTCACTGGTTTGTTCACAACATTCTCTCTTGATTTTTTTATTTGCTCTGAGATTAATACCTACATATTTTCATTGACACACAGGATCGTGATGATTTTGAATCCTTCAAACTTTCACGATTCAAATGCACTTAAATATTCATAACTTTAGGAACCTTTATGTAGAACAAGCGTAAATATAAGTCAAATATAGCATGAATAAATACCACTTTAAATGTCAATTATTATTAATTTTATGAAGTGTAAGACTGAAATTACGTGTTATAATGATAATTGGCGTGTCATAAACCCGTCTAGTCAGGCTCCTAAGAGGGCTCCGTTTATTGGCAGCCTGGAGGAAGTCCTTGGCCCGCTGCCAACACTCCGTACTACTGAATACGAGATACTCCCACTTTGCTACAGTTTACTCGGAAATATTTCGTTTGCACTCAATGCGTTGCATGAATGAGTAAATGGCCTCTTAGAAAAAATCTCATTAGAGATCTATTTTTGTGATAAACATTTCAAAAATTCTTCGCGGATGCAGGACTCGAACCTTGCGTCTTCGGAACGAAGTTTGATAGATAGATAGATAGATAAACACTTTATTGTTAACACTAAAATACAATTCAGAAAACAAAAATACACTGGGAGGCCAAAAAAAAAACCACAACATAAAATAGTGCAACAAAGGGCGGCCTTATTGCTTATAGCAATCTCTTCCAGGCAACCCTTGTTTGAGTTTGAAATGTTTATCACAAAAATAACTCTTTGAGATAAACCTAGTGTGGGATGCACTATAAAATTAAAATCATTTCACTCATTAGAGATTATATTTTATCAGATTAATCTCCAATTGAATGTATTTTTTTTTGTAATAAACGATTTATTGATATTTTACGTTAATAGCTAGTTTTTCATCGCGATCGTGAAATTCTACATAGTAAATAAATAAATATTTTTGGGACATCTTACAACACGGCCTCTGACCCCAAACTAAGCAAAGCTTGTGATATGGCTGCCAGATATTGATATACTACTTATACTTATTTTTAAATACTTACATATTTATATAGATAGTAACTATGAATAACACCCAGACACAGAGCAAACACTCATGTTCATCACATGAATATTTGCCATGGGTGGGGATCGAACCCACGCCTCTTTGACCCAGAAGTTAGGGTCACTAACCACTGAGCCACCGAGACAGTCAGTTAATGTGTTAATGAAGATAGAAAATTACATATAATTTTGCCGAAAACTACATGAAGAATTAGATATGCAAGGTTATCAATTACACACGGTTAAAACTTGGTATATTTCATTGGTTAATAATTTGGACTTAGGTCGTAGTGAACTAATGGTAATGACACCCGCCTTACCATCCTGAGGTCGTGGTTTCAAATCACGATCCGTACAAATGAAATTCTTGGAATTTATGTACGGAATTTCACACCATCGGCTTTTCGTTTTTTTTTTCGGTGAAGGTAAACATCGTGAGGCAACCTGCATACGTCCGTAATAGTACATTATGATATAAGTGCGGTAAGCTGAAAATTACAGCCGAGGCGATATTGCTAGCCCGAGCCGTAGGCGAGGACTATAAGGAAGCAGAGGCTGTAATTTTCAAAGCGCACGTATGTCATAAGACGTTTTATAACATATTTGCGAGGAAATTAATAAAACTCCGACTTTCTTAAACGAATAAATCTTTAATTACTTGTTAAAGCAGTTATAGAAATTTGAACAATTTTTAAAAGTGATTGTTACGTTGCCAGTTGGCTTTTGTAATGTTGTCAAGATATTATTATTAGTTGCAATTTCCCCAGTCTCTCTCTCACTCTCTTGAGTGAAAGTAAATTCATCACTACTTGACGACATTTTCAAATAAAAACAATACAGTGAAAATAAAAAGCGCGCAAAATATTTTTTATCTCCCAAAGGTAATTTTATTCATAAAATATTGACCACTTTTCTGACATAAAAACTCTTTGCTAAGATTTTAAAAAGTATCGTTCATTTTTAGACGGAGCATTTTAAAAAACCGTGCAAGTTACTTTATTAAAAAAAAACTCGTGCGTTTTACATTACAATAACGCACAAGTGCGTAATGAAATACATTACGATATTGAAATTGGTGTAATTACAGCCACTTTACGAGCAAATATGTCATAAAATAAATTTAATGGCATACGGGAATCCACCAACGCCACTTAAATTACCAGCCTTTTTAAAAAGCTGGTACAGTACAGTCCACTGCAAGACGTAGGCATACCCACGACGCGTTATTGAGCCATATACATTACGTTAGCTCAGTGCGGGTGTGGATTGGTGGATTCACCAACAATACTTGGTAAGTATAAGTAATCCTAATTTGACAGACAGTAGATTTGTGTCGATCATTTTTGTTGTCCAACCTGATCGTTATTTCTTAATTCTTGTATCCTATTAGTGAAATAAATAAATCCGATACAAGTAAGGAAACCAGTAATTATGCCTGCACTAATAAGAACCTACTTAGAGAAAACCGAATGTTACGAACTGGTATCTCCAAGTTGGCGCTATAACTTTAAAGAATGCGTCTACTTCACTCGCGGGAGTCGCGGCAAACTTCCGTTTACTTGAGCTTCTAACATTTTGAACGACGCTTGTATTCCAAAATAAACACGTAGTTATTGTAAATGTATCATGGAAGCTATTTCCTGTGGAGAACCTGAATTTTTGAAAGTGTGCATTTGTATGGGGTGTTTTCGAATCCGGGGTAAACAGGTATGATCTAGGACTCCAGGTCCTAGGTAAATATACTTTATTGCACACCATTTGTACAAAAAGAGGACTTCGCTAAATAGCATTATCTGCCAGTCAACCCATAGGTAGAAGACAATGGGATGTAGGCATGAATAATCAAACAAAGAGATAGTTAAATTAACTAGAATCAACACAAATCAAATCTAAAAAAAACCGGACAAGTGCGAGTAAGGCGCGCACATCGAGGTTTCCGTACAAATCCAAAAAATTCACAAAATTGGGAAGTAAGTTGTTAAAATACTGTAACCATCGACATATAAGTTTTTTTTTTAATTTTGAACCCATATTTTGTGAATTTTGAGGCCTATTTTTGATTTAAATAAAAATGCACAGTTTTCAGATTTATTCTTATATGTGAACTCTGAGACAATGCTTCTCGCCAAATTTCATAGTTCTATGTCGACGGGACGTACCCTGTAGGTTTTGATTTTTGTAAGTGTCGAAATATGCGTTTTTTTACGACATACATGGCTCTAACTTTTTAAACGATAACTGAGAAGTTTTTCTTTTACACAACTGCAAGAAACTATTGATATACGTATACAGTTTAAATTTCAACTCATTAACTTTACGCGTTCCCGATTTAAAGAGCCTTAGACACAGAGACAAACAGACGGACAGACAGACAGACGGACAGACGAACAACAAAGTAATCTTATAAGGGTTCTGTTTTTTTCCGTTTGAGGTACGAAATCCTAAATATAAAATGTATACCAAATAATAATACGATTTCAGTTTAAATAAAATACATAAACTTACATAAACTATTACAATACATAATAAGACGAATAGTAAAGGATAAAACAGCTTATCCTATGTGTTCGAGATTTTATATATCTCTAAGTAATGCTCCCGCACAAGGCGCTTATAGATAGCCTTCAAAGGCGTTTGCCGAATTTTTGTTTCATAACAGGCGAGAGGTGGTCAACTGTGTACGTAAGTCTCAATACGATGAGGAGGTTTATTCCCAGTGTTACTACCAGTAGCAAGGACAACGAGGTAATTTTTTATTTTTGTTTACTCTACTCAATCTCACAGAAAAATGAATTATTATTATTATTAATGAATTATTATTATTATATCACTGTACTTTTCTTATACAAGAATGGTAATAAACAAGAGACTGCCTCGGTAGGTCAATTATAGTGACCCTGACTAGTGGATCATAGAAGCGTGGCTCGTGGGTTCGATTCCCATCCAGGGCAAGTATTTATGTGATGAACATAGGTGTTTGCTCTGTGTATGTACTTATGTGTATATGTTTATATATTTAAAATTGTGTCCGTACTTTTACATCCAGTCATCTTGCTGCTACCCAGCAGATTGTGGGTGCGGGGCAGAAGCGGCCGCCAGAGCAAAGCGTCTCAAGTACGGTAGCCTCGAGCCAGTGTACGAGTTTGTCCCGTTTGCCGTCGAAACGGCGGGTTCCTGGGGTTCCGATGCCATAAAGTTTGTCAGGGAGCTCGGACGGCGCTTGAGGGAAAGAGGTCGAGATCCCAGGTCGGGTAGTTTCCTCACCCAACACATTTACTTGGCGATCCAGCGAGGTAACGCAGCTAGCTTGATGGGGACGTTTGGGCGAGGGGCAGCACTTGACGGATATACTGATTGTGAATCTATATTAGACTTTATGTGTTAAAATAGTGTGACAATTAGTAATTAATTAGTGTTACTTTTAAGGCTGACTTATTATTTTAACAATTTTTATTGTTTTATTATATGACATAATTTGTATAATTGAATAAATAATATGAGTAAGATTAAAAAAAAATTAAAATTATGTATACGTAGTATATATCAGTCTCATGCAGCCATATGACAAGCTTTGCTAAGTTTGGGGTCAGATACCGTGTTTAATATGTCCCCTAATATTTTTTGAACTATTGCCAGTAAATATTGGAAGTCATGAATAGGAAATAATCAATAATCTAAAATATACCAATGCCATAGTTGCCAAATTATGATTGGCAGACCTACTAAGATACAGTATCTTCGAAAACACGAATATTTCATCAATTTTTTTAGCAAACCAGTGTGTAAACCTTTGGCCCGACCCAGACGCAGGTGGCGCGACGAACTGAGCTCGCACGACAAACACTGGACCACCAACGCAGTGAATCGCGCAGTCTGGAAGGAGGGAAGGGAGGCCTTTGCCCAGCAGTGGGACAATACAGGCTCAAAATAATAATAATAGTGTGTAAACCAATTCTGAGAATAACTTGATATCGTCAGCGAGTTAAGTATGACCATTATTCTTTTCCAGACATTGATATATTCATCAGCCGTAATTCAATTTCAGCCAAAAAAGACACTCGAAACTTCTAAAACTTCGCCAATAAATATTTAGTTCTGCGAGATTTATTCCGAAAATATCTGCACTTTGAAAGCTGAAGAGCTTTATCAAATGAAAGTTATTTTAGGAACTCTTTCGCATTGAGCCATAGAACCGCAAGACAGCAGCTGCATAGGAAATGTCTTTGTGATATTTGTCCATCCATATCCATGTTCAGAAATCTTTCCATCCATATTCAGAAGTTATTTTAGAAACTCTTTCGCATTGAGCCATAGAACCGCAAGACAGCAGCTGCATAGGAAATGTCTTTGTGATATTTGTCCATCCATATCCAAGTTCAAAAAGCTTTCCATCCATATTCAGAAATTATTTCTAATTGATATGAATAATTTTTATTACGGGACTTACCGTGTCAGATGAAAAACAGTAGTTCGTATAAGTTAAAACAGATAATCGGTCAAGTGCGTGTCGGGCTCGCGCACCAAAGATTCAGTGCTGTATGGAAGCCCTCCTTAATATACCTATTTTATTTTACTTAATCATCACTTTATCCACTACATAGTTTAACCCTTTCAGGACCATAAGACTATGGGAGATATTAGATCCAGTTGAGCTATTTAGAACGATTCTTTAGACGTTAAAAAACATATTTTTGAAACAAAATAAAAAAAATACTTTTTGGTTTATTAGGAAATTATTGGGACAAATGTGTCCCTATGGTCGCCAAGAGATACTTTTCTCCTAAAACTTAGACTTAAGAATTACTAAGTTTACATAAGATTTAGGGAGTTATTTCAGCAAAATTCCTTTGTTATTATTGTAGTAAGGTTGTTTTCTAAAAGAAAAAGAATACATTATTATAAATACCTACTATACCAGTGATACTCAACGAAACAATTTCTTTCACTGGTGTAGCAAAGGAGGCCTTTACATATCACGAAAGTATTATTTGTGAAGATTTCTATCTTGGTTTTGGCACAGTTTACACATCTTTTTTCTGATGATTCTGATCTTTCTATAGGGTGAAAGGCCTAGGCCTAGAAAGGCCTACTGGTTGTCGTCTTGGGGACCCCTCGTTCCCTGACCGTAAAACCATTTATCAAACTCCAAACTCCGACTAATCTGAACTGCAAGCTGGATAACAGGCTTCCTTCCAATTGTTTTTGAACGTGCAGCTTAGTGTAGACGGTATGTGCGTTATTTGCTGTCATGTTATGTCAATCAGATCGAGAAATAGCCGAAGATAACACTTTACTTTTGATCTTCGATCTACTTCAAAGCACACTTTGCGTTGATCCATAAGATCAACAACACCCATATTTTTATTGTAGTGTGTTACAATCCTAGTCAAAATAGTCAATGTATCGGTTTCAGCTTCTTGACGTATTGTAAACTATCCAAACTTATAATCGACCTCACGAAAAACATTTGGGTGGTATGTGAGGCTCCACTTGAAAACCGGTGGATTATTGCAATTGAATTCGGTGACGGGCTCTACTACTTTCGGTGGATTATTGCAATTGAATTCGGTGAAGGATTCGCAAGACGTCTTGTAGATTCCTGAAGTAAAAACGATGTATCTTCAACCACAACATCTAAAACTTCTTGGTCAATGGTCATCATCCTGTGTCAGGAGATTTCAGTCTTCTTCGTCAAGCAGCAAGTCATCTTCATCGTCATTATTATCACCCAATAAATTTTGAAAAATGTTATCTTCTCCGAGTTCAAATACTTCACGTCCCTTATGAGACATATCCGTCACCAAAATGAATAAAAATTAGGGTACTTGACAAAAAAACATCACTACAGTAAGAAAACTTTTCCATACAAAAAGTATCTCTTTACGGCCATAGAGACACCGCTGTCCCTTCGTGTTTACTATCACTTATCAAGGTACTAAACATAAATATCGGTTAGTTAATTACATAAAACAATAATTCACTTACTAGGCAAGGTTTATTTCACATTCTAAAATAATAATGAAAACTTTTACTCTAAAAATTACTTTTACAAAATATGAGATTAGCGCGCCAAATGATATGTCAGTTTTCAATGACCATAAACAAAAAATGGTGTTTCATACGCTGTATTTTCAACCATAATAATGCAAAAGATACGTAAAAAAATAAATGTATAGTAAAATCCTATGCAATGGAATAGTTATAAGATAGTTTTTTTTTATTTTTTGGCTTGGGACGCATATTATGTCCTCATGGTCGTCAAAGGGTTAAAACAAAGTCGCTTCCTTCTCTTTCTGTCTCTATGTATGCTTATATCTTTAAAACTACGCTACGAATTTTGATGCGGTTTTTTACATAGATGGAATGATTCAAAAGGATGGTTTATTATGTATAATACTTACACCTGTGCGAAACCGGGGCGGGTCGCTAGTTATTTATTTTAAGGGTTCCGTACCTCAAACGGAATAAACGGAACCCTTATAGAATCACATTGTTGTCCGTCTGTCCGTCTGTGTGTATGTCAAGACTCTTTATCTCGGGAACGCGTAAAGATATCGAGTTGAAATTTAAAATGTATTCGTATATATATGATTTCTTGCAGTTGTGTAAAAGAAAAACTTCTCAGTTATCGATTGAAAAAGTTAGAGCCGTTTATGTCGTAAAAAACCGCTTATTTTGCACTCACATAAATCAAAACCTACAGGGTACTTCCCGTTGACATAGAACTATGAAATTTGGCGAGAAGCATTGTCTCAGAGTACACATATAGGAATAAATCTGAAAACTGTACATTTTTATTGAAATCACAAAAAATAGGGCCTCAAAATTCACAAAATATGGATTCAAAATTCAAAGTGAGTAAATCGTATCATGTAAGGTATCATATAAAAAACTTTATGAGCACATGCTAAAACAGGTTTTTAATTATTTTAACAACGTGTTTGGTCGGAACCCTTGATGTGCGAGGCTGACTCGCACTTGTCCGGTTTTTTAAGTAGCATACAACTTAATATTCTGTGAATATTTCAAGCATCTTCCTGTTGCCGTTGTTAATATTGAGCAAAAAATCACGTTTTATGTATGGGAGAATGTTTATTTTATTTATTTTTAAAATAGGTACATATTTAACTAAATCTATTATATAAAAGGCTTCCCTGAGTGACTGACTGACAGACAGCCTACAGCCCAAACCGCTTAAGATATGAGCTTGAAATTTGGAATATAGGTACATTGAACGACGTAATGGAGCACTAAGGACGAAAATTTTGAACTTTCGACCTCTAAAGGGGTAAAACGGGCCCTTTTCGTTTGTATGTAACTTTTTATTCCCTGTACCGATTGACTTAAAACTTTGTATACATGCTTTTCAAACAAAATAAAAGTTACGTTTTTTCCTGTTTTTCCGAATTTTCCTCATCTAAGGGGTCAAATAAGGTCCCAAAGTTGGTGAAAAAAGCGTCAATTACATCGAACTAGCTGAACGGTTATGGTTGAAAATTGGTATGAAGGAAGCACTCAGCATGTTTTAATAGAGTAACTAATAAAATCCAGGAAAATCTATAAGGTTCCTTAGGGATACGCAAAATTAATAAGTTTAGGCTACAGCCCAAACCGCTGTAGATATGAGCTTGAAATTTGGAATATACGTACATCGTACGACATAATGAAGCACTAAGGATGAAAAACGTACCCAACTCTAACGGGGTAAAACGGGCCCTTTTTGTTTGCATGTAACTTCTTATTCCCTGTACCGATTGACATGAAACTTTGTATAGATGCTTTTGAGACTAAATAAAAAATATGGCTGTACCTGTTTTCTAAATTTTCCTTAAAAAAATCCTTACGGGTCAGATACGTCCCAAAACTTCAATGCGCTTTTTTAAATAATGTAGTTTCTAGGATTATGATAATGATAGTTTATCTTTAAATGGGGCAAAATGGGTCCCCAAAAGTTTACGATTTTTTTTTATTTTGTGAGCCAATAGTCTTAAGCTTAGCGCACATATGGATCAATATATTACTAACTTTACTATGGGATCAACCCTGACAAGCGAAAATTACCTACATTTTCCATACATTTTGTCGCAGGTCGATGAACTTTTTGTGTTGAACAGCTGATTTTATTCACGTGCTTTTGGGGTTGGTACCATTGTAAATGTTAATCAAATTATGAGTATAATAGCATCCTAGAATATGCCTGACTAGAATTACGACTTGTGTGCCATTATTTCATTTGCCTGGAAAATTAAATTTCTAATGACTTAATGAAACATGTCGAATACATGTACCGGCCTTAATTAATAGTGCACTACTGAAAATAGGTACTACGGATAGCACTACGGATAATAGAAACAGGTGGGTCTTAAGATGAACATGGACAAGACGAAAGTCATGTGTAATTCCCATGTTTTACCTACCCCGATTTCTGTTGGAAACTCGGTTCTTGAAGTCGTTGACTCGTACGTCTACCTAGGACAAGTAGTCCAGTTAGGTAGGTCCGACTTCAACAAAGAGGCCAATCGACGAATTCAACTCGGCTGGGCAGCGTTCGGAAAAGTGCGTAGTGTCTTCTCGTCCGACATACCTCAGTGCCTCAAGTCGAAAGTTTTCGACCAGTGTGTGTTGCCAGTGATGACTTATGGCACAGAAACGTGGTCTCTCACTATGGGCCTTATTAGTAAGCTCCAAGTAGCCCAACGAGCTATGGAGAGGGCTATGCTTGGAGTCTCTCTGCGAGATAGAATCATTAATGAGGAGATCCGTAGAAGAACCAAAGTTACCGACATAGCCCAACGGATTGGCAAGTTGAAATGGCAATGGGCAGGGCACATAGCGCGGAGGGCTGATGACCGTTGGGGTCGAAAAGTTCTCGAGTGGAGACCATGTACCGGCAAGCGCAGCGTAGGACGTCCACCCACAAGGTGGACGGATGATCTCATTAAGACCGCAGGATCGCGCTGGATACAAGCCGCTTCCAACCGGTCTTATTGGAGATCCATAGGAAAGGCCTATGTCTAGCAGTGGACGTCCTGCGGCTGATGGATGACTGAAAATAGGCCTACCCGCGAAGGGTAATTGGGCCATATCCATCACGCCGGCCAAGCATGGGTTGCTGAATTCACATACGACATTGATTTTTTCTACGTACGTACGTACAGGTTGCCTCAATGTTTTCCAGCAAAGAAAATTTAAATTTCTTACATAGTTACTCATACAATTATTATTATTGGCTCCCTCGGTGGCTCAGTGGTTGACCCTGACTCCTGGGTCAAAGAGGCGTGGGTTTGATTCCCAGGGCAAATATTTATGTGATGTTCATATGTGTTTGCTCTGTGTCTGAGTGTTATTAGTGTATTTTTATTTATTTATTTAACACTTTATTGCACACTATTTGTACAAAAGGAGGACTTAACGCTAAACAGCATTATCTGCCAGTCAACCTACATGTATAAATAAATAAATAAATATATCTTTACTGTACACAGAAACACAGTACAGAAACTATACAATATGCTGTACAATAGCGGCCTTATTGCCTTTGGCGATTTCTACCAGGCAACCTTTGGATGGACTGGAATTATTCTAAAAATAGGAGTATGGTCGGTGGTGTATACAATACAGGTACATACATTGAAATACATGTATATGTAGTATATCAGTCTCTGCCAGCCAAATCACAAGCTTTGCTTAGTTTGGGGTCAAAAACCGTGTGTGAGATGTCCCCCAATATTTATTTTATATATTTATTTATTATTGAGTTAATTTCAGAAATTCGGCAATTTATCATCCAAAAATTCACGTATGTACTCTGTAATAAGCTTTAGATACAAGTAAATTAAATAACCAAATACTGAGACAATTCAGGCTAAACCGTAGGCATTATTTTGCAAGTAATACAATAATAGGCTCAGTTATGAAGACGCCATAGTAAATATAATAACAACATAAAAAGTGTTCTCTCTATCGAATGCTTAAAGTGAAAATGAAACAGATATAATTATGATAATTAGCTATTATAATTACGATGGCGCCTTCATAATCGAGCCTAATGCGGGCTTAACCACGAGCTACTATTATTTTAAGTAAGTGCCAAGAAAACGCGGGCCTAACTGTGGGTTTTTATCATTTTAAGCAGTTACGAAAATAACGCGGGCCAGACCGTGGGCTATTATCATTACAAGCAATACAAAAACGCAGGCTAACGGCATGCTATTATAATTTTAAGGATTTATTAAGACAACACGGGCCAGACCGCGAACTATTAGATATTATTATAAGCAAATGCCAAGATAACGCGGAGTGAACCGCGGGCTGTTATTTTAATTAAGTAAGTATTAAAACAACGTGGGCCAAACTGTGGGTTATTATCTTTGTAAGTACCTAATTATTAACACAACGCGAGCTAAACCGCGGGCTTTTATCATTTTGAGCAAGTAC
The DNA here is from genome assembly GCA_949316475.1 of Hypomecis punctinalis. Lineage (NCBI taxonomy): Eukaryota > Metazoa > Arthropoda > Insecta > Lepidoptera > Geometridae > Hypomecis > Hypomecis punctinalis. The sequence continues at coordinate 1,936,518 of OX438815.1, forward strand.
TAAGACAATACGGGCCAGACCATGGGCTATTATCATTGTAAGTAATACGACAATGCAGGCCAAACGGCGAGCTTTTATAATTTTAAGCAAGTATTAAGACATCGCAGTCCATGCTGCGTGCTATAAATAGCATCTTAAGCAAGTACTAACAATACGCGGGCCAAACCGTGATCTATTATCATTATAGGCAAATACTGTTACAATTTTGACCAAACCGTGGGCATTATCCTTGCAAGTAATTTTAAGCAAGTATTAAGACAACGCGGGCCAAATTGCGGACTATTAGATATTATTATAAGCATGTACAAAGACAACGTAGATCAAACCGCGGGCTCTTTTCATTTTAAGTAAGTACCTATGTACTAAGACAACGCGGGCGAAGCCGCGGGTTTTAAGCTAGTATTCTATAAATATTTTAAGTATCTACCTATCGCCGTTCTTAATATCGAGCGAAAAACTGCTAAAAATTCAGATTTGTTGTATGGGAGTCCCCTTAAATATTTATTTTTGCTGTTTTTCTCTATCTATGAAAATTTAAATGTTCATATCACGGTTCATGAGTGGTGACAGACAGCGCAGTATAGCTAGTTTTGCACTTATTTCAAATGGTCATCGCGCGGATCAGTTCCCCAGTGTGAAAGTTCTCTAAGTCTTAATTTTAATTCAGTAAGGTCCTTTCAGAGGCATGATTATTTAACTTATTCAGGACGTATCTTTGGGTTAGTCTAAAACTTTCAATACAAATTTCTAATTAAGAATTTGATTAAGATATTCTAGTCCGAGTATCTATTGAATGAATTGTAAATTGACTGAAATACGATTATTGTATCAGTAAAGTTAGTTTTTTACGGTTAATAGATTTTAATTCAATTTATACACGTTTTTAAGTAAAGTTTCAAAGACGGTTCCCGTATCAATGAATTCCTTGCATCATTGGTATTTATGGATTATTACACCACTGTACCTTTTGGCGAAGGAAAACGTCGTGAAGCAACCTCCATTACGTCTGGGGCCCTATTTTTCAACTTCGAACGCCTCGGAACGTATGAAACTTTGACAGATTGTATGAAAACACTCTATACTGTGTATGGAAGTTGCGAGTGCTCCAATACGAATAAGCCGTGCGAAGTTGAAAAACCAGGCCCCTGTAGAATGAATTTGAAGCCGTATGTGAACCAACCAACCAACCCGCACTGGGCGCTCTGTTGGATGTGGTCCAATCGGCTTTATTGCTTAGGCAGTAGACTACTAAAGTGCGCACGGTACATGGGCTCTAGTTTTCAACTTCGAACGCCTCGAAACGTATACGGAACTTTGACAGTGACAGTTCAAAATATTAAGTAGTATTCCTTTCAAAAATAATCAATAAATAATAAATATAAATAAATAATAAGCCTCCATACGGTGCGCGAGTCCGACTCGCACTTGCCCAATTATTTTTATGAGATGTCGGTATAACTCAGAATTGTGAACTAGTTTCTGACTATTTCAATAGTTCTGCTTTATCTTTACATCCAAGCACATCTTTCATCCTTTGAGAGCTAAGCACTAGATTACAAGCTGTTTCCGACGGATTCGCTCTACAAATTCAGGCTAAGAACATAGACGGATCGTCTTTACGAACGCTCACAGGGTACTGCGAAATGAAGTCGATTTATTTAGATTTTTCCATTACCGCAATACCCATAGAATGGCAGTTAGTTTTTAAAAATCAGATGAAAATAAAAATAAAAATTTGAATTTATCTTGTTTCATAAGTTTATGTTTGTCATTAATAATGTAGTTAATGTTGAAAAAAAATATTTCCTTCATTATTTACTTAATTTTAAAAGTGAAAGTTAAAAGTAGGTACTAGACTACTTCTAATATGGGATTAACCTGTAATTCGAGCAAAACAAATCAGCTGTTTCATACATCTTGTCGAATCTGAGTTGCGATTATGGGATAGTGGATCCTTTTTCTTCCTGAATTCCGTGTTAGCCCCTTAGCCCGAAAGAAAATATGTTTATAATGACGGTCTGAAAAATCCCCTTTGGCTCAGTTGAGTGTACCCACTGGTAATTTGACAGAGGAAGATTGACAGAACACGGTTAACTAGTTCATGATCTAGATGTTTTACGATTAAGCGCTATTTAAATAGCATACATTGTAAAGTCGTGAATTAATACGAGTATATAAGGTGTTATTTTTGTCAAACTCAGTTAGACGCTTGTAGGGACTAGTTTGATCTCTGCGACAGCTGGCAAAAAATCACGCCTATGAAGTCCTGAATTTCTTAATAGTACAGACAGAGTACCTGTCAATGTCATTTCAATGTCATACTTTATGGGCATGCCGATTAGTGATAGGCGACGAATGATTGTGACCACAGAGTTTTAGATTGAGTTTTATTTAAAATATCGATAGTTTATACTAACGATGTTTCAAATAAAACTCAATTAATTTTACTGTATATTTTAATATCATTACATTATTTATATGCGTATAGGTTTGTAATTAAATTAAACCAAATTATATGTTACATTAGCATCGATAATAGTGAAAAACATCGATAAATACTATCGTAACACTATTATATTTTATAATAATTTATTTGATTGATATCATACCATTATTTACATGTGTACATACTTGATCTTGAATAATAGTAAGTAAATAAAATCCAATTTCTCACCTACAACTACTCATTCGATTTCATTACAATATTGTTTGATAATCGATTTTTACACCACTATCCCAACTCTAAAAATGTCAATCTTCTATGTCAATGTCACTGTCGCAGAGATCAAGCTATCTTTTATGCAGTATAGTGTCTCATTCTAGTCCATATTGCCATACTGGCAAATATCCTACAACAATAGCCCTTTGCTTCACGAAATATTACTATCTACTATACTATCTACATACTTCGATTTCACGGTAGCTCAAGCAAGTACCTACTATGCACAGAGTTGAGCAGTTGGCCACTCGGGATCAATACCTGTGGTCTGGTTGCTGTCATTCGTTACAGTCTGCTGTTCCGCCGCGTATTCCTGCTTTATTTCACCTGGAGGACTATTCGTAATGAAAGGTGAATCTCGACTGGAACGAATGTTAAACTTGTCCATTTTTCCCGCTTTTAACTTAAATGAATAGCTCGTCTTAACAAACATTGCTACTGCGAAAAATTCAACTGTTAAAAAACAAAATTTATAAAGTATTATTCTAAAAAGTGCTAAGACTTTTAGAAATGTTATATATAATTATACTTTCACCACGAACAATATTTACAATGGAAATAAATACGAAATCGCCAAAATATTAACTTCATATTTTCTGGCCACATAATTTCACTCTATTTTCACCCATCGGAAAAAATGTTAAAAATAGTTTTGTGTTGCTCCTCAAAAATTCAGATTTTGATACTTGAATAATTTTTGAGGGAAAAACGCCGAAAAATCTATTAATATTAATTATAGATCCACTGCTAATCATAGGCCTCCACTAAAGATCTCCAATAAAACCGGCTGGTAGTGGCTTGCATCCAGCGCGATCTTGCAGTCTTAATGAGGTCATCCGTCCACCTTGTGGGTGGACGTCCGACGCTGCGCTTGCCAGTACGTGGTCTCCACTCGAGAACTCTGTTGTGTGCGTTTTATGTATCGTTGAAATTCGTTGGAAAATGCTACCTGTAGATGAAAACCAACCAACATCTGAACAGACGAAAGCAAAATCGCCGTCTCTTTTCTGTCGCTCGATCAATTAAGAGCAGTTGATAGCATTAAATGCTTCCTCAACAAAGATAACGTAAGTCATTTATAATTCTTAAATCAAGATGATAACATCAAATGCTAAGATCACTAAGATCTTTCAGTTACGGTACCATCAGAATCACTCGAATGACTTCACGAGGCACCTGGCTTAACGGCCTAACTATGGCTTAACGGCCTTACTACCGAATACCGACTAAGTGTATGTGGGACCGTACGAAAGTTAATCTCGGATAATCCTCGAAGGTCCCAGTGGCGTTCAAACGAGCTATTACAACTTGTTTCTACAACAAAGGTGACGTCCACAAGTGGTATATTATTTAGAGAAAAATCGAACCAAGATGATATATACATCATTTGAAAGCTTGATTTTTGGGCTTCTCAAAAATATTTAGTTAAGATTTTTTATCCCCCCATTTTTTTCAATGTGAAAAATAAATTTTATGAAAAATAATAATACAGCTTTGTATTTTTTCTAGTTTAGCAATAATAAAGTGCTTTTATCGTTATTTTACTTGCATTCGTAGCTGATTCTTCCACATTAATCTCTTAATTTGCTAAAACTAAAAATTATAACCTACCAGTGTGACCAGGTAGAAGGTACAATGTGACAAAAAACACATCAAAACTGTGTCTAATTGGTAAAAATGCTTCTATTTAACAGTAATGGAGGTTATTTAACCGGTTGCTAGAGATAAACTACCTATCGAGCCAAATATATTTATTTATCCTAATAGATTCAAAATTAATTTAATGAAAAAACGGAGGGCTCTTTTTTGATTTTAACTGATGTAATACTCGTAGACTCAGAAAAATATGAACTTACTTGTAATGTAACGAGCGTTACGGTTAGAATTTTTTATTATTATTAAACCATCCTCCATACATTTTGTGGACATGTCATTTACTTGATTTATTAATGCAAAACAGTGATTTTTATTGACATAAATTAAGGTAACATTATAATACTATAGATTCAAAAATATAGGTTCATTTGATAACGTGGCTACGCAAAGAGATGCTCATTAGGCTGTTTCCTCCAAAGGTAAAAAAAATCCACCAAAATATTTTGATGTCCTTATTGATAGGAACGTTAAATGTCTTATCTCATGTCTTATCTTTAAAATAAACGGGCTAATTGAAGTAGAGCACCGTCAAAGTAATGGCTAAGGCAAGGTAAGCAGACCGTTGGTGATCACGATGAGTAGTTGACAATATTGTGTTTGGAAATTAAACCTGGACACAATCAACAGAACCAAAAGGAATAAACTGTAATATGTGTAATATTAGCGTTATTTGAGAGCATATAAAATGAAATGATATTAATTTTAAAGTGCTTCCCATACTAGGCTTATCTCAAAGAGTTATTTTTGTGATAAACATTTCAAAAATTCGTCGCTGATGCAGGACTCGAACCTGAGTCGTCGGATTACTAGCCCGACGTTCTCCCAACGGAGCTAATTCGCAGTCCTGACTGCGTCGAATTTGTGAAGTGTTTATCATTTTAACCAACTTAAAGCGTTGGCGGCGCCACCTTTGATTCCCGTATTATACAGGTTATCACTCAATTGAAGTAATAAGAACTTCTGAATATTGACGAGAAATGGCGCACTGCTAAATCTATGAAATGATTTTAATTTTATAGTGCATCCCTCACTAGGTTTACTTCAAAGAGTTATTGTTGAGATAAACATTTAAAAAAAAATCAAAAGTTCTTATAACTTCAAATGAGTGATTACTGATATAATACTTCACAAATTCGACGCAAAGTCAGGACTGCAATTTAGCTTAGTTGAAAGAGCGTCGGGCTAGTGATCCGAAGACGCAGGTTCGAGTCCTGCATTACCGACGAATTTTTGAAATGTTTATCACAAAATAATTCTTTGAACAAAAAAAAATTTGTTGCCGCCACACGTTGCCGTAGAAGATTGCACGTTTGACCACCCCCAGCTTCCATAAGGGAGTAACTGCAGGAAAGTTCTCGACTTATGTTTATCTTCGGAGACCTTTGTAATTGATTGGTTGACATATTGAAAGCTTAATTTGATCTTGCATAGAGTTCGATTTCGCTCATTATTTTCTTAGTATGAACATACCCTCTAGTAAGTAAAATAGATTAAAAATACATAGTAAAGCTTGTAAAGGATTTTATCAATCAAAATATATTTTAATTTAATTAATTAAATTGAATCTCTTTATTTACATTTTGATTTTGTGAACATATATTAGCATTCTTCTAGGGCCTTATTCTGTTCATCAAAACTAACAACTTTTGTTCTACGACTTTCGTCAAAACTCAAAAAAAAATGTTTGATGTTCCATATCAAAATTTAGTTCACCCGCGACAAAATGTATGGAACATGATTTTTTTTTATAGTTTTGGCAAAAGTCGGTAGAACAAAAGTTGTTAGTTTTTATGTACAGAATAAGCCCCTAGAAGGATGCTAATTGATTAGAAACCTGTATATATTACTCTTTGGAACCAAAAAATATTTTTAGGGTTCCGTACCTCAAAAGGAAAAAACGGAACCCTTATAGGATCACTTTGTTGTCCGTCTGTCCGTCTGTCCGTCTGTACGTTTGTCCGTCTGTGTGTATGTCAAGACTCTTTATCTCGAAAACGCGTAAAAATATCGAGTTGAAATTTAAACTGTATACGTATATCTATGATCTCTTACAGTTATGTAAAGAAAATACTTTCCAGTTATCATATCAAGAAGTTAGAGCTGTTTATGTCGTAAAAAATCGCATATTTCGACACTCACGAAAATCAAAACCTACAGGGTACTTCCCGTTGACATAGAACTATGAAATTTGGCGAAAAGTATTTTCTCAGAGTACACATATAGGAATAAATCTGAAAACTGTGCATTTTTATTTATATCACAAAAAAATAGGGCTTCAAAATTCACAAAATATAGATTTAAAATTCAAAGTGCTTAAATCGTATTATGTAAGGTATCAAATAAAATAGCTTCATAAGCATGTGCTTTTATAGAAGCGCTAATGAAGGTTTTTAATTATTTAACAATTTTAAATGAATGATGAGAAATCTATGTTTTGAATTAATATTTAGTGTATTTCCGCTATCTTGTTGTAGGCAAATAAGTTTAAGGGCATTAAGGACATTTATGAAAAAAAAAAAAAATATTACAAACAATTACTAATATTACAATAATTATACATTTAAAAACTTAATTTTACAAAATAGATAAAATAATAATAAATATCACTTATTTTCACTACACTCTATATTATATATATATTTTTTAAAAATAGTACAATAATAATCCGTTAACAACTAATAAATATTATAAAAATCTTTTAAAAATAAAATGACAAAATATTGAAAACACTTCACTACTAAATAACACCCTTATTCTCACTGCACTACACTCTGTTCGACACGTGTTTCGCCTCTCAACGAGGCATCTTCAGGACGTGTTGACTCTTCGAGGTCGCTCGCAAGAAATGTAATGAAATGTAATGGAATGTTGCAAGAATGATGAGAAGTCAAAAAAAAACTTTTGTCGATGATGATGATGAGTATAGAGATTTTAACAACGTACTTCCCAATTTTCTGGATTTGTACGGTACCCTCGGTGTGCGAGCCTGACTTACACTTGTCCGGTTTTTTTTTAAATTGGTTCATAATTGGCGAAAATATCGATGAATTTTACTCAAAAAAATACATAGATACGAACATAGTCCTTTTCGAAAGTCGGTAAAAAATGTCGGTCTTTTGGTTCTTTTGCGGGTCTAAATTTTCGATTCGATCTCACAGAGAGACTTCATAATTTAATGTCAGCTCTTTTATAATTCAATTATAAGCCTTTTATGTAAAATCGTTACAAAATACAATATTTTCTCCATTAAACTTACAAAACTAACTCTCGACCCACAACCCCATAATTGAATGCTAATGGTCCATGTAAGATATATACCTAACGGAAATACGACATGGTTGGTATCGCATGCCGACTGAACATATCTTTGTACTAAAATATGATGGGTGATACAGCCCTAAGGTAGTTTATGGGTAGTATAAACCAAGGCTGTGGCTTTCGAATGTCGGTTTGTTATGTGGTTTGGTAAGCTTGAACTTTGGGATCATTTGTGATGGATCTGATACTGTGCGGCTGAAAATCGATAAGGCCACCTTTAGCTATATGGAATACAAAATTCTGGATGAAAGTAGGTCTAAGCAAGGAACTATTGCATATTTAAATAGATTCATGGATGATATAGAATTATAGTAAATTATAGTAAGCATGTCTTGATACCACTCAGATATATGCGTCAAGGTCAAAAGGCATGAATCAAATGTTTACATTTGTTTGTAAAGACTGAATATAGGTACACGGGAAAATTATTTAGTACCAATGTCCAACGTTTGCATTGGAGCTTGGGACCCGAACGGCTATTAGTCCTGCAAGATTTGCAGTTCTGAGATTCCGAGATTCAGCCTGAGCTTTCAAGTTTTCAAGCGTCTTTATAAAACCATTAGTTTTTACCCGCGACTACGCCCGCGTAATATTTTGATTTTTGTACTATCACACTGAAACTTTTTAAGGAATAAAAAGTAGCCCATGTCACTTTTCGTCTTTCAAACTATATCCATGCCAAAAATCAAGTCAATCTGTTGCTCCGTTGCTGCGTGAAAGAGGAACAAACCAATAAGCCCACAAAAACACACTCTCGGATTCATCCATTGAAATGTTACATTGTTTGATCTTAGCTAGCATTTGTCTGAAGACCCAACTTTATTTTTAGGTATCAAGTAGCGAATCGACCAAAATTAAATGTAAGTTTGTAAAGTCAAATGAAACTCTACAGAATAGGCCTATGTCCAAGGCGACTTACGGCTGAAACCATGAAAGTAATTTTTCATCACATCTATTCGAAAAGGACTACTTGGTTCGCCTTTAAGTGCGCCCAAAGGAAGTGTTTTTTATAAGAAACTTCATAAGTGCGCCGGAATTATCTTTGCCGCGCACTTTTTGAAATTGGAACAAACAAGTGCGACGGAATGAACTTTGCCGCGCACTTTTTTAATTTGGAAGTATTTGTAATCTTAGTGCGCGAGTTCAGCGCCAAGAAAATGAATGAAAAGAATGTAAATATAAGTTTTTATTTTTTTAATTATTAGATACCATTTAATTTCAATTTAGTTGTTACTCTACGTTTTATTAAATAATAATATTATAATAAAATATGAGGCGCCTTTTATTTTCTTATAGAGGTGATGAAAAGTAGAGTGTACCACTCGGGCGCAAAATATATTTTTGGCTCGGGCGACGTACTTTGAATCCCTCGCTACGTTCAGGATTCAGGTTCTAAAAGCACGCACGCTCGGGATTCAACTCTAGAATCCCTCTCTTCGCTCTGGATTAAAAAAAGCGCCCTCGCCGTAAAAATATTATTTTGCTCCCATACGATACAATCTACTGTTCTTATACCACTTCGTATTGGTATCGTTCAACATATCTCAGCAGTTTTAATCAGGTCATCTTAAATTAAATTTACCCATTTTCAAATGGAACCGTTTACGTGACACGAAAATGTAGCCATATCTGTGTGTAAAGTACAAACTCGACTATTTCCCGCCGCCGTTTAGAACAGGGCTGTATTATAAAAATTGCAATGTATTTGGAAACGTGACGGGAAATCCTGAAGCGGTAATTCGGTACGAGTAGAGTTGCCAAGCTATCTGAGAATAGCTAAGAGAATATTTTGCTATTTGTGTTATTTTAAGATTGTATTCTAGATCTTTATTTATATAATTATTAAATCATTACACATCGGGTTCACCTACAGTAAACAGTCTTAAATCTAGCTCCAAAAGGGCTAAGGTGGCAACACTGATTGAAAATCAAATTAATCAATCAATTTCTTTTGACATTGATATTACTATTATACTTTTTTTTTAAATTAGCTTTGAGATTTTTCATATTAACGTGTTTCTTTACGAGATATCCGTTCCGTTTCACGTTACATAGGTACCCTAAATATATATTATCGATTTTCTAAATATCGCAGAGTTTTAAAAATTTGTTTTTATTAGATAATAATTACATTTTGAATGTTCTTTATAAAACAGCAATCATTGATCTGGTTAGAATTTTTATTTATTTTAATACCGGTAACGGAACAAATCCTTTAAAGTACTTGACTAATTATGCACTGTACTGTACTGTATCAGCCTTTTTGATAGTCCACTGCAGGACGTAGGCCTACCCACGAAGGGTGATTGGGCCATATCCGGTTGGTGGATTCACATACGCCATCGAATTTCTTCTACTGACATATGCACGTTGCCTCACGATGTTTTCCTTCACCGAAAAACCAATGATATGAAATTTTGTACATATCTTCCAAAGAAACTCATTGGTACGGGATCGGGATTTGAACGCACGACCTCACGATTGCAGGTCGGGTGTTACTACCACTAGACCACCACAGACTAATTATTTAGACGGCTGTATTTTTCGAAAATAAACAATTATATTAAAAAGATCTTAGAGATAGATGTCTAGATATTTTCTAATAGCTTTTCATATTTTTAATAACCAAGTGTAATGTGATAGTTGTGGTGCTATGAGTCTGTCCTCATTTTGTTTCCATTAGAAACGTTGTCGGAACTTTATTATATTTGTATTCCCCTTGATTAGCTATAGTGTTTAATCACTAGCCCTAAAAAAGCCATTAGAATAACTAGCAGGATTTTGTTTCCGCAGGTGGTACTACAAAAATATTATGATTATTTTTATATATAACTGACCCGTTGAACATTTGACTTTCCCTAAAACATAATTTCAAACATCTTTTGTGCAAAATTGGCCACCCGGCTCATACAAACTTAAATTTTAAATGAATTGTAAAAATATTAATATTATCCACGACACGCAAATAAGAAAAGCAAATTATAATCATGTCATCCAATTGAAGAAACTATTATGTAATATTTTTTTGAGAGTTCTGAGACGGTATCATTGGAAAATTGTGCTAACATTTCAAGACAAAATGGAAGCAAAGGCGTACTTTAAACGGATGTTTTTTTTAAATAGGGCAAATGTTTCTATTAACTACAACAAAATAAAACACTACTTATATAGGCTAAAACTGCCCACTGCCAGTTGGCAGCGTGCCCATGCAGCAAGCTGACAGCATTGAATGGCAATGCTTATACGTTGAACCAAAAACCAAATAAACACCAGCATTTTGAACACGCGTCGTGTCTACCAGACGCTCAGAAAGACTTAGAATAGTAGATTGTATCATATGGGAGCAAAATAATATTTTTACGGCGAGGGCGCTTTTTTGAATCCAGAGCGAAGTGAGGAATTCTAGAGTAGAATCTCGAGCGTAGCGAGGGATTCTTTAGTAGAATCCTGACTGTAGCGAAGGATTCAAAGTACATCGCCCGAGCCAAAAATATATCTTGCGCCCGAGTCGTACACTCTACTTTTCATCACCTCTATGAAAAAACAAAAGGCGCCTCATATTTTACTGTAATATTATTATTTAATAAAACGTAGAGTAAGAACTAAATTGAAATTAAATGGTATCTAATAATAAAACAAATCAAAACTTATATTTACATTCTTTTCATTCATTTTCATAGCGTTGAACACTAACATTACAAATACTTCCAAATTCAAAAAGTGTGCGGCAAAGATCATCCCGTCGCACTTATTTGTTCCAAATTTAAAAAGTGCGCGGCAAAGATAATTCCGTTGCACTTATAAAGTTCCTTATAGAAAACACCTCCTTTGGGCGCACTCCAAGTAGTCCTTTTCGAATAGATGTGATCAAAAGATATGAATTGGTCTGTAAAACGGAATATGAGTTTCAGAAATAAGGCAGTCATGGTCACAGCAGGCACAGCTAGGCGCTTCGTGAAAAAGGCGTTAGTTAGCCCGTCCTTTGACAAATACCGGCGAGGTGTACCGTTCCTGCGTAATTTGTGATGGTTTCGCCTTTTCGCCCGCCTGATACCGAAAACGTGCTAATTTCTGTATTTTGACGGTACAGGTCGGAAAAATGTTTGCTAGTGCTCTGATTTTTGCGCAGGATACGTTTTTGGGAAGAAGAAAAAAAAAAACAAAAATAGTAGTAGGATTTGAAGTGATTTCTTCAGCGCGTGCGTGTTTTAGCGTGTGCATTTTTTGGGTTGGGCAAAAATGTTAAACATGCGTCAGGACACGTGACGTGATTAAAAATTCGTAAGACGGAGGAAGCAAGTTTACACTTCTGCCGGTAGTGCAACTCGTTGTTTTTTTTTTTACTTCAGAGTTCTTGGCAGATTTGGGAAAGAGCGGGAAAATAAAGGGTTGGATAATTCAACTTCATGCCGAAATAAATACTTGGCACCCCCTGAACATAGTCCAAAAACTGCCTTGGGGTTAAATTATGATCAACCTTTTGACTGGAAATCACGACAGTACCCACTCTTGTTGTTATTATTTTTTTGTATGTCTAACGTGTCATCGTTTGAAGTGCTAAATTAATTTGACTGTACTGTACTGTACTGTACCAGCCTTTTTAATAGTCCACTGCAGGACGTAGACCTACCCACGAAGGGTGATTGGGCCATATCCACCACGCTGGCCCAGAGCGGGTTGGTGGATTCACATACACCATGGAATTTCTTCCTTGGATATTTGCAGGTTGCCTCACGATGTTTTCCTTCACCGAAAAACCAGTGGTGTGAAAATCCGTACATAAGTTCCAAGGAATTCATTGGTACGGGACCGGGTTTGAACCCACGACCTCACGATCTATCTATTTGACTATCGCAGTCTTAAATTTAAATTTTTAAATTTATTTATATGAGAATTTAAATTAATAATTTAAATTTAAGTAAATTTACCGTACTTAGTTTAAACTTTACTCAAATCTTACTATTCCAAAGATCGGCTAAATTGTATAATAATTTAACCAACCGGTTAGCGAATCCATCGGTTAGAGATTACAACAGATTGGGGCTCGATGGGGAACTAATTTCGCGTTTTATTAGCCACGGCCCGGAAGTTCAGATAAGTTCGCCCTTACGAGTTTGTCCCTCGTAATTGGAAGACAGTACGATATTATATACGCAGTTGGATAGTATTTTTACGGTTATTTTCTTTGTTACTTTTTTTGGTTGTCTTGTTGTGATTTTAGCCCACTCTTATAGAGTTCAGCCTTTTTGTCGAGAGTGTATAATATAATATACAGTCTATACATTCTCAACAAATACGCTGTACAAGGTTTTTTTTTGCCAAGCGCAGGGACTTTGAGGAGTCAATATAGTACTGTACTGTACCAGTCTTTTTAATAGTCCACTGCAGGACGTAGGCCTACCCACGAAGGGTGATTGGGCCATATCCACCACGCTGGCCCAGTGCGGGTTGGTGGATTCACATACGCCATCGAATTTCTTCTACGGACGTATGCAGGTTGCCTCACGATGTTTTCCTTCACCGAAAAGCCAGTGGTGTGAAATCTATATAACAACCTGCCCGAATAGCTTCAAGCTTGCTAAGTTTAAGAGCACGACTTCAACGTTGGCTAATTGAGCAAGCATTATATAGCTACGAAGAATTCTATAGACTTTTAAGTTGAATTTTATTTAATTGATCTTGTGTATTTATATACATTATATTATAATAGTTAACCATGACATGTAAATCAGTTCTATGAATAAATGACTATGACTATGACTAAATGACTATGACTAAACTCAGATCTTGCATTTGTTTACCATTTGAACGGTGAGTGTACATCCTACTCTAAGCTTGCAGCCGTTACGTGGTTCTCAGTTGAAATCTTGGCAACCTCATTTCCCATGAGTCTTGCGTACTTTGGGCCTTGCTTACCTACTTCTTATTTATCTTACAAAACCTACTCAAGCTTATGTCAATATACTTTAGTTCGACTTTTAGTAGCAATCATTCACAAAACGCCCAAGGCTAAAAGATTTTTAAAATAATCCAATTTGTATCATCTCCGAAGCAATATCTAACTTTTCCTCGAAGTTCGACAATTAGCCGCGTCTAAATGATAACAAGACAGCGAAATCGGTCCGACCCAGTTCCGAACAAACTCCTGGGATCTGCCGAGAGATATTGGATGCCAATAAGTGACAGATTATCGAGTAAAACTACAGCTAAGGAAATATTATTGTGACTAGCGAAAGGACAGATCTTAGAAAATCTTGGTTGATTTTCAGTCGACTTAATAATTATTTTTTGCAAAAAATAGCATGACCGACTTCACCCGTGTACAGAATCATTACATAGTATAAGACAAAGTCGCTCTCCGCTGTCTGACCCCATGTATGCTTATAACTTTAAAACTTCGCAACGGATTTTGATGCAATTTGTTTTAATATACAGAGTAATTCAAGAGTAATGTATATATATGTATAATACACCTGTGCGAAGCCGGGGCGCATCTCTAGAACGCAAATATTATGCACGGATCGATGTAACATTTTTCACATTATTGTTAATTTATCAAAAATGGCTCAGCCAATTTCGATAAAATTGAAATGGGACCAATTTCGAAGTATACTCTTTCCAATAAAAAAAGAATTATTGAAATCGGACTACTGTGATGTGTGGTTATACATAAAAAAAATATATAATATATTTACGCGTCGAATTGTATACCTCCTCCGGTGGTTCGTCGGTCAAAAAATCTTGGTTGATGTTCAGTTACCGGGGTCATAAATAACTTCTTAGAATATCAAGCGGCTCTTTGTTAAGGTCATAAAACACCTGGTGACCGAAAACAAAGGATTCGGTTTTCTTTCGGACTTATCAGTCAATGTCACTCACTTGTATTCTGGACTGTAACAAGTAAACAAGCTTTCATTTCTGTTGATGTGATTTAAATTGACACTAATATTGTTAAAAATGCCAAAAAGGAGTGAAATTAGTTTAGAAGATAGAATGAAAATACAGGGTGTCTAATACTTTTGGCCAAGGCTGTACGCTTCGAATTGAATACCTCCTCCGTTTAAACGGTCAAAAATCAATAATAATCTAAAACTGATGTAAACGTCCATGTGGATTTCCACTGCTAGACATAAACCTCCCGGTCTCCAATGAGACCAATCGAAAGTGTCTTGTAACCAGCGCGATCCCGAAACAAACATCATAATACTCATAAACTTTTCGAATCGACAAAAACGTCATAACCAAGAAACCTACCGTACATTCGAATAGAACACTCATTTGCCACACAACTTTGCATTACCAACTTTATCATTCACATGCTGGGGCACAACAATACCATTGTTTCAACAAAATTGTTAGGAAAATTTAGTCATGAGATTTATCCGACTATTCATATAAGTTTGTATTCGTAGAGCCAAGTTAACAGTGTCACGTCTCACCTGTAAATTGTAACGTTTTCATTGTTTCTGGGAAAAATCTCGCTCCGGGCGCGAAATTACTTCATTTGGGTAAAGGGTATGGAATTACTTCGAGAATAAGTTATTTGGGACTGGTGTGAGGACGTTTGTACCTTTATAAAAGGGCCACTTTATAAGTCAGTGGAATAAAAGGCTTTATGACATTGTTGTCTTGTATTTGTTACATTTCAATCAAATAAATACAATAATTGAAAACATCTTTTACTTTGTGTCCTGCGGTGGAATTAAAAAAGGCTGTTGCAGTAAAGTATAGTAAAAATATATTTTAAATGTATAATAAAAATACATTTTGTTCTACAGTTCTACTATTTTCTATAAGCTTCGCTAAATAAATAATGAGGAGTTTTCCAACTAAAAGTATAAATAATAAATGTATATTGTGTTTCATATATAATATTATAAGAAGTAAGAGGCCGGACGGATTGACTATGGTGCCGTGGTAGAATGGTAGGTGCCTGATTTGGGACGCAACTTGCGTCAGCACTGTCGCCGCGAGTCACTTGACTCGCCGGCGGCTGCGGCGGAGGACGCTGCTGACAAGAAGCGGCGAAAGTATGCTCCTTTCGAGGCAAGTTTTTTGTTCGTGCCTATTGCTGTGGAGACAATGGGCTGTTGGGGTAGTGAGGCTAAAGTTTTTATTGGAGAAATTGGGTGCAGGCTAAGGGAGAAAACTAATGACTCCCGCTCCGGCTCGTACTTGGCGCAAAGGTTAGCCCTCGCCATCCAGCGAGGTAATGCGGCCAGCATTTTGGGCTCTTTTGCGCCGGGTGCAGTCGGAGATGGGTTACACAACCCGTCCCGTTAGATTTTAAAGTTATAATGTCACATAGTCATATGTGTAAGTGTAATGTTTGTATTCATAAATAAACGATTTAATTTTCCCATTATAAAATAATAAATTGAATTAATCTTTGTTGAATGAATTTTACTTTTTTTGTCTCTGTCCTGTCCAGAGGCTTTATTTTAGACATCCGAATGGCTAAAAATATATTATCGTAACTTGACGACTTTTTTTACGAAATTTAATTTAAATTATCTATTTCACGCTGAACCTTCATAATTGGACACCACGATAAAAATCAATATTTGTGGTTTTTTGCCGACTTACTTTGTGTTTTGTATGTATTTTTCCGATATTTTCGCTCATTGGGAACGGATTTAAATAATAAATTTAATTTAAAGGGAATACACCCGAGGTGGTTGCATCTATTTTTATCGAAATCGGCTTGGCCGTTTTTGATAAATCAACAATAACATATTTGGAAGTCACATCGATTCGTGAAAAGTCTGTGGAAGTCGGTGGTTCCATTTTTGCGAAAAATAATTATATTGCTGTCGAAAGACAGACTCAGGTAAAACATTCCACATTCTAGCTGAAAACAAAAATTAAAAGTAGTTTGTACTCATAATTTTGGGTAAAATACACTTTCGAGAGTTCCATCACGCAGCAACACATAATTAAAATGGCTCCACCGATTTCAAAGTCAAACTGAAATCATCTATTTCCATCGTGTACTGGAATAGTTTAGATGAATCAATGTGACATCCATGTACATTATTATTGATTTATCAAAAACGGCTCAGCCGATGATAGAGTGAAGTGGCGAAAAGAAACGTGCTGTGTCGACCCCACCTAGTGGGATAAGGGCAGGGTGATGATGATGATGACATGCAACTACTTGGGGAGTATGCCCTTAAAAAAATTAAATCGGTTTTCAATTGGCAAAAATATCGATGAAATACACAAAACGGTTTTCAATTGTCAAAAATATGGATAAAATACACAAAACAGTTTTCAATCGGCAAAAATATCGATGAAATACACAAAACGGTTTTCAATTGGCAAATATATCAATGAAATACACAAAACGGTTTTCAATTGGCAAAAATATCGATGAAATACACAAAACGGTTTTCAATTGGCAAAAATATCGATGAAATACACA
The DNA here is from genome assembly GCA_949316475.1 of Hypomecis punctinalis. Taxonomy (NCBI): domain Eukaryota; kingdom Metazoa; phylum Arthropoda; class Insecta; order Lepidoptera; family Geometridae; genus Hypomecis; species Hypomecis punctinalis. Next base: position 1,953,635 of record OX438815.1, read on the forward strand.
AAACGGTTTTCAATTGGCAAAAATATCAATGAAATACACAAAACGGTTTTCAATTGGCAAAAATATCGATGAAATACACAAAAAATACATACCAGACGAGTATAGAAGCTCCTTCTTTTTTGAAGTCTGTTAAAAAAGGCTAGCTTATGATTTTGCGATGTATGTTACCTCCTTAATTCATTATGGTTTAACCGACTACTGAACTTTAAAAACGTGACAAAAACATTAAAGCACGTTTTCCTTGTTGAAATGTTTTGTTTTTTCTTAATTACTTGTCTGAAAATGTTGAAAGGCCTCCTAAGTATTTTATAAATGGAAACAAAAAGAATACATAAAAGAGAATAACACAAACGGCTGTGTTTTCAAAAGGTGACCATCGTGACGCCTTTCCTTTTAATAGAAAAGTTTCCATTGTTTTTCTCGTGCTTAGAAAAGAACTTACGAGACTTCAGTGGGAAAATAAGGAAGTTGGTGGTCAAACGCGAATTTATTCTTTTATTTTTTACTAGTTTTTGTCAGCCGCTTCGCCCGCATTATTATAATTTTTAGGGTTCCGTACCTCAAACGTAAAAAACGGAACCCTTATAGGATCACTTTGTTGTCCGTCGCTGTAACACATTTTTACGTCAAAATAAATGATTTGTTCACTTTTTTGTCCGCCTGTCCGACTGTGTGTATGTCAAGACTCTTAATCTCGGGATTGCGTAAAGATATCGAGTTGAAATTTAAACTGTATACGTATATCTATAGTCTCTTGCAGTTGTGTAAAAGAAAAACTTCTCAGTTATTGCATTAAAAAGTTAGAGCCGTTTATGTCGCAAAAAGCCGCATATTTCGACACTCACAAAAATCAAAACCTACAGGGTACTTCCCGTTGACATAGAAGTATGAAATTTGGCGAGAAGCATTGTCTCAGAGTACACATATAGGAATAAATCTGAAAACTGTACATTTTTATTTAAATCACAAAAAATAGGGCCTCCAAATTCACAAAATATGGGTTCAAAATTCAAAATGAGTAAATCGTATCATGTAAGGTATCATATAATAGAACTTCATTAGCACATGCTAAAACAGGTTTTTAATTATTTTAACAATGTGTTTGTACGAAACCCTCGATGTGCGAGCCTGACTTGCACTTGTCCGGTTTTTTTAAATATCCTTTTATTATTTAATTTCGGATAAAAAGTAGCCTAGGACCTAAGCTTAGGTTCAAATGTCAACTTTAAAGATATCTGTTTTGGAAATCAGTTAAAAATAAGCCGACACATAGTTAATAATTGTAGGGCAAAAAATGATGTCACAGCTTTCTTTTTTCCAATGCTAGGTATAGGCCTCACTCTTGTTGTATCATCTGTCTCGGTCCTGTGCTACTAGTATCCAGTTTATCCATAAGCTGTACCATATCGTTCGTCGTCGTCATCGTTTCAGCCATAGGATTGATAGCTCACTACTACTGGACATAGGGCTCCTCTGTATAGACCTCTTAGTAGCGTCTTGCATCCAGCTTGCTTACTTGATACCAGGTGGACGCCCCACGCTGCGCTTGATGGTACGTGATCTACAATCGAGATCTCTTGACCCCATCAGTGTATAGTAAGTCATGCTATGTGCACCACCCACTGCCATTCCAACTTGCCAATCCCTGAGCTATGCCGGTAATTTTTACGATACAACACAAAATTATTTTCATTAATTTTCGTATAATTTTTTCCACAAATCAATGAGCCGAATTACGATTTTTTTATTCCCCCCGAGGCACATGGCTCCCATTACTAACCCCTACTCCTTAATTCATTGCCAGCACACAATAAAAAATAATTACCTCAATTTTCGGGAGTGTCCAAATGGAAATGTTGCCATAAAGTGATTTTCATTCGCAGTAAATTTTTAATGAATGACCAATTATCGACGAGTCAGCCATCAGTCAATATTCTGGGAAATTATTGGGGAAAATGGATATTATCAGCGCCTCCAATTTCTCTGTTTCACGTTCTTTGTGGATTTATATGAATAATATGTTTGTCGAATCATGCAATCAGTTGCTTGCTCATGTGGGGATGCGTGTATTATAATTATTACTATACTCGTCAAAAAGGGTTACGGTAAAGCAGTAAAAGTTTAATGTGGCAATCTGTGTCTCTTGTATTATGTGTCTGTCTGTGGCATAGCAGCTCTTGAACAAGTAGATGGACTTTAGAAATAAATTTAGTAAATATTGTATACAAGGTTATTTTGGAGAGGTAATTTTTTATTAGTTATGTTTTTATTTTATTGTCCAAGACCTGCACCATGCATCTCCTCGCGGAGTAGCAGTTGCGAAACGTTGGGAAAAAACCTTATAAATATAAGTGGGTATATATTTAGATTATCGACACGACGAAGAAGAAGAAGAAGAAGAATTTCCTAATCAATTAATCTAATCAATTTAGGGGCTTATTCTGTATCAAAACTAACAACTTTTGTTCTGCGACTTATGTCAAAACTCAAAAAAAAAAGAATCAGCTGTTTGGTCACGGGAACATTTGGTCGCGGGGAACGATATTTATCTATGGAACACCATTTTTTTTTAGTTTTGACAAAAGTCGTTAGTTTTGATGAACAGAATAGGTAAGCCAATAAAAGGGTGCTAATTGATTAGACATAATCCTGTATACAGGGTTATCTCCTTGCTCTGAACTAAGCAGAAAGATTTTTCTTTTGCTTTATGACCAACCCAGAATTCTAGAAAAAATCAGCTGTTCTATACAAAATTGCAACTCTGCATAGACAAAATGTAACTAGCATATTTTTTTCTATTCAATTTCTGGTTGGCCCCATAGTAAATATTGTTCATAATGGTGGTCGGAATGATGGTGATATTTTCGGCTTATTACATCAGTTCTTTATAACCCCGTATAAATCGTTCCACATATTTTTTTCTTATTTTTATTTTTACCATTGAAGTAATTTTGGCCCTATCCTAGTAGGCTCCTTATAATATAAAAATCTCAGTACAGCATGTAGTTAGCCCACTATCCCGCCCACGCTCCATGGGAAACAGATGGGAATCCCATGATAATTCGACTCCATACATTTATGGCTCCTGCGGTTATTTTCCTGTACTCAGCTCAGTTCATTTGTCTAATGGAATAGAGGATCTGTGGAAGCACTCAGGTGAGGGGGCAATGGGTCAAAAAAGTTTAAAAACGGTCTGAAATGACTTCGTTGTGAATATTGTATTAACAGAATTAAAACAGTGCACCTAATACACATTTATCAAATTTTTGACATACAAATTCACTTCGTTTTGAGCACTTCTTTACAAGTTCCATCAAACGTCTTTTAAAGTAAGATAGATATAGATAGAGAACACCAGCATTTTGGTCACGAGTCGCGTCCACCAGACGCTCAGAAAGACTTTTGAAAACAAGATGAGCTCCCGGCCCCCACGGACCCAATGTCTAATGTCAACTCCAAACGGCTCAAATAAATATGTAACTTGTATATTGCGCAGCTTGTAGCTAACTATGTAATAACCTGTTGACACATAACAAATTATCGTCTTAGATGGCTATTTTCTTTCATCAAAAGTTACAATTTTAATTTAAAGATGTACAGAAAACTATTTGGTTTGTCTTGCACAAATCCAAGTACTTAAGTCTTACTTTGTGTAAGTAGCATTACTGAGAAATGATCTATCAGTTCTCGAACCATAACCAAAATTAATCCTGAAACGATAAAAAATTTCGGGCGATGTCAGATACCCCCTAATCACACTAATCCTTAATACGCTCCCAAATTTCCACTTGATTGGAGATCTTTGCCGGCTCTTATACGCAATGTGTATGTGTCAGTTTATTTTCTCGCTCGCAAAGTGTGTTCAGCAGACATTTTCTCGTACAGACTCACTCTTCTGATGAGTTTCATGCGAAAAAGGTTCTTGCTGACATAACAAGATTATCGTAACGTGAACTAGGTACCTACGAATTCAATTCAATCAATAGTTATATCGAAAACTAAAACTATTTAGCTTCAATTAGGATCCTTCTAGGTGCTTGTTTTGTACATCACAACTAACAACTATTGTTCTGCGACTTTTGTCAGAACTAAAAAAAAGACTATCTACGATATTTTTCTATGGAACAGCACTTTTTTGAGATTTGTTAAACGTCGTTCAACAAAATTGTTAGTTTTGATGGACAGGATCAGCTCTTAAAAGGATGATAATCATCAATTTGGCATTTTTTTAATTCTACTACAGCAACACCAATTTTTACAAGAAGATGTCAACATAACGCCATTTTGTTCATTGCATCCTTAATGAGTGCGAAATATTGTGTGTGATGAACGAAAAAGCTATTTTTACATGTGAAAAACGGAAGAGTAACTCCTAAAAGAAAGTATTTTTTGTTTCTCAGCCTGCTTTGTATTAAATAACATCATTTTTTTTCTATAATTTATCTAGTACATTCTTATGTGCAACATGTTTTTGAATCATTATGATTTAGAGGTTAAGCCGTGTTTTTAATTTTGTTAGTTTTTCCATATTGATGATAATTATGATTACCAGTAAGTAAAAATGTTTTAATAAAAACTCTAATAGTAATCTAATTTCTTAGTTCAGTTACCGACAAAGTTCAAGGGATTATTAAGTTCAAATGGCAGTGAGCAGGGCATATAGCACGGACTGATGACCAGTGAAGACCGATGGAGCCTAAAAGTGTTAGATTGGAGATCATGTACGGCATGCGCAGCGTAGGACGTCCAAGGTGGACGGATGAACTCACTAAGACGATAGGATCGCGCTGGAAGCAAACCGCTTCCAACCGGTCTTTTTGGAGATCCATTTAGGAGGCCTATGTCCAACAATGGACTTCTTATGGCTGATGGATGGATGGATGGATGGATACATAGTTGTGTCAAAATTATTTTTCGCAAAAATCGCTACACCGACTCCCACCGTGTACATAATTCGTAATTATTTGCACGAATCGATGTGACATCCATGTACATTATTGTTGATTTATCAAAAACAGCTCAGCCGATTTCGATAAAGTTTAAACGGAACAATCTCTAAAGTATACACTTTCGAACTGAAGATGAATTTTTAAATCGGTTCACAATTTGCGAAAATATCGATGAAGTTACAAAAAAAAAATACAGACGAACGTAGTAGGTATCTCCGTTTTGGAAGTCTGAAAAACAAGTATAATAATTATTAACTTGTTGATTTTATTTTGCCTACTACTTTTTAGACAGGATTTTTTTATTTTATTGCGCGATCCCATTTGGAGGATTTTTTTGTACCTTTAAACCTTTGAGTAACCTTTGAATTATAAACCCTGCTAAAAATCTGACTCGTTGTTACCACGGTAAATGCAAAAGAACCTTTTTTTTTTCTTTTCGTCACGAAGTAAAATGAACTTTCTAACCTACGATGGTCTTCGATAGATGGACGGTGGTCCAGCTGAATGCAAGCCGCTGCAAACTGATCTTATTGGAAACCTTTGGAGAGGCCTACGGCCAGCAATGGGCGTCCTATGGCTAAAGACTGGATAAAAAATATACTTATTAACTCTATAGTTAGTCAAATTTTACATTAAACCAGCTATATTACATGAATGTATTGAAACTGTAGATTAAGATAAATGCCGACGCGTGGCAGTGGCACAGTCAATTTGTTTGCCAAGTCAATTCATCACGCCGTCAGCGCGTCGGAGGCAAGCATGCGTTCATTAATAACTACGTGTTAGGCATAGTTTGGATATTAAATTAGTATCATATTGGTGTTCTAGTTATGGATCTAATCACACAACTTGTGCTGTGATCTTAGCTACAAGCTGCATATAACCCAATCCAGACTAAAGCTCACTAGACAGCTGCGCGAGGATTATCCCATCGACTTGGCATTTTTAGAGTTCCTTACACAAAGGGACCCTATTAATTAGACTCCGATGTTTGTCCGTCTGGCACCAGGCGGTATCTCATGAATGGTGAAAACGTGCATTACATTCTGAATTGCACCTGTGGGATGCAAAAGATTCGCGTTCGTTTTACGGCGAACGACTATTAGCAGCCCGTTAATGTGAAGCCGGCATTATTAAGATTGTCAATTTATTCACCTTGTGGACAGACATAGGCTGTGTTTGCAAGAACGCAGTGTCCAATTCATTGAGAAGTTTTATCTCTATTTTTTCAGCTAAAGCCTTTTGCCACGTGTCCTGCTCACTGTTATTTATACCTCCCGACCCAAAAACTACGGGGTGTTATAAGTCTGTGTGTTTGTCTGTCTGTGGCAATGTACCTCGTGAATGGATGAACCAATTTTTAGGGTTCCGTACCTCAAACGGAAAAAACGGAACCCTTATAGGATCACTTTATTGTCCGTCTGTATGTCAAGACTCTTTATCTCGGAAACGCGTAAAGATATCGAGTTAAAGTTTAAACTGTATACTTTAAACTGTATGTATATATTTTGTAAAAGAAAAACTTCTCAATCATCGTTTAAAAAAGTTAGAGCCGTTTATGTCGTAAAAAACTGCATATTTCGACACTCACAAAAATCAAAACCTACGGGGTACTTCCCTTTGACATAGAACTATGAAATTTGGCGAGAAGCATTGTCTCAGAGTATACATATAGGAATAAATTTGAAAACTACATTTTTATTTAAATTACAAAAAGTAGGGCCTCAAAATTCACAAAATACGAAAAAGGTAAAATTTTTTTTTTTCGATGGTTATAGAGATTTTAATAACTTACTTCCCAATATGGGAAATTTTCTGGATTTGTACGGAACCCTTGGTGTGTGAGCCTGACTCGCACTTGTCCGGTTTTTATTTTCGTTTTTTGTTTGAGCGGTAAATAAGTTGGAAATGTTTTAGATATTTCATCAAAATCAGTCCAGCCTTTCAAAATTATTAGTTTTTGTTAGCAGAGGTAATTTTATTTCGTTGGGGTTTTTTCGAATGTTTAATATTATCTTGTAACTTAATCTCAATTATTGATAAGAGATACGGCCATACTGACCAAATACGTCCCGCAGCTGATTTGCATGTAGTAAACAAAGTGAATAAAACAATGATCACCGTATCTCCGCGCCGCAGTCCGCAGGCACATACAAGTTGGCAGCTCACAGGCAATAACTAAAGCCTAGACTGAGCATTCCTCACGTACGAAGATACGGGACAGACTAGAAATGAACAGACAACAGTACTTCTCCAATTTCTAGACCTCGCGGTTTGTAAAACTCTTATGATGATTTTTCAAACTTCGTAATATCTCGAAATATCTTAGTTAGAATTTATTTGCCAAACAATCTTACTAAATAGGTATTATCGAAATCATGGAGATAGAACCTCTATCAAAAATTTCCGCCGACAAAAAAAACACAAACAATATTATATACTTAGAACATGTCTACGTACCAAGTTTCGTCGAGGTTCGTTGAAAATGTGACTTGTAGAGAAAAACCTACATCAGCTAGTCAAGCATGCGACCACGAATAGCCACGAAAAGAACTCATTTCGACGAGTGAAAAAGTGACAGATATACAGCATGACTTTTTATTTAGTGCACAATTTTTTATCGCGCAAGATATTATTAATAGAACATATTTCGCTCATAAAAGGATCGACTTTTTTATCATTTTTTTGTCAAACTATTCCAAAGAAAATTATATTGCATGCACCCTACACTCCAAACAATAACTATCTACCAAAACGTCTCGGGCGTAGGTACGACGCGGCCGCGTAGGTGCACGCACTCAGACGTAGGGTGAAATTGATTACTCCGTTTACCTGTATACTTTCTCTTGAAGTTATTTCAATATTTTTGTACTAAAGTGATCAAAACCAATGTAGGGGTTTAATTGTTTGTTTATTAAACTTCCCGTATGCAAAGTATGTGCACTGAAAAAAAGCATCCTGTATACTATGCCATAACGCTGTCTCGTTCTGACACTTAAAAGCAGATAAAAGCAAAATCGCCGTGATAAAACGGAGACCTTTGCTCGGTTAATAAAGGTTGGACACAATTGCTACAAGACCGAAGTAGATGGCACAGTATGATTGAGCAGTAGTAATGACCGAGAATATCTAAGATCTCTGTTTCAGCTGATTTTTGGTTATGTCTGTCCAGATGTTGGATTCTTCTACTGGTCACATTTTTCAACTAATCTCAACGAAACTTGGTTCACACACAGTTGCTGGTACAAATACAGGGTTATCTAAAACTGGTGTACTAAGCTAAAATGATTATGAACAATTTTTACTATGAGGTCAAACCAAATACAAGAATAAAAAAAATCTTAAATTGCTGTTTCATACATTTTGTCGATTCCGAGTTGCAAATTTTGTATGGAAAAGCTGATTTTTTTTCTCATATTTTGGGTTGTCCCTTGTCCCCCTAGTATACGTTGTTGCGTAATGTTGATCTTAATCACTCCTTTGTGGCTTAGAATAGGATAAGCAGACAACCCTATATACTTTTTCGGCTGTCCAATCAAACTGATTACTTTTAGATTTCACCATCTGTTTTTAATCCGTGCATACGAGTTGTAATACCTAAACGTCTCGAATGGCACCATTACTCGATAGTAGTAAAGATTCTCTTTTTTCTTGGGTCGTAAATTTTATGAACCGTTTCGGTGTTTTGTGACGGTTTTATAAAATACTGCTGTGATGTTTTGGCCCATGATTTTTGATTCTATTTGATTTATTGGTTCACCGTCTGGGTGGTTAAATTTTACAAATAACAAAGTTATACGTATTAAATTTGTGGTTAGAAAATATTTGTTTCGTGGATTTTTTTTATTGAAAAATATACTAACCACGGACTCCCGGGGTCTGTGCGCTTTGTTAACCAAATGTTTACAATTATTTGATTTTACTGTACTGTAGTCTGTACAGAACACTTTTTCGCGGTTTTAAAATATTTTTATAATGCGATAGAGTTAAAATAAAAAGATAAATTAGCGGCCTCGTGATGAAATCTTCTAAATCTACAAGTGTGCTTTTCTCTTCTACTTTCTTCAATATTAATTCATCAAAACGTAACACTATAACCAACACACCACCACGCAATCCCATAGTGATAGTTAGAGACTAGATTATAAATGCATTTGCATGTTTACATAGGCATTTGCATATTTAAACCATCTTGAGCAGTAGCATATTTTACTGAAATTCTAGTCGTGATGCATATTAACATTATTTAGAATATTTTTACAAGCAGTGCAACCTACCCTGCTTTCCGAAATGCGATATAAGTGATAATTTCGCAAATCCGACCAAATTTAGAAAAATATTTTAATTGATCGATGACAATTTGACCACTGAACATTTGGAACAATACGTGATTGCTTGATTGATTGTATAATCATTGCCATTCAGCGTGGCAATGCTGCCAGCATGCTGGGCACGCTGCCAACTGGCAGTGGGCTTGAGCATTTGGATTATCTTTAGACCTTAGTAGTAGTGTAGGTAGTTTTAGCATATAAAGTAGTATTGTATCGTACTGTAGTTAATAAAGGCACTTTTGCCCGTTGAAAGAAAAAACGAAAACTTAGTTTTCTTCTTTTTTTGGGTCGCCTATTCTGCCACTTTTTGTGCATTTTTCAACAAATTTTCATGCATATTTGGAAGCTTTTTATGTTGCATATAATTCGGTCTCTAGTGATAGTGTATCAATTTTGTTAGTTATCTCTGCTCGCTGGACGTAACGTTTCCTATGAGTTTCTAATAAAACCGCCTGCATCTGGCAGCTTACAGGCAGACTGTACAGGTTTACTGGCAGCTTCCTTCGATCAAAACGTTGTTAAGTATACTTACGTGTAAATAGGCATTCTATCTCCATCTTTGAACCACAGCATCATGGCGACGTCCCTGGACGCCGCGGCGAGGTCGCACGGCAGCCGCGTCTCGCCGCCGGGCGCGGACCACACTTGGATTACATCTGGAAAGATAGAGATAATAATACATATAGGTAAGTTAGTTTGTGTAGACCAGATGGTTAACCCTAGTGTTGGGGCTTGTAAGCCTTCTGGAGGCCTCAATACAGAGAACAGGCAGTTCCTTTTTGACCGACGAAACGGAGGAGGTACTCAATTCAACACGATTTTTTTATGTATAACTACGCTTAACTTTTTACATAGTAGTCCAATTTCGATAAATCTTTTTTTATTGGAAATAATGTCCTTATTAAATTTTATCAAAATCGGCTGAGCCATTTCTGATATATCAACAAAAATGTAAAAAACGCTACATCGATCCGTGCGAAATATTCGTGAATTCTGTATACGGTTGTAGTAAGTCGTACCATTTATTGCAAATAAATAATTTAATATATGTCAGATTTCTTCATCGTTATTTTATACTTAAAGTTATTCACAGCTTGATAATTAAATTTTCTTACAATGTTTATCTAACTAATAAAACCAATTAGAAACTTCATACTAGCCGATGTTACGGTAATACGCTATCATCATTACATCTTCTTATAATCTTCAACCGTGATGTCCCCTTATATAACCGTTTTATTTTAATTAAGATTTAGTACAGATAATACCTCAAAAAAATCCAAAACCCAGATTCAACAGCACTATCTAAAAGATAAGTCCCAGGGGAGCCGACAAAGAAATCCACTAATCCCAATATAATGCCTACAAATTCGAGACGTAGCCGACAAAAGGCGCTCTCATTACTCCGACATCACATTCAAAAGATAAAAGATATTCAAAGGAAATCATCGGAAAACTGGAATTTCAAGTTTTGCGTAAAAGAATCGGGTCCGTATTGTCCAACGCTCACGTCACATTTATATAGGAAAAACTGGAGATTTCGTAGTGAAGAGCTTTTGACTCGGGGAAGGAAATGCTCGGTAATATGGATGGAGATTTTAGTGACACGTGGAAAATCTTTTGACGAATGAGCCACGTGCAATACCTACAACATTACAGATATTATTTTCTGACCTTATACCACCGTCACCGTAAGGTGATACGTCACCTTGTAGGACCTTATTTTTATTTAGTTCTAGATACTAACTTTGTCAAGTCGAAAGTTTTCGACCAGTGTGTGTTGCCAGTGATGACTTATGGCACAGAAACGTGGTCTCTCACTATGGGCCTTATTAGTAAGCTCCAAGTAGCCCAAAGAGCCATGGAGAGGGCTATGCTCGGAGTTTCTCTGCGAGATCGAATCAGGAATGGGGAGATCCGTAGAAGAACCAAGGTTACCGACATAGCCCAGCGGATTGGCAAGTTGAAGTGGCAGTGGGCAGGGCACATAGCGCGGAGAACTGATGACCGATGGGGTCGAAAAGTTCTTGAGTGGAGACCACGTACCGGCAAGCGCAGCGTAGGACGTCCACCCACAAGGTGGACGGATGACCTTATTAGGACCGCAGGATCGCGCTGGATGATAACCGCTATCAACCGGTCTTATTGGAAATCATTAGGGGAGGCCTATGTCCAGCAGTGGACGTTCTATGGCTGATATGATGATGATGATGATGACAAACTTTGTATGTTAGTTCTTATTTTTGGTGTGCAATAAACTTGTATTGTACTCTGTTATTAACATGGGCCTTATCGCCTAGTTAAGAGATCACTGTAAAATATTACACGTGTAATTTTTTTCTCTATATTATTATATCAAAAAGTCATTTGTTACAAAAGTGGTCGATAACCCATTCAAGCACTGAGGCGATGAAATGTAAAAGTTTGTCCAAGTTTTTTGGAAATAAATATATTGATTTTATTATTTGTTTGCGTCTTCCCCTTTTACAAATAAAATGCACATAATTTGTATACTTAGTGGTTGTACCTTGATAATAAGAGCGCTTCTATGGTTTCAGTGACTCGTTACTTCGTAGGCTATTTTATCTGTTTAATCATTTTTATCGGTAAGTATAAAGCATTAAAACTATTTGAGGTTTCAATGAGCTTAATGTTGTTGTTGTTGTTGCTAGCCTTTCGTGTCCCACTGCTGGGCAAAGGCCTCCCCCCGCTCTTACCAGATTTGACGGTTTTGTACTATAGTGTACCAGTTATTTCAAAAGTGTCAAGGTCGTCGCGCCATCTCTTTCGGGGCCTGCCAAGTGGCCGGACTGAGTTGGGATGCCACTTGGTGGTGATTTTGGCTCATAGTTCTTCCGGCATGCGGCTCACATGGCTGGCCCAGTTCCATTTAAGCTTAGCAGCTTTAAGAGCTACATCCGTTATCTGCATTCTGGAGCGCAGTTCCGTATTTCGAATGTGGTCGATTAACCTAACACCGAGGATACTGCGCTCCATTGCTCTCTGGCAGGCCTTTAGTTTGGACTTCTGGACTTTAGTGAAAGACCAAGTCTGTGCACCATAAGTTAGGACGGGAAAAATGCACATGTCCATTATTTTTCTTTTCAGTGACATTGGAAGGTCACCCTTCATGAATTCTTTCATGGCCCAATAGCTCCTCCAGGCATATTCTCTTCGTCTAGAGATTTTTTGGTTTTGTCTGCCCTGGAAGGAGACTATTTGGCCAAGGTAGATGTATTCATGGATATAGTGCATATCTTCCCCGTCAACCATTACACGATTTTCTGTGCTGTTTGTCATTAATTTGGTCTTTGACATATTCATCCGAAGTCCATCCTCAAGGCTTGCAGTGCTAACAAGTGGCCACAACCGGGGCAGGTTGTGGCCATTTTGGTGTCAAAAATATTTCATAAATGGTAAATTATAAACAATGTAACAACATAAATATTGGTTGTGTGAATCTCAAATTAAAATTGTTTTTTTAAATTTTATTTGTCTTAAAATTATCTAATTAATCGCTAAAATTCAAAGTGGCCACAGATGATACTAAGATGGCCACAATCGGAACATCTGCCCTATATATGTAAAACAATAAAATTTCAGCATTTTTGTTTATTTAAGGCTTCAAAAATAAAGTTGTCGTAACTACAATCTTTACGAGCGCACATTGCAATTGCTAGAGCTACCAACTACTCTACAAAAAGCAGAGAAGCGAGGTGTAAAGTAGAACAAAACCACTCTTGAAGCTTTTAAAATCCTTATTGTGAAAGGTCGCCAGGCCGACCGGAAGATCTCCAGTTTAATGACGTCGTCTTTGTGCCCTGTGACAGTTGACGTGTATGTCTATAGCTGCCAGAGCTGCCATTGGAGTATTGCATTTCATTATTTTTGTTTTTGTTATCATCATCATTTGACCAATTGCTGGAACCAGGAAAAGATATGATGCTTATTTCCTTTTTTACCAATTTGATAACTCTATCATGCGTCCATTACATATTAGACGATGTCGATATAGAGAGGGAGCGTAGGGCGTTGGCGACTCGCGAGAATATGCTGGCCCGTAGATTTGCCCGCTGTACAGAACAAGTTAAAGTTACGCTTTTCAAAGCTTACTGTCAGAATCTGTACACGGGTAGTCTGTGGTTCAGCGGTACCAAGAGGTCGCTTAACACCCTGCGTGTCCAATATAATAATGTTTTTAGGGTGATGTTGGGACTCCCGCGTTTTTGTAGCGCCTCAGAAATGTTCGCTCAATCCCGAACCGACGGTTTTCATGCTGTCCTTCGGAAGAAAGTCGCGTCATTGATGAGCAGGGTACGAGGGAGTCGCAACACCATCCTAAAAGCCATATCCGAAGATCTTAATGCTCCCATGCTGCGGCATATGACGGTCGAGCCGACGGCCTTAATCCGTCCCACATGATATTGGCAGGGATAAATAAAATCTTTAAATAATTTTTGTGTAAACAATTTTTAGAATAAGTACTAACATAGTGTTATAAGTAAATAATTTGTTTTACTAACCATGGACCGATGTTGTCTTGAATAAATTTTTATTCAAGACAACATCGGTCTTTAATTTTGATTACATTTATTGCACAATGTTACATTTCTAATTCTTATTCGATGTGGGGTCTATACGTTTCGTAACGGATCTTTTTTATACCTGGTCATGCCTATTGCCCTGTCCTTTTGAAAGATATGTCGATGGTCGTTTCCATCTCCACCCCCGCTAACTCGATTCACACGTTTCGGTGCTCCTTTGATCTCAAGTTCTTTGAGTAATGTGACTATGAATAAAAGAAACTGGACTAAACTGGTCATCTAATTATTGGACTAGGCTTCTGTTTTGCGACATTTTGTCAAAACGAGGTAAAAATTATTTCGCAAAATCAATAGATAATTTTCTGGTAATTTAAGTTTAAATCTTGATGTACATACATCAGCCGCTTAATGGTCTAGTGCTAGACAAAGGCCGATCATTATTTTGGTAACTTTCGTTCTTCTACTGATCTCCTCATTACTAATTCGATTTTGTCACGTAATATGTCTAAAATGAGAACGAGAAACTTCAAAAATCGATGTTTTTATGAATTTAGCTTATTTTTAGGGTTACGTACCTCAAACGAAAAAAAACTGAACCCTTTATAGGATCACTTTGTTGTCAGTCTGTCCTTCTGTGTGTATGTCAATACTCTTTATCTCGGGAACGCGTAAAGATATCGAGTTGAAATTTAAACTGTATACGTACATCTGTGGTCTATTGCAGTTGTATAAAAGAAGAACTTCTCAGTTATCGTTTAAAAAAGTTAGAGCCGTTTTTGTCGTAAAAACCCGCATATTTCGACACTCATACTTCCCGTTGACGTAGAACTTTGAAATTTGGCGAGAAGCATTGTCTCAGAGTACACATATAGGAATAAATCTGAAAACTGTATATTTTTATTTAAATCACAAAAAATAGGACAACATAATTCACAAAGTATGGATTTATTATTCAAAGTGCGTAAATCGTATCATGTAAGGTATCATATAAAAGAGCTTGAGAAAAATGTATAAAAAATCACATCAATCAGTTTCTTTTGACACAACATGGGGAAATAATGTTGCTAATTTAGAATATTTTTAAATTTTTTTTTTAGAGAAAAAGTTATGTATTTAGCCTATTCATTAGCTGCACAAACTAGTTTTAATAAATATATGCATTAGTAAACACGTGATGTAAAAATATGACTTTCATTTTGTTTTCATTACATGACATCGCCAAATGCATAACTCAAGCGACGCCAAAACGAAAAAGAAAAAACGTCTAGCTAGCAGCTATCACGGTTCATGTCTAGTCACAGTTTTAGCAAAAAAGCGCTCTATTTCTCAGAATTTGTGGAGATAAATACGGTAAATATATGGGCGGTGCGGCGTGTATCGCGTTTTACGCTTGTCTCCAGCCATTAATGCGAACTAACACAAATTGGCGAGAGTGGCGAATATTGTGGGGGATAGGAAGTAAACTTTGTAAACTTATACCGTCTCTTCTTCTTCTTCTTAGTTTTGGCGTCGCATTATTGTGCATTTGCCAGTGTCAAGTAATACGTTTTAATAATTTTTGATAATATTTTATCAAAATAGTCACTGTCGTAGTCTCGTCATAGTCCAATAAAGTCGCGGTCAAGTCCAATCATAGTCCAAGTTATACCTCAGTAAAGCAGTGGAGACTTTACTAGAGGCGTCGATGGAGTTTTGGTAACAACACGGAACAACATGATACGTCACATTATATCACTTGCCTACACTCATTCATGCGCGTAAATCAGCTCATAATCAACGAAATGCCACCATTACTGTACTGTACCAGCCATTTTAATAGTCCACTGCAGGACGTAGGCCTACCAATAAGGGTGATTGGGCCATATCCACCACGCTGGCCCACTGCGGGTTGGTGGATTCACATACACCATGGAACTATTATCACTGATAAAAACACAAGTTTAACAAGATAATACAATGACGCGACATGATTTTTCCGCGTTCCCGCCAAAACTCCATACCGTCTCTTTTAACAAAATGTTTCAATCATAGAATTTAAGAGCTCGGCTCTTCTCGGTGGAGCAACTCACGTCTGGTGGTCCTCTGCCAGTGTCTTCACCTCCCTGTATGACATGACATCTAAGGACCTACTTTCTCTTTGATGATTCCCTGATTTGAAAATGCCTTCCGTGTCTTTTTCTTCGGTCTTCTCTTTCCTCTTTTTCCTTTATCTTTTTCTTCCTTTATGATTGTATATAAATATAAATGTTTAACCACACTTCAACACTAAATAGAATATCGACATTTTTTATATGTTAAACAATGCCTAAAATGTGTTTAAATATTTTGTGGTCAGACAAAAAGCGTTTAATTTTCATGCGAGTTTTGTATAAATAGCGAGTGATCCCTTGTAGGGTTCCGTAGTAAAACGAGGATCTAACTAAGGATATAACTTCGTTGCGTCCGTCCGCCCAAGCGCGCCTGAAGACCTCTAACATGGCTAAACGGTTAAAACAGGCATTTACCTACTCTGTTTTAACCGTAACTACTCGTACCTATGAAAAAAAACCGGATAAGTGCTAGTCAGGCTCGCACACCGAGGGTTCCGTACAAATCCAGAAAATTTCACAAATAAAGCTCTTTTATATGATACTTTACATGATACGATTTACTCACTTAAAATTTTGAACCCATATTTTGTGAATCTAGGGCCTATTATTTGTGATTTATTTAAAAATTACAGTTTTCAGATTTATTCCTATATGTGTACTCTAAGACAATGCTTCTCGCCAAATTGTATAGTTCTATGTCAACGGAAAGTACCCTGTAGGTTTTGGTTTTTGAGAGTGTCGAAATATGCGGTTTTTTACGACATAAACGGCTCTCACTTTTTTATACGATAACTGAGAAGTTTTCTTTTTACAGAACTGCAAGATACCACAAGTATACGTATATAGTTCAAATTTCAACTCGATATCTTTTCGCGTTCCCGAGATAAAGAGTCTTGACATACACACAGACGGACAGACGGACAACAAAGTGATCCTATAAGGCTTCCGTTTTTTCCTTTTGAGCTATGGAACCCCAAAAAAACTACATTGTATAATATGTAAAAAAAAATTCGTTATCACTAACACATTTGTAGTAGGTACGTACCTACCTACGAGTCCATTATAATAGCACGAAGTAGGTGATTTCTTTTAATTTATATTAATTCACAAATAATTCTGTCAAAATCGCCTTCACTCATGGCTTCTACCACCCGTATGTAGTACGTAATAACGTTTATAACCAGAGAATGTCTTTGCGCACACTATCTGATGTACGGGGCCGCTCACCCATACAATTGTATGGAATAAAATAATAACACTTTGGTACACTTTCGGAATAATATTCCTCTTATTTATAACGACACTTAGGTTCACGTGTTCTTTTGTTATTTTAGATTTTTCGCACGTTTTCGGTGTGTTTTTGAATTTGTTGTGCTTATTGTGCCAATAAAGATTTCAGTAGGGCTCGTGACATTATTTTTTCTTAGAATCTTGAAGTTATTATGTGCCTGAAATATAAAACGCAATCCTATAGTTTTGACCGAGCATACGAAGTGAGCGAAGGCGTCCGTTTTAACTCGTCGATTTTGCTTTCGTCCGTCCAAATGTTGAATCTCCTCCAAAGGTCGCATAAGCTTTCGTACCAATGAGGTCTTTGGAATTTATGTACGGAATTTGGCATCTAGCTATTCGGTCAAGAATAACATCGTGAGGTAACCTGCATAGTTACATACGTCCATAGAAGAAATTCGAAGGCGTAAGTGAACCCACCACCCGCATTGGGCTAGAGTAGTGGATATGGACCAAGCACACTTCATGGATAGGCCTACATCCTGAAGTGGACAGTTAAAAAGGGCTGGTACATGTACATACAAAAAAAATCGGACAAATGCGAGTCAGGCTCGCACATCGAGGATTCCGTACGAATCCAGAAAATTCCCCAAAATTGGGAAGTAAGTTGTTAAAATCTCTATACTATAACCATCGACAAATAAGTTTTTTTTTTCACTTTTCTCGTCATACATCGAAAATTACACATTGTAAATAAAATTGAAAACCTGTTTTAGCATGTGCTAATGAAGGATTTTTTATGATACCTTACTTGATACGATTTACTCACTTTGAATTTTGAACCCATATTTTCAAATCAAAGTCAAAGTCAAAGAACATTTATTGTTGAACTGTGTTACATTTAGATCTTAATACTAATGACAAAAATATTGAATCAACAGTTAAGTCCAATATGACCATACAATAATATTTTGTGAATTTTGAGGCCCAATTTTTTTTGTGATTCAAACAAAAGTGTACAGTTTTCAGATTTATTCCTATATGTGTACTCTGAGACAATGCTTTCCGCTAAATTTTATAGTTCTTTGTCAACGGGAAGTACCCTGTAGGTTTTGATTTTTGTGAGTGTCAAATATACGGTTTTTTACGACATAAACGGCTCTAACTGTTTTAAACGATAACTAAGAAGTTTTTCTTTTACACAACTGCAAGAGATCATAAATATACGTATAAGGTTTAAATTTCAACTCGATATCTTTACGCGTTCCCGAGATAAAGAGTCTTGACATACACACAGACGGACAGACAAACAGACGGACAACAAAGTGATCCTATAAGGGTTTCGTTTTTTCTTTTTGAGGTACGGAACCTTAAAAAACAACAGTCGAATTCAGAATCCTCCTTTTTAAGTCGGTAAAAGTGATACTTTCTATTCCTTCCTTTCCTTGCGATCTTCTGCACTGATTTGAAATCGTATCCCGTTCTTCATATACGGTCATAATTTCAGTTCGTTTTTGTTGATATGGTGACGTCACCCTCAATATTCGTTAGGGACGATCGAAGCTCATACATATTCAAGTCACGGACACAATTAGCCGGCCTGTTGACACAGCCAATGGCAGTAGAACCACTTTACCATGGAATAACAAGAAATTATGGAATGAGACTGTCGCAAGACAAGATAGATTAACAAAAATTAAACCTATACTCTGCAATGAGCTAAGTTAAGCTGCTAATGAATAAGTAAATAAATGATCATAATATAATACTTACATCCTTACTAAAAGTATAAGTACGAATATGTATTTGTTGGTTTTTCCCCCTTCACTCAGCAACGCCGGAGCAACCGATTGACATGATTTTTGGCATGGTCATAATTAAAAAGCCGAAAAGTGACATAAGCTACTTTTTATCACGGAAAAATACCGGACACGTGCGAGTCAGGCTCGCACACCAAGGGTTCCGTACAAATCCGGAAAATTTCACAATTTTGGGAAGTAAGTTGTTAAAATCTCTATACTATTTCATCGACAAAAATTATTTTTTTTTTAACTTTTCTCGTAATACTTTAAAAATTACACATTGTTAAAATAATTAAAAACCTGTTTTAGCATGTGCTAATGAAGTTCTTTTATTTGATACCTTAAATGATACGATTTACTCACTTTGAATTTTAAATCCATATTATGTGAATTTTGAGGCCCTATTTTTTGTGATTTAAATAAAAATGTACAGTTTTCAGATTTATTCCTATATGTGTACTCTGAGACAATACTTCTCGCCAAATTTCATAGTCCTACGTCAACGGGAAGTACTCTGTAGGTTATGATTTTTTGTGAGTGCGAAATATGCGTTTTTTTACGACATAAACGGCTCTAACTTTTTTAAACGATTATTGAGAAGTTTTTCTTTTACTCAACTGCAAGAGATAGTTTAAATTTAACTCGATAGCTTTACGCGTTCCCGAGATAAAGAGTCTTGACATACACACAGACGGACAGACGGACAACAAAGTGATCCTATAAGGGTTCCGTTTTTTCCTTTTGAGGTACGGAACCCTAAAAAGGGATGAGATTCAAGATTCCCTACTGCTAACAAACTCCTGTGCCATAGTTTTGTACGGCGCGGTTGGCCAATTATATTTCACAATCCCGGGCTGGGCTTTTTGCGATTTGAATAGGCAGAAGATATGGCGGTGAATATCGGGAGAATTAGAATGGGATAATGTACGGGAGCTTGCATGTCTGGCGCGGGCGGGGATGAATGAGGTATTCGGGAACATTGTAATATTATGTAGATAATGATATACAAAAATGTGGGTATCTACCAGGCTTAGGGAGCACATACGGTCTATGAAAACCTTGGACAGTCATGGTTCTGCGGTGGCGGAACATGCCGCCGTTGAACTCTTTACTGTAAGTACGTACCTATTAATTGTATATAAATTGTACTATTTGCACGCTGCGTTTGTACCTAGACATTAAGAATAAGTTAAGTTCTCATTGTAAGTGAATGCATGTGTAGTTTTTATGAGAAATAAATATCTTAAACCAGAACTCCTTATATAACATTATATTAGGTTCGATAAAGCGAAAGCAAGGGAAAAGTTTTTCGTTCTCCAAAAAGTTAGAGAGGCTATCAAAATTAGTAGACGCTCTAACTTCAATAGAGACGGGGGATGGAATCTACCACCGACTTGGAAGTCGTGTTTGCCAGGAAACAAGAAGCTTTACCGCTGGGCTGGCGGAGACGTAGTTAGTTTGGCGTGCTGGAGTATTCCCGAGGGATACAGGGATACTGACGAGAAAGATCTTCAAGGCCTGCTGCCGCCCCTGCCCCTGCAACGCAACCGCTATCATCGCGAGCGCTGCGGCTCGCAGAGCTATGCGAGACGAGCCCGCGTGCTAGTACTCCAACCATGAAGAATATCGAAACTATAGTAGCGAATATCTACTAAAATTACCCGAGAGAACACCTGTGCTATACTTAATTAAAATGAAGGTAATGCGGTATATTTTTAACCGCCTTCCAAAAAGGGAGATACTATGTTCGTCTGTATGTATTTTTTGTGTATGTTTATCGATATATTCGCCAATTGTGAACTGATTTAAAAAACTCTTTTTTTAATTTGAAAGAATTTCGAGATGATCCCAATTGAATTTTATCGAAATCAACAAAAATGTATATCGATGTCACATCGGTTCGTGCAAATTATTCGACTTCTGTACACGTCGGTAGTCGGTGCTGCAATTTTTTGCGAAAAATGTTATTATTACTTAGGATACTGATGAAAACAGTGGATTCCCTAGGCCGTCAAACCAATTAGTAAGCCCAGCCGGCTTAGCATGCGACCCGAAGCAATTATTTCGTCCGAAATACCAATTCGTGTGAAGTAAATTCTGTCATAGAATCGTGATCTATGGTCACGAAAAACTAGTGTCGCCCTGTGATTACATAATTTGAATATATAATTTTACAATATAGCAACACTGATTTAATTCATTCAAAACACAGTGATTCCAAATGGATAATGCGGACTATCAAGATAATCTGAAAGAGATCCATTGATTAAATTTTAATACAACATGAGTTAAAAAGGTAAATAAACTCTTGTCAGATTTTTCATTGAAGAGCTTTATATTTCAATAGAAATTTGACAACAGAAATACAACAGATAACAATAAAGAAGGAAAACCATTAAAATCACAGAGTTACCTCTGTCTGTGATTCTCACAAAGGTACCTCTACGATTATCAGTTATCATCATAGTTTATATTATGACTGAAACAGGTAACTTTAACTTTAAGCGTATTTAACGTAAGTTTTGCTTTTCGCGACGTTGAAATGAACTGCTACAAACCACAAAGTAATTGTGTTTTATGCGTTGGTTGGTATTTTTGCATCCTGTAAAATATTGTATCGTACAACAACTGCAGGCGAAGCATAATTAGGATACAACGTATTCCAAAATAGTTAAATATGACTCAAGTGTCAATAATAACTGTCAAAACTGAAAAACCTTATTTTACGAAAGTTAACCTAAAATGTCCAAAGAAATTGATGTGAACGATAAAAAAACATAAAGTAGCACAGTATTATAACTATTTTTAAAAACTACCTATAGAGGTAGGTTTTAAAAATATTATATAAACTTTTTTGGAGGATTGAATATTATGCATAGGCACAAGAATTAATAAATATGAAGCAAAAAAAGTAATGCCGCTATTTTGGTAGCCATGTTTTAAAAAATAAATGAATGTCAAACTCTAAAATACCAGCCCGCTATTGGTTGTGCGAAGAGTCCTGTCGGATACGTAGGGGTGCGTTTACGCACTTCAGACTAAGATAAAAAATTAAACTGTTAATGTCACCCGTATCTTGTCTGATTGGTCAGCTAGTATTCATCGAATCGAATTTGACAGATGGTTCCAGAAATCGATAAATGTGATTGGTTTGTAATAAATTTGAGGGCTATGATTGGTCTAGAGCAATGACTCCGTTCACGGACGCCACACAGAATAATTTTTATCCAGCATAAAGTCTGGAGTGCGTAAACGCACCATAGTATCTTAAGTAGTCTGTGACATTATCACTCAAGAGCTCGGCGTACTCTTAGATTATAGATGGGTGCACTGTTGTAAGTTTGATATGTTGAACTAGCTCTGTGTTTGATATTTACAGCGTTGCCAATACTGATTTTCCTAATTCCCGAAAACCCAAAAGTAAAATTCTCTAGGTATATCGGGGAGAAAAATTATCCCGATTTCCAATATAAACTGATACCTCGCCAAATGGCAATCGTCAAGGAGTTTCAGCACGGAGCCTGTTTTCAAAAACTACCTCGCTATGGGTGATTTATATTAGGATGGGGCGGGCGCGGGACAAGGCGGGCGCGGGACGGGCAGGCGATGGTCCGGACGGGGCCCGTACGACGCACATACGACGCACGTTCCATACATTTTTGTTGTGGCTCGTACGACGCCCGGACGGGGCCCGTCCGAGCTTTCACACAAAATGTATGGGATGTGCGTCGTATGTGCGTCGTACGGCTCTGTCCGGTCCGTTCCCGGCCCGTCCCGCGCCCGCCCCGTCCTAATATAAATCACCCCTAAATCGATACAATAAATTATCTATCCCCACAACAATCTCTATTGGAGATAATTTCCCGTCATTTGACAAATCCTTCACAATTCAGTAGAGTTTTTTGTTTATTTTAGTTCCTTTTACCTATCTCGTAGTATTTCGTCCTCGAAAAGTTTGACGAAAAGATTTTCGCGGTGAAATGTCAAAATACGGCTGAATTCGCGTGCACATGTTAGAGTGTCGACAAAAGTGCCACAAGTACATAAATCATTCGCGAGAATTCTACACCACAGAGTA
Organism: Hypomecis punctinalis; assembly: GCA_949316475.1. Taxonomy (NCBI): domain Eukaryota; kingdom Metazoa; phylum Arthropoda; class Insecta; order Lepidoptera; family Geometridae; genus Hypomecis; species Hypomecis punctinalis. The sequence continues at coordinate 1,976,659 of OX438815.1, forward strand.
AAAATAGACGAAATAAGTGTGTTGTCATGTTAGAGGAGGTAGAAGTATCGGAATATTTCTATTGTACTAGAAATAAGATCGTTCTCGTGGGTCGCATCCTAGAGGGCCAGGTGGTGATCACAGGACGAATTGCCGGGCTAGTATGCGCGCCACGAATTATATCGTTCGTATAGGGTCAGAACGAGACAGCGTTATGGCAAAGTATATATATCTGTCTGTCACTTTTTCACACATCGAAATGTTCTTTTCGTGGGTATTCATCGTCGCATGCTTGAGTACCTGGACTCCTTTTGTAATAACTGGACTCAGATACTTTTGGAACGTAAAAAGTCGGCGAATAGGGAGGTCTTTGCCTAGAAATGGGACGGACTCATAATAAAATAATAAACAATATACCTATGTGTATGAGTAAGTTAGACTCAGACAATTGCGCAAACGCGGAAAATTTATAGATAGTCAACGCAGTGCGAAGTAAGTATAGGTATATACATACTGCACAGACTTAGGGACTACGTAGCTATTTCGTGAAGAATTTATAATTATTTATTTTTCGCCAAAAATCGGTACACCGACTTCACCGTGTACAGAATTCAAATAGTTTGCATTGCACTAATCGATGTGACAGCCGTGTAAATTATTGACGATTTATCAAAAACGGTTCAGCCGATTTCGATAAAATTTAAATGGGACCACTTCGGGAGTATACCCTTTCGACTTTCGAATAATCGGTTCTCAATTCTCAAACTCCATTGACTAGATATACTTTTAGGATAACCAATACTTTTTGTCGTAGTAATTCAAACCGGTTTATTAGCAGATCTGTATTGATAATAAACAATAAAATGTATTTGTAACACGAACTAAACATAATTATTGTCTAGACACTTTACGTAGCTTGATAAATCTAAAAATCCGCTGGTATTATGCTGTTATAATTATTCTTGTTAACGATGAATATGACAATGCAGGTGATAACAATACGCATATACCTACCCACTATCTTCACAAAAAAAAATGTATACGTGATCATTATAATGATAATTTGTCATAGTATTTTCATGTGTGTTATAAAGTGTTGTTACTTATAACATGTGATGATCTTAGGAGTAATTTTCAAAAAGTAGGGCATCTATCCCGCCTTTACCCTATATAAAAAGAAAAAAAAACTGTTCTCAATTGGCGAAAATATCGATGAACATACACAATAATAAAAAATAAATACCTACATACAAACATAGTACCGCCTCCTGTTTGGAAGTCGGTAAAAAGGAAATAGAGGGCGTAAGTGAATCCACCAACCCTGACTGGGCCAGCGTGGTGAATATCGCCCGATCATTCGTGGGCAAGCACGTATCCATCAGTTGCCTATGAAAAAAGCACAGAACTTTCTAATATCTGAGTCTTAGGAAATCCTTGGACAAGGAAAAGATACCTGCTGAAGTGCTGATAGTGATATAGTTATAATACTTACACATTATTATTAGTCTTTTTTAATCTTTGTTTTATTAAATTACAACTCTGCTACTAAAGCTAACTAAAACTTCACAAAGTAGCTCTTATTTACTAAAATAAAGTCACGCTCTACAATATTTAATTCATATTCAAAGAAAAGTGTTCGCTTCGAAGGTGGGTAAAATTTATAATACCTTCGCTTTTCCAAGAACAGTTTCAGGATATTCGGGAATTAACTACATATTACAAATTAACTTTCGCCGCCGACTTTTATTTGAGTACCTCCACAATTTACCCTTTTACCTAAACTTTGATCTCCCCTAACCAGACCCAGGATTATAAACGCAGGTCGTACAGTACGCGATTATTCAGTTGGCACATCAGAATGAATTTTGAACCGAAAATAAGATTATTTTTTGGAAAAAAAATAGCATGACCGACTTCACCCGTGTACAGAATCCGCGAATATTTCGCACGGATCGATGTAGCATTTTTCACATTATTGTTGATTTATCAAAAATGGCTCAGCCGATTTCAATAAAATTTAAATGGAATGTCGATATAATAATATTCCTTCCAATGAAAAAATAATTATTGAAATCGGACTACTATGAAAAAAGTTATGCATGGTTATACATAAAAAATATATATACAGGGTTATTCCTAATCAATTAGCATTCTTTTAGGGACTTATTCTGTACATCAAAACTAACAACTTTTGTTCTGCTACTTTTGTCAAAACTCAAAAAAAAGGCACGGCTGAGCTCCCGCCAAGTCGAACAGCAATGTCGTACCATACCTACTTTTCTCGAAGCCATTCAGACCATTTTCAGCCCCGTATAACTTTGTTGTGAATAAATCTAGACGTCTGAATTTTTAACTACGTTGTATTTTCATCACAAATTAAAAAAATACTGTATATGCAACATTTGTAATCTTCTCAACGTGCCAAATAAAAAGCCGCCTACTGTATGTAAATCGAGCCTTGATTCCACACAATAAATGCTCGTTTCGGATCAAATACGATCCTAGTTGATCCAGTTTCATCCGGTTCGTACCGCTTCCCACCGGTTCGGACTGGTTCAAGCTGGACAAATGAAACTCGGAGGATTTAGAAAGTAATTCCGATTTGGGGAACAGGTACTGGCTCTATTTGTTTCGATTTCGTGAAGATTAAAAGTCGAAGTTCGCAAGGACGAGGCTTTTTGCTTTGAAGTTGGGGAAGGAATCTTTCTGTCGCAATGTAACTTGAATTTGATGTGAAAGTTTTGAATCTTTCATTAACGTCATCATTGTATTAACTGTTATAAATTTACTCTACATCTTAAGTAAAATTGTGTAATTTGTTGGTTTCTTATTAATTTATCCGCTTCCAATTGGTTTTACTAGAGTTATAGATGACGTACCTAGGGATCCACTTTGGCTGGACACGGGCATAATATAGGTAAAACGAACAAACGATATTAAATAAAGTTTGAAATGCCCTTACGAGTATTTTCTTAAATTTTATGTCATGCAAGTAACTTCATAAAATAATTAAGTTATGACCAATCAACGTTCATATTTTATTTAATGTGTTTGTGTTTGAGAGAGGACAGAGAGCTAATTTTCTCCAAACTCAGAATTCCCAGAAGCTTAGTCATTTCTCGAATTTCACTGATCATACACATAACGAAGTATGTTTATCCTCATCCTCTCGTTATACTACAACCGCAATCAATGAAGACATGAGTATGTACCTAGTTATAAGCTAATTCTCGTGAAACCCTGAATTCCCAGAATCCAGAAATGTTCAGAATCTCTGGAATCCCACTGACCGTAAACAGGACGACGTCTGACAAACTGTTGAGCACCAATTTACGTAACATTGTCGTCGAAATTAATATATCATGCGGCGCCACATGTCCGTTTGTTTGACGGACTGTGGGGTAGTTAAGAGGCTAGTAGCTGGAAAGATAATTGGAATGATAGTAGAATTTGTCCAGCTTCTTTTGACGTAATAACGTCTTGTAAATCAATGGACGCTTTTTGCACACACGAAGTGTCACGTTACACCTGGGTCGAGCAAGAACAAGCTATAGAGAGGAATGAACGGCCTAAGCGTCCGGCTTGTTTCAGTTTTTATTCTGCAATGTTTTCTTATGACGTTATCACGCAAAATTATCATTCCTAAGCAGACTTAAAAATTTTATATGAACATCGAATATAGCTCACGATTATTTGCGTTCAAATAATTCGTTCGAGCCGCTATGCGTCCAACCGGTTTCAGAGTAGTTAGTACTCCTTTATCAGGGAATACGCGCGCCCCCGACAACGGACGCCCGCGCACTACTGAAACCGGTCGGACGCATAGCAGCTCGACTGTTCAAATAATCGTGAGTTGTATCCGGTGTTCACATAAAATTTTTAATAATGAATCCTCACGCTAGTTTTAATGAAGTAATTGTAAACCGACCTTACAGACAACCTATTTTTTATAAAATAAATTCGTTCATGACCACCAATTTGCTTGATGGTAAGAGACGTTGGGGTCTAACATGAAACACACAGACTTAGCAGAGACCTCTGACTTTGACTAGTATCTCTCAGAAAACAGGATAACTGGCAGTGAATCTGTAGTTTCATTTACACGAACTATGTCGGTCTCCACTCCTGCCTGAAACTATATCTATCTATGTCAAAAATCAAGGCGTAGTATTGTTGCTGCGTTAAGCCGGGTACAGACTGCTGTAACGTAAACACGCAATGAAAGACTCTGCTGTCTACATCGTCGCAATGTGTCGCGCAATGTAACATGATTTCTAAAGTGTGGACGCTTTGTGCGTACGAACCGTGCACACTACGCAAACGAACAGAGCATTTCAACACTTAGCGCCGCAATCCGCCATTTGTCGGTTTCTTCGCCGAACACAAAGGGGCGCGCACTGAGCGCCAGTGTGGACGGGTTGTGTGTATCTGTATGTTTACTATATTGAAACATTGTACATGAACATTTGGTTTGTACGAATGGACGGCATATTTTTGAACACAAACGCGAACATAGCGCAAATCGAGTTCGCGCACAACAATCGTGAATTCTTATATCAAAGCCACGGCGGCGCTGTTAGAAGTGGTCGATTTGAAAGTAGCGGAAAGTTTTTTGGATTTGCAGTGATTCCCGAGCTATTGTTTAAAGAGAAACCTAGATGCTGGGATCCTAGTTTTGTACAAAGAATGGAATCAAAATACCTACAGTACTCTTAGTTTTGTTTCATAATATTATTTTATTAAAGCTATTTGAACACCCTCTATACGAAACATACAAAAAGGTTCGCCACAAACATATTTGACGAACAAAGTGTTCGATGTTTGTTAGTGTTACACGCGTGCGCACTAAGTTGTTGCGTATCATGCAATGCTAAAAATTTATAACTATAACAGAATACGGCTAAAACTCACGTTATAATTATACGGTTGATCCGCAAGGAATCCGACCAGTTTCGAAGTATTTAGAACTCCATCCTCAGGGAATACGCGCACCCCCGTCGACTGGCGCGCGCTCACATTTTAGCCTTATTCTGTTATAGTTATGATTAATACTCACGGTAGTTTTAATGAAGCGCTACAAATTTGTCGTCCGTGCGTACACGGCTTTAGATAGACATTAAGATATACAAGTACACATACTTAAGGATCAAGTCTATTGCTAATGGCATTGACACCCTTCTTTTGACTCAGTGCTTAACAAGTATAGTAATTATATAGGTACCTAAACCTAACTAAGGCAGTCATGAGTACCTTACTCTATATTTGTAAAATCATAACAAGAGAGTTCGTAACTCCTCTCTGGCTAATCTCTAACCACCACTTGAAACTAAAACAAATTGATTACCACGCAAACTTGTTAGCTGATTCCACTAACTCGCTCCATCTACTTGCTCGTGTAATCCGGCGCTTAACTTCCGAGCTATCTCGTCAAGTAGAAAATTATATATAGGGTTTCCGTCTTCCAGTTTAAACTTAATTATGTTTGACTTAGGGATGGCAACTTCGACTTCTGGGGGGCTATTCTGTTTAGTACGTTTGTGACGCGGCGCACGAGATATTTCAATTTGTAAGCTCAGCATTCCGTTCCGTGCTTACCTAGGTTGTCTGAAAGATATCGCTTTCACCAATAAGACGGTAAGGGCTAATTGTTACACTGGCATAAGCAATTAAGCACTTCATCGTATTGCGCTGGTCTCGAACCTACCGAATTTTTTGGCATTTCTACCGATTTGGCGCCTCTCTTACTGATAGGTATACCGAAGAAAATATAAAGCAATTTTTCAACGATTTCTGAGGTTGTTCCACGATTTTTTTTCAGTTTTCTACCAAATTTCAAGTGACTCCACTGTGGCACTGGTGTGGGTGTTTTATAGGATTTTCAAAATGAATGTTAGTTTTTGACCGACGAACCACCGGAGGAGGTATACAATTCGACACTTTTTTTTTATGTAGATTTCAATAATTCTTTTTTTATTGGAAAGAGTATACTTCAAAATTGGTATTATTTAAATTTTATCGAAATTAGCTGAGCCATTTTTGATAAATCAACAATAATATGAAAAATGTTACATCGATCCGTGCATAATATTTGCGTTCTATTTTTGCACAGGTGTATTATACGTATAAACATTTCTCTTGAATTACTCTATCTATTAAAACAAACTGCATCAAAATCCGTTGCGTAGTTTTAAAGACATAAGCGTACAGTCATAGGGACAGACAGCGGAAAGCGACTTTGTTTTATACTATGTAATGATTCTGTAGACGGGTGAAGTCGGTCATGCTATTTTTTGCAAAAAATAAATATTATTGATATTTTTTTGTTGCGTGTACTATTTAGGAGATTAAGGTCGCCAAAGTTAAAAAAATAGTGTCCCTCTCCATTCAATTCTAAAGTATACAAGATAGGATCTTAAAACTTTACAGACCATACTAAAAACGTTCTTTTAAAATTATTTCGAGCAATGTGAAATTATTTTTTGAGTTATGAAGAAAAATCAAATAGTTTTCTAAAACATCACAAAACATAGTTTTTATCATCATCATAATAATCGTCACCATCTACGGAAGCCTATCAGGCTATCATACGCGTGACTCGACACGCATTTGACAAGTTATTGTTTTGTTTGACTTCAACTGTAGAACTTTATATATACCTACTAGTATTTTGGGCGGTGCGCGGGCCGCATGCGGCCCGCGAGGGTTTTTTTTGTAGAATTTACTGTGGTGACGACTTTACAACCCCAAAAATCTCGAAAACGATATCCAGGATAACTTTTTGCAAAAAAATGACATCTGCCATCTTTAATGTCAAAATGGATGTCATTTTTGAAATCTACACCCCCGAAAACCTCGAAAACGATACCCATGACGACTTTTGTCAAAAAAGTGACATCCGCCATCTTTAATGTCAAAATGGATGTCATTTTTGAAATCTACACCCCCGAAAACCTCGAAAACGATACCCATGACGACTTTTGTCAAAAAAGTGACATCCGCCATCTTGAATGTCAAAATGGATGTCATTTTTGAAATCTACACCCCCGAAAACTTCGAAAACGATACCCATGACGACTTTTGTCAAAAAAGTGACATCCGCCATCTTTAATGTCAAAATGGATGTCATTTTTGAAATCTACACCCCCGAAAACCTCGAAAACGATACCCATGACGACTTTTGTCAAAAAAGTGACATCCGCCATCTTGAATGTCAAAATGGATGTCATTTTTGAAATCTTCACCCCCGAAAACCTCGAAAACGATACCCATGACGACTTTTGTCAAAAAAGTGACATCCGCCATCTTTAATGTCAAAATGGATGTCATTTTTGAAATCTACACCCCCGAAAACCTCGAAAACGATACCCATGACGACTTTTGGCAAAAAAGTGACATCCGCCATCTTTAATGTCAAAATGGATGTCATTTTTTAAATCTACACCCCCGAAAACCTCGAAAACGATACCCATGACGACTTTTGTCAAAAAAGTGACATCCGCCATCTTGAATGTCAAAATGGATGTCATTTTTGAAATCTACACCCCCGAAAACCTCGAAAACGATACCCATGACGACTTTTGGCAAAAAAGTGACATCCGCCATCTTTAATGTCAAAATGGATGTCATTTTTGAAATCTACACCCCCGAAAACTTCGAAAACGATACCCATGACGACTTTTGGCAAAAAAGTGACATCCGCCATCTTTAATGTCAAAATAGATGTCATTTTTGAAATCTACACCCCCGAAAACCTCGAAAACGATACCCATGACGACTTTTGGCAAAAAAGTGACATCCGCCATCTTTAATGTCAAAATAAATGTCATTTTTGAAATCTACACCCCCGAAAACCTCGAAAACGATACCCATGACGATTTTTTGAAAAAAGTGACATCCGCCATCTTTAATGTCAAAATGGATGTCATTTTTGAAATCTACACCCCCGAAAACCTCGAAAACGATACCCATGACGATTTTTTGAAAAAAGTGACATCCGCCATCTTTAATGTCAAAATGGATGTAATTTTTGAAATCTCCACCCCCGAAAACCCCGAAAACCCCGAAAACGATACCCATGACGACTTTTGTACCAAGGTGGTACTTAATATTTTGTAAAGAAAGTACATCTCTAAACCCCACCGTTTTCGAGATTCCTTAGGACTTCAGGTTGAAGAATTGACCTTCCGAGATTCGGGCTTTTTTTTGTTCATTTATACATCTCTATACGAACCTACAATCAGTTTTTTCCCATCACTTATTGTTTCCTTAAAACAACTATCTACACGAGTGAAAAATAAAATGTATGGCGGCCATTTTTTATTTGTATGGGAGCCATATTTTTTTAAAGTGTTCCAAAAAGTACCAAGGTAGTACTCAATATTTCGTAAAGAAAGTACATCTCTAAACCCCACCGTTTTCGAGATCCCTTAAGGGGCCAAGTCCAGGAGTCAAACTTCCGAGATTTCACCATTGTTTCCATCGATCATCCTTGTATTCAATTTTACCTTATCTTATATGGTTTCCTCCAAACAACCGTCTAAATAAATGAAAAATGCAATGTATGGCGTATCTAAGTAAAACGTCTAATTTGTATGGCGGCCATTTTTTTTTTGTATGGGAGCTATGTTTTTTTTAATTGTTCCAAAAAGTACCAAGGTAGTACTCAATATTTTGTGAGGAAAGTACATCTCTAAGCCCCACCGTTTTCGAGATCCATCGGGGGTCCAATACCAGGAGTTATGACCTTCGGAGGTTTCACCATTTAATCCTAAAATCATTATTCCATCTTTATATGAATCTGCATTCAGCTTTTTGTCATTGCTAATGGTTTCCTCCAAACAACGATCTAAATGAGTGAAAGAAGCAATGTATGGCGTGCCTAAGTAAAACGTCCAATTTGTATGGCGGCCATTTTTTTTTTGTATGGGACCCATGTTTTTTTTAATTGTTCCAAAGAGTACCAAGGTAGTACTCAATATTTTGTGAGGAAGGTACATCTCTAAGCCCCACCGTTTTCGAGATCCGTCGGGGGTTCAATACCAGGAGTTGACCTTCCAAAGTTTCATCATTTATTCCTTAAACCACTATTCTATTAATATACAAATCTGCAATCAGTTTTTCGTTATTTCTAATAGTTTCCTCAAAACAACCATCTAAAGATGAAAAATAAAAAATGTATGGCGGCCATCTTTAAAAAAAAACTTTTTCAAAATTTTTTTTCATCAATGAAATGAGGGACCCCAAAAACCCCCGGATGCAAAAAATCAGCCCCCTCGGACCATTTTGAAAAATGGCGGCCATTTTGAATCCGCCATCTTGAATTTTCATCGACCCCACCAGGTAGATCTCTCGATTCCCTATGACATTTGGTCAAACACTTGTTATTAAAGTTTTACCGTTTCCGAGCTATTGACGTTTCAATTTTGTATGGCGGCCATGTTTTTTTGTTCGGCGGCCATCTTTTTTTTCAATTCTCCAAAAAGGTCCCAGGGTTTTATCAATTTTTTGTTCAACTGCTTTAGTAAAAATGTTTATCGTTTTCGAGATACGAGGGCATCTCACCATCAGGGTACGACTTTTTTCCAATTTCAGATTTTTCCCAGAGGTTTTGAACCACCCCTTATATGACCCTATATTCACTTTTTCTCCCATACCCCCCAGTTGTTCCAAACAATTCTCTATGTCAGTCAGTCAATAAGTCAGTGGTAATTCAGCTTTATATAGTATAACTAGTATTTTGGGCGGTGCGCGGGCCGCATGCGGCCCGCGAGAGTATTTTTTGGATGGGTTTCATTTTTGCGATGACTTTACGACCTCAAAAACTTCGAAAACGACATCCATGATGACTTTTTGCAAAAAAGTGACTTCCGCCATCTTGAGTTTCAAAATGGATGCCATTTTTGAAATCTACACCCCCGAAAACCTCGACAACAACACCCATGACGACTTTTTGCAAAAAAGTGACATCCGCCATCTTAAATTTCAAAATTGATGCCATTTTTGAAATCTACACCCCCGAACACCTCGAAAACGATACCCATGACGACTTTTTGCAAAAAGTGACTTCCGCCATCTTGAATTTCAAAATGGATGCCATTTTTGAAATCTACACCCCCGAATACTTCGAAATCGATACCCATGACGACTTTTTGCAAAAACGTGACATCCGCCATCTTTAATGTCAAAATGGATGCCATTTTTGAAATCTACACCCCCGAAAATCTCGAAAACGACACCCATGACGACTTTTTGCGAATAAGTGACATCCGCCATCTTGAATTTCAAAATAGATGCCATTTTTGAAATCTACACCCCCAAAAACCTCGACAACGACACCCATGACGACTTTTTGCACATAAGTGACATCCGCCATCTTGAATTTCAAAATGGATTCCATTTTTGAAATTCCCACCCCCGAATACCTCGAAAACGGTACCCATGACGACTTTTTCAAAAAAGTGACTTCCGCCATCTTGAATTTCAAAATGAATGCCATTTTTGAAATCTACACCCCCAAAAACCTCGACGACGACACCCATGACGACTTTTTGCAAATAAATGACTTCCGCCATCTTGAATTTCAAAATGGATGCCATTTTCCAAATTTACACCCCCGAAAACCTCGAAAACGATACCCATGACGACTTTTTGAAAAAAGTGACATCCGCCATCTGTAATGTCGAAATGGATGCCATATATGAAATCTACACCCCCGAAAACCTCGAAATCGATACCCATGACGACTTTTTAACTTAATTGACATCCGCCATCTTTAATGTCAAAATGGGTTCAGTTTTTGTCATTCCTAATAGTTTCCTTGAAACAACCATCTAAATGAGTGAAAAATGCAAAGTATGGTGGCCATGTTTTTTTTTGTATGAGAGCCAAGTTTTTTTTAATTGTTCCAAAAAGTACCAAGGTAGTACTCATTATTTTGTGAAAGAAGTACATCTCTAAACCTCACCGTTATTGAGATCCCTAAGGGGTCCAGGTTGAAGAATTGACCTTCCGAGATTTTATTTCTTCTCACGATCATATTCTCACCTCTATATTTCCCATCTCTGATAGTTTCTTTATAACAACTAAACAAAAAACAAAACAAAACTGAGTGAAAAATAAAATGTATGGCGGCCATTTTTTTTTGTATGGGAGCCATGTTTTTTTTAATTGTTTCAAAAAGTACCAAGGTAGTACTCAATATTTTGCGAAGAAAGTATATCTCTAAACCCCACCGTTTTCGAGATCCGTCGGGGTCCAATACCAGGAGTTGACCTTCGGAGGTTTTACCATTTAATCCTTAAATCATTATTTTATCTTTATACGAATCTGCATGCACTCAGTTTTTTGTCATTGCTAATGGTTTTCTCAGAACAACGATCTAAATGATTGAAAGAGGCAATGTATGGCAACCATGTTTTTTTGTATGGGAGTCATGTTTTTTTTAATTGTTTCAAAAAGTACCAAGGTAGTACTCAATATTTTGCGAAGAAAGTATATCTCTAAACCCCACCGTTTTCGAGATCCCTTGGGGGTCCAATACCAAGACATGACCTTCGGAGGTTTCACCATTTTTTTCTAAAATCATTATTCCATCTTTATACGAATCTGCCATCAGTTTATTGTCATTGCAAATGGTTTCCTCAAAACAATCATCTAAAGATGAAAAAGAACCAATGTATGGCGGCTTGTTCAAAACGCGACTTTAGTACTAATCGTACAACAGTTTCCATCCTAAAAAAAACCGTAGTATTGAGTACTATTGAACACGGGAGTAGAGTGCGCGCGGGAGGCATGAGGTCGGCGGGCGGGTGTTCGGCTTTTGCATAACTTCCCTATACTGGTAAGTATAGGCTGAATGATGAATTTTATCAATTTTATTTCTATGACAATAAGGTTCAAAATAGTGCTTCCGCTTTCTACTTGAAGGATATGACAAGTCGTATTCGAGCGGTGTAGGTATAGTTCAATCTCAAATATAGCTTTTACTGTAACTAAGACAAAACTTGCTCTTATCTCAATCTTAAATACCTTATCTCTCTTAGATAAAGTAAAGCTTTGTATTCTAGTGTACCTACGTTATAAATAGAAGTCATGGCACAGAATATGTACACAGTTACTACAGCGGCAATATTTTTTATTGCGTTGTAATTTTAATCTTACGATATCTTCGAAACTATTCCTTGAAATTATTTGATGTAAGTGACAATTTTGATCTGTATGAAATGACCAAGCTAACTAAAGTGTTTATTTGGATAAGGATTCATACACTATTTGTAAAAAAACATTTTAAAAATACCTGCTATTTCGCTCTCTAATTATAGTTATAAAAACTGTCATAGTTCAAAAATCTTAGGAGATAGACATATGCTGTCGCGGACTTTTTTGTAGACCAAGTAAAGCCTGTTATTTTTGTAGTACATCATTTTTATGTATTATGCACTATGTAGTCAGCGCATGCGTCTCAAAGGTCGAAAATTTGCATTTTTTGCCGACTTTTTTTACAATTTTCGAAATATTAGGTTGAACTTGTACTATAATTGAATAGAATACATTGCAATTATCATTGAGTATTAAATACCAATTCCAGTAGTGAAAAAAAAATCGAAATCGGTTCAGTAAATTGGCTACAACTGCTGTTCAAAAATTTCATACCTAAATACTTCGACTAATTTGTATGGCGACCATGTTTTTTTGTATGAGAGCTATGAATTTTTTTAACGTTTTCAAAAAGTGCCAAGGTAGTACACAATATCTTGTGAACAAAGTACATATCTAAACCTCACCGTTTTTGAGATCCGTTGGGGGTCCAATATGAGGAGTTGACCTTCCGAAGTTTCATCATTTATTCCTTAAACCACTGTTTTATTTATATACGAATATGCAATCAGTTTTTCGTTATTGCTAATAGTTTCTTCAAAACAACTCTCTAAAGATGTAAAAGATTCAATGTATGGCGGCCATCTTTAAAAAAAAACTTTTTCAAAATTTTTTTTCGCCATTGAAATAAGGGACCCCAAAAACCCCCGGATGCAAAAAATCAGCCCCCTCGGACCATTTTGAAAAATGGCCGCCATCTTGAATCCGCCATTTTGGATTTTTGTCATCATGGGCAGTTGCCCCTATCGATTGGCTATAACATTTGTTCAAACAGTCTATACCTAAGTATAACCGTTTCGAAGTTATAAGCATGTCAAATTTGTATGGCGGCCATGTTTTTTTGTATGGGAGCCATGTTTTTTTTTATTTTTCCAAAAAGTACCAAGGTAGTACTCTCTATTTAGTTCAAACAGTATACCCCTAAACCTCACCGTTTTTGAGATCCCTTAGGAGTCCAGGTTGAAGAGAAGACTTTTGAAGATTTTGGGATTTTTCCTCTCGATCAATTTTTTATCTCTATACAAATCTATAATTATTTTTTACCCACCACTTCTCCATCCCCCTAAACAACTATCTAAGTGAGTGAGTCAGTCAGTCAGTCAGTCAGTCAGTGGTAATTTAACTTTATATAATATGAACTAGTATTTTGGGCGGTGCGCGGGCCGCATGCGGCCCGCGAGTTTGTTTATAGGTGCAAAGATCTTCAAGAAAAACTTCGAAAACGATACCCATGACGACTTTTTGAAAAAAAGTGACATCCGCCATCTTGAATTTCAAAATGGACGCCATTTTTGAAGTCTACACCCCCAAAAACCTCGACAACGACACCCATGACGATTTTTTGAAAGTAAGTGACATCCGCCATCTTGAATTTCAAAATGGATGCCATTTTTGAAATCCACACCCCCAAAAACCTCGAAAACGATACCCATGACGACTTTTTGCAAAAAAGTGACTTCCGCCATCTTGAATTTCAAAATGGACGCCATTTTTGAAACCTACACCCCCGAAAACCTCGAAAACGATACCCATGACGACTTTTTCCAAAAAGTGACATCCGCCATTTTTATGTCAAAATGTATGCCATTTTTGAAATCTACACCCTCGAAAACCTCGAAAACGATACCCATGACGACTTTTTCAAATAAGGGACATCCGCCAACTTTAATTTCAAAATGGAAACTAATGGCGGCCGCCATCTTGGATTTTCCCCTCTAATTCAAACGTTATTTTTTTCAATTTATTTTTTTATATTATTTTATTTAAACACACCAGACCGCACGAACGCGCTGGATGCAAGTTTCTATTAACCGGTCTACTTGCAGATCTAAATGGGAGGCCTATGTCCAGCCGTGGACGTCTTATGGCTGCTGGATGAATGGATGGATCTGATTGCATCTATAGGCATATTAACTCAATTACATTGTTCAAGAGCTTCCAAATGATATTTTCATGCAAAAAAATGAACAAAAAATGTGAACTTGGGCGGATTCAAACCCAGCATCAAATGGTAACGTTTCTATAGCTGGCGAAAATCCAAATCGACTCTAACAGCAAGTCTGTTCTTCATCTTACAGCCTATACCTATACTATGACCATAAGGTTCAAAATAAAACTTCCGCTTTCTACTCTTCTAAGAATATGGCGCGGAAATCGTATGAGTGGTATAAATAATTATTTTTCAAAAATAAATTATAAGTCAACAATAGAGCTTCCAAATGATATTTTGCAACATAAAGAAGCAAAAAGAAGACGTGCGATTGGCGGGATTTGATACCGGTACCGTAGGTGACGTCGTATCCACTATCCCTGAACGCTTGGCCAGGACATCACTTACGGGAGACGACGAAATTTGTCAACTGTAGCAGCAATCTTATTATATTAATTTTTTTATTGGACCTATGTTTACAACCTGTTATGTTTACAACCGACTTTCAAAAAGGAGGAAGTTCTATGTTCGTCTGTATGTATATTTTTTGTGTATGTCCATCGATAATTTCGCCAATTGTGAACCGAATCGAAAAATTATTTTTAGTTCGAAAGGGTATTTATATACCTACTCCCGTGGTGGCCCCATTTAAACTTTACGGATATCGGCTGAGCTGTTTTTGAAAAATCAACAATGACGTAAACGATTCGAGCGAAATATTCTAATTTTGTACACGATGGAAAGCGGTTTTGCTATTTTTTGCGAAAAATAATCATTTTGTATATCGTTAAAAATTCGTCTAATGTTTATTTTCAAATACAACACACCTAATTTTTATAAAATTTAAATGGGATCAATTCTGAAATTTGATCTATCAAACAAAAAAGAAATCATTACAATCGGT
This sequence comes from Hypomecis punctinalis, assembly GCA_949316475.1. Taxonomy (NCBI): domain Eukaryota; kingdom Metazoa; phylum Arthropoda; class Insecta; order Lepidoptera; family Geometridae; genus Hypomecis; species Hypomecis punctinalis. The sequence continues at coordinate 1,991,847 of OX438815.1, forward strand.
TCACAATTGACGGAGTAATCGCGTAACATACTCGTACGTACAAAAAAACTAATGCCTAAGTGAGAACATCTTTTTATGAAATCGGTTAAAAGCATACAACAAAATTAATACGATAATAATAAAAACAATCAGCATAATATTATTTTTAAAATCTTTGCCTGCATAGTAATATCTTCAAAAATACCTATCAATTTATCTATATGAAATGGCCAAGTGAGCATAATTGCGCATGTTTGCATAATGCCGACGCCGCGTGCGTGACGTAGTATTTAGCAGGGGCGTAGGGAGCGCGCGGGAGGCATGAGGCCGGCGGGCGGGTGTGCCTCGGCGTCTCGTCACTCTGTCTTCCGCGCCTACCTATATTTCGGATATGAGCGCAAGTACCGCCTGTGTGTGATGGAGCTTTTATGTTGTTTGACATTTGACGCACCACAGTTTGTTACTTTTGCGTTCGTTTTTTTTGGGAAGTGAGCAAAAGTTGCATTATTGGCGAAATGGGTAAAACTCCCAAATCTCAAACTGAACGCACCTTTGTCATCTTATCTGTGGCACCATCGATTAAAAAAAAATTAATAGAGGTAGTCAGTGTTACAAGTTTATTACCATTTCCACAAATTAATTATCACGTAAACAATTTTCGTAGGTAACGATTTTCAGGCTTTAAGAAACGTTATAAAACTTTACTAAGCTTGAGTGTGATTTTTTGTGACTACATTATAAAAACAACACACTGTAATTTGATATATCAGATCATCATCATCATCAGCCTTTAATAACCCACTGCTGGGCATAGGCCTCCCTTTGTTTATGCCATTCACCTCCATATCAGATGAGGAAATGAAAACGCTTACCTTCCTTTGAATATTTTATTGAGTAAATGAATAATTAGAACCTGAAGGAAACATATCTACTTGTACGGGATGAGTGGATCAGTGCAGAATATTTAGGTTATTTTTGTTTTTCCCAATTCAGGAAATTTCTATTTCATATTTGGGGAATTAGAGAAATGGGCATTAGCACTCTGCTGGATATACAAATTATGTTATTTAATATCATTTTATAATTCGTTGTAAACGAATTTTATTGAGCTACTTCGTTACGGGACTGTGTTGAAAATCGATTGACTACAAAGCTTCAAACCGAAGGTAAGTGTTCGAAATATCATTAAAAAAAACTGCAATACTTTCACTCCAAAGTGGCCTGTAAATGTATGTTTTCCGCCTGTTTTGAATGAAAAGCAATTTACTTATAATTAATTACCTACTTTATTTATTCTGCTGTAGTCTGTAGTACATACACATTAATTTGAACATCTTGACATGTACCTATGTAGTTAGTATTTTAATTTCATGTATTTAGCCAACTCAAGTTACATACAAGCATTACAAGTAGCTATTTGCTCTTTCTGGTTCTAATTGTACTACAAAGGCTAGAGGGGCACAAAACATCCCATGCGAGATGTCAGTGCAGGTCTTATCCATCATGAAATAAGAACAGATTAAAATCAATTTAAAAAAAATCTTTTCCAGCTGACTTATCCGCTATTACCAGAGCAACTGATGAAGGACCAAGAGGACCAAGACCAAGGGGAGAAAATTCCATGGATGGAAGAGTTTCCAAAATACATCCAGTTTATGTAAGTTATCTTTAAATTAGCTATGACACTGGCTCCGTGGGTAGGCTTACATCTACGCCTGCAGTGGACTATTAAAAAAGGCTGATACATGCACAGCTTTGACATCCGGTTTAAGACACCATATTAGATTTTTATCCATGGCTTCTTCAGATAATAATAATTATATGGATGATTACATATAATTTTTCATCATTTGCATAACCTCAAAAGGACCAGAATTCTTTTTTTTATGTTAAATAAACATGGCTTTCGGACCCAAGTCTCACCCACATAGGATTAAATATGATTGAAATTCTTCAATTGATCTATTAATATAATTCTTCTTCTTCTTTTCAGCCATAGGAGGTCCACTACTGGACATAGGCCTCCCCTATTGATCTCCAATAAGACCGGTTGGTAGAGGCTTGCATTCAGGCAACCCTGCGGTCTTGATGAGGTCATCCGTACACATGTATGGATGTCCCACGCTGCGCTTGCTGGTACGTGGTCTTCACCCATTGGCATTATTATACAAATACTTCAATGTACCAATAGTCAATACGGCATCGTTGGAAAAACTCAAGGCCAACCCATGTCTCGACCGAATCAAAGGCTTTCTTATAGTCCACAAACGCCAAGCAAAGTGGCAGGTTATATGACTCGGTCTGCTGTATAACCTGCCTCAGCGTATGTATGTGATCCATGGTGCCAAAGCCTTTCCAGAAACCGGCTTGTTTGGGAGGCTGGTAATCATCAAGCCTGCGTTCGAGACGATTCGTAATGTCTCTTTAAAACAACTTATAAACATGGTTCAGAGCAATAACAATTAGCAGATTAATATTAATACATATATGAACGAAATGCTCACCTAACTTTCATATGAACGAAAGCCGTAGAACAAAAATTAATAGGTACCTACCTATTTCTATAATAAGGTATTAAAAAGATTTTAATTGAGACTTATTTCATATTTTCAGCTCCGAAGTGATTGAAGATACATGACAACAGGAAACTCCCCCGAGGAAAGAGGCGTCCCCGCTTCGTGTATATTTATATGAAGCGCCCACGCCGCGGTGCGAATAGTGTTAATTCTAAATACATAATACAAATATATTAGGTAGCTAATTAGGATCAAAATATTTAATAAAGATTTAGATAGTGCCTTAGTTTTATTCCTAGGGAAAGTTAGATTTAGTATTAGATAAAAGTTTTTGCTACAACTTTAGTTGAGACATTCCATACCTAAGTATAAAGCCGATCGTCCACCGCTAAGTTAGCTCGCATAGTTTTTCATGTGCGTCCACCGCAAACTATGTCAGCTAAGTTACATAAAATAGCACAGCTAAATCGAACTAACTTAGTTGTGTAGGCCGATCCGAACTACCATCACTTACGTAGTTTTAGCTTATTTTTTGGTGGATGGACAACTTATTTCCTAGTTTTGCTTAGCTTAGTTCCTTTAGCTGGCGGTGGACGATCGGCTTAATGCCGGTTGCAGACCAAGAACTAAGCTAAGTTAGTTTAGCTCGCATAGCTGACGCAGTTTTCCATAGATCGTGCTTAGCTCGCAGTCTGCACAGATCTATGGAAACTGTTTCAGCTATGCGAGCTAACCCCGAATAGCTTAGCTCTTGGTCTGCAACTCGCATTTGGGTTCCGAAGTTACAAGCATGTCTATTGTATTGTATTGCAGCCATGTTTTTTTTTTGGCCTGGCCGGACCTACCTATTCATGATTTAATTAGGTATTTGTTTGTTTGCACCGAATAGGCTCCGAAACTACTGAACTGATTAGAAAAAATATTTCACTGTTGGAAATCTACGCTATCTCCGGTGAACATAAGCTATATGAAATTTTCAAAAAAATTAGAGATCCTTACTATTTGACTTCTTTAGCCAATCGTACGCGGGCAAAGCGGGACGTGTGAGCAGCTAGTGTAATATATTGTAGAAAAATAAAATAGACCCTAATATACCCAAAATATCAGTTTTTTCACGGAGGTAATGCACCTATAAATTGCACACTTAAAAATTACAGTTATGGTCTGTGTTAGGTACCTAAATTAAACTTTTTTCGCGTTTCATATTTCGTAGAAAAGTGCGCCTGGTTAATTTATATAGCAATGTAGATCAGACATGTCGTATCTGAGTAGGCGTCATATATTTTGTAGTCGCCCATCTGATCCATTTGTTCCCAACGAGTAACACCCTCAAAATACCCCCGCCTTTTTATTCCAAAGACGTGCACTGCTGGACATAGGTTTCCGCTATAGATCGGCTTGAATTCAGCTCGATTCTGTGGTCTCAACGAGTCTAATGGATGTACGTCCTACGCTGCACTTGCCGGTACGTTGTCTCCACTCTAGTACTTTTCTACCTCATTAGTCATCAGCCTTCTATGCTACCTAAGTGCCTTGCCCACTGACATTTCAACTTGCCGATCAACTGGGCTAACTAACTGATGGTACGCGCGCGCGTATAGTCGGGATAGACGGTCGCCATGAATATTGATACCGAACGTGTAATTGCCGAGGTGCGCCTACGTCCTGTATTGTGGGATTTATCTAATGAAAATAATTATAGAACTTTTCCTCGTCCTGACGTAGCTTTTCAAATAATGTAGAAAATTCACCATTCGTCACCCTATCAGCAACAATTATGTAGGTGAATGTGATATCTTTTTCTACATTGACGCCGTCTCCGCTTGCGTAAGTATGCTGCAGCAACTAAACAATTTATAAACGGGTTCATAATTATCCCAAATCCACTTGGAGACGCCTGTACCGTGGAGCGGTCGGTATCGCACAACGGATGTTTTTCATTGGCGCTGATGGCCAGCGCGCTACGCGACTGACGGTCCGCGACCGACGTCAGCGACAGAGGAATTCAGGCCTTTTGATATCAACTAACGTGCCAATTGTAGTTCCAGTGTTCGAGCTTCCTTTGATGCGCGGTGAAAAACCGACTCTAGATGGAACGGGCCGCTCCAAGTTCGAGCGTTCCAACAAACACATTGGCTCGCGTGACAAAATGGTACCCATCGCGCGCCAATGTTCGTCCTCTTGAAGCGCGAAGTCGATACACGGCTTTAGTACTAATAGGTAGTACAACAGTCGGCTTTTGCGTAACTTCCCATCCGCCGACTTGTGTGACGCTTAACCCCACATCGCATCGGTTCTGATATATGAATTTGATACTACGCAACGACTCGCTTCGTGTTCATAAACGCCATCAAGTTTCATCATTCAGCCTATACTTACCCAGATCAATTTTATTTTTATGACTATAAGGTTCAAAATAGTGCTTCCGCTTTCTATGGCAAGTCGTATTCGAGCGGTGTAGGTATAGTTCAATCTCAAATATAGCTTTTACTGTAACTAAGACAAAACTTGCTCATATCTCAATTAAATACCTTATCTCTCTTAGATAAAGTAAAGCTTTGTATTCTAGTGTACGTTATAAATAGAAGTCGTGGCACAGATTATGTAACAGTATGTACCGCGGCAATATTTTTTTATTGCGTTGTAATTTTAAACTTACGATATCTTCGAAACTAACCGTTGAAATTATTTGATGTGAGTGACAATTTTGATCTGTATGAAATGACCAAGCTAATAAAAGTGTTTATTTGGATAAGGATTGATACATTATTTGTCAAAATAGTTTTGAAAAATACCTACTATTTCGCTCTATAATTATAGTTATAAAAACGGTCATAGTTCAAAAACCTTAGGACATAGACATATGCTGTCGCGGACTTTTATGTAGACCAGGTAAAGCCGATCATTTTTGTAGTACATCATTTTTAAGTATTATGCACTATGTAGTCAGCGCATGCGCTTCAAAGGTCGAAAATTTGCATTTTTTGGCGACTTTTTTTCCAATTTTCATAATATTAGGTTGAAATACTACAATAACTGAGTAGAATACATAGCAATTATCATTGAGTATCAAATACCGATTCCAGTAATGAAAAAAAATTCGAAATCGGTTCAGTAAATTGGCTACAACTGCTGTTCAAAAATTTCATACCTAAGTACTTTGACTAATTTGTATGGCGACCATGTTTTTTTGTATGGGAGTCATGATTTTTTTTAACGTTTTCAAAAAGTGCCAAGGTAGTACTCAATATCTTGTAAACAAAGTACATCTCTAAACCACACCGTTTTTGAGATCCGTTGGGGGTCCAATATGAGGAGTTGACCTTCCGAAGTTTCATCATTTATTCCTTAAATCACTTTATTATATATATACGAATCTGCAATCAGTTTTTCGTTATTGCTAATAGTTTCTTCAAAACAACTCTCTAAAGATGAAAAAGATTCAATGTATGGCGGCCATCTTTAAAAAAAAACTTTTTTAAAATTTTTTTTCGCCAATGAAATAAGGGACCCCAAAAACCCCCAGATGCAAAAAATCAGCTCGCTCGGACCATTTTGAAAAATGGCCGCCATCTTGAATCCGCCATCTTGGATTTTTGTCATCACCGGCAGTTGCCCCTATCGATTGGCTACAACATTTGTTCAAACAGTTTATACCTAAGTGTAACCGTTTCGAAGTTATAAGCATGTCAAATTTGTATGGCGGCCATGTTTTTTTGTATGGGAGCCATGTTTTTTTTGATTTTTCCAAAAAGTACCAAGGTAGTACTCTCTATTTAGTTCAAACAGTATACCCCTAAACCTCACCGTTTTTGAGATCCATTAGGGGTCCAGGTTGAGGAGTAGACTTTTCAAGATTTTGGGATTTTTCCTCTCGATAAATTTTTCATCTCTATACAAATCTATAATTATTTTTTACCCACCACTTCTCCATCCCCCTAAACAACTATCTAAGTGAGTGAGTCAGTCAGTCAGTCAGTCAGTCAGTCAGTCAGTGGTAATTTAACTTTATATAATATGAACTAGTATTTTGGGCGGTGCGCGGGCCGCATGCGGCCCGCGAGTTTGTTTATAGGTGGTACAAGTAATAAAAAACAATTTTTTTTCAATACAAAAAAAAAATGTTTCAATAATACCCTTGAATACCTCGAAAACGATACCCATGACGACTTTTGTCAAAAAAGTGACATCCGCCATCTTTAATGTCAAAATGGATGTCATTTTTGAAATCTACGCCCCCGAAAACCTCGAAAACGATACCCATGACGACTTTTGTCAAAAAAGTGACATCCGCCATCTTAAATGTCAAAATGGAAGTCATTTTTGAAATCTACACCCCCGAAAACCTCGAAAACGATACCCATGACGATTTTTTGAAAAAAGTGACATCCGCCATCTTTAATGTCAAAATGGATGTAATTTTTGAAATCTACACCCCCGAAAACCTCGAAAACGATACCCATGACGACTTTTGTCAAAAAAGTGACATCCGCCATCTTTAATGTCAAAATAGATGTCATTTTTGAAATCTACACCCTCGAAAACCTCGAAAACGATACCCATGACGACTTCTGGCAAAAAAGTGACATCCGCCATCTTTAATGTCAAAATGGATGTCATTTTTGAAATCTACACCCCCAAAAACCTCGACAACGATACCCATGACGACTTTTTAACAAAAGTGACATCCGCCATCTTTAATGTCAAAATGGGTGCCATTTTCCAAATTTACACCCCCAAAAACCTCGACGACGACACCCATGACGACTTTTTGCAAAAAAGTGACTTCCGCCATCTTGAATTTCAAAATGGACGCCATTTTTGAAATCTACACCCCAAAAACCTCGACGACGACACCCATGACGACTTTTTGCAAAAAAGTGACTTCCGCCATCTTGAATTTCAAAACGGATGCCATTTTTGAAATCTACACCCCCAAAAACCTCGACAACGACACCCATGACGACTTTTTGCAAAAAAGTGACATCCGCCATCTTGAATTTCAAAACGGATGCCATTTTTGAAATCTACACCCCCAAAAACCTCGACAACGACACCCATGACGACTTTTTGAAAATAAGTGACATCCGCCATCTTGAATTTCAAAATGGATGCCACTTTTGAAATCTACACCCCCGAATACCTCGTAAACGATGCCCATGACGACTTTTTGAAAATAAGTGACATCTGCCATCTTGAATTTCAAAATGGATGCCATTTTTGAAATCTACACCCCCGAATACCTCGAAAACGATGCCCATGACGACTTTTTGAAAATAAGTGACATCCGCCATCTTGAATTTCAAAATGGATGCCATTTTTGAAATCTACACCCCCAAAAACCTCGACTACGACACCCATGACGACTTTTTGCAAAAAAATGACTACTGCCATCTTGAATTTCAAAATTGATGCCATTTTTGAAATCTACACCCCCAAAAACCTCGACGACGACACCCATGACGACTTTTGGGAAATAAAATGACTTCTGCCATCTTGAATTACAAAATGGATGCCATTTTCCAAATCTACACCCCCGAAAACCTCGAAATCGATACCCATGACGACTTTTTAACAAAAGTGACATCCGCCATCTTTAATGTCAAAATGGGTGCCATTTTCCAAATTTACACCCCCGAAAACCTCGAAAACGATACCCATGACAACTTTTTGACAAAAGTGACATCCGCCATCTTGAATTTCAAAATTAATGCCATTTTTGAAATCTACACCCCCGAAAACCTCGAAATCGATACCCATGATGACTTTTTAACAAAAGTGACATCCGCCATCTTTAATGTCGAAATGGGTTCAGTTTTTTGTCATTCCTAATAGTTTCCTTGAAACAACCATCTAAATAAGTGAAAAATGCAATGTATGGCGGCCATGTTTTTTTGTATGAGAGTCAAGTTTTTTTTAATTGTTTCAAAAAGTACCAAGGTAGTACTCAATGTTTTGTCAAAGAAGTACATCTCTAAACCTCACCGTTATTGAGATCCCTTAGGGGTCCAGGTTGAAGAATTGACCTTCCGAGATTTCATTTCTTCTTACGATCATATTCTCACCTCTATATTTCCCATCTCTGATAGTTTCCTTATAACAACTAAACAAAAAACAAAACAAAACTAAGTGAAAAATAAAATGTATGGCGGCCATTTTTTTTAGTATGGGAGCCATGTTTTTTTTAATTGTTCCAAAAAGTACCAAGGTAGTACTCAATATTTTGCGAAGAAAGTATATCTCTAAACCCCACCGTTTTCGAGATCCGTCGGGGGTCCAATACCAGGAGTTGACCTTAATCGTACAACAGTTTCCATCCTAAAAAAAAACCGTAGTATTGAGTACTATTGAACACGGGCGTAGAGAGCGCGCGGGAGTCATGAGGTCGGCGGGCGGGTGTTCGGCTTTTGCATAACTTCCCTATACTGGTAAGTATAGGCTGAATGATGAATTTTATCTATTTTATTTCTATGACCATAAGGTTCAAAATAGTGCTTCCGCTTTCTACTTGAAAGATATGGCAAGTCGTATTCGAGCGGTGTAGGTATAGTTCAATCTCAAATATAGCTTTTACTGTAACTAAGAGAAAACTTGCTCTTATCTTAATCTTAAATATGTTATCTATCTTAGATAAAGTAAAGCTTTGTATTCTAGTGTACCTACGTTATAAATAGAAGTCATGGCACAGAATATGTACACAGTTACTGCAGCGGCAATATTTTTTTATTGCGTTGTAATTTTAATCTTACGATATCTTCGAAACTATCGGTTGAAATTATTTGATGTGAATGACAATTTTGATCTGTATGAAATAACCAAGCTAACTAAAGTGTTTATTTGGATAAGGATTGATACACTATTTGTAAAAAAACATTTGAAAAATACCTACTATTTCGCTCCCTAATTATAGTTATAAAAACTGTCATAGTTCAAAAACCTTAGGAGATAGACATATGCTGTCGCGGACTTTTATGTAGACCAAGTAAAGCCGGTTATTTTTGTAGTACATAATTTTTATGTATTATGCACTATGTAGTCAGCGCATGCGTCTCAAAGGTCGAAAATTTGCATTTTTTGCCGACTTTTTTTACAATTTTCAAAATATTAGGTTGAACTTGTACTATAATTGAGTAGAATACATAACAATTATCATTGAGTATTAAATACCGATTCCAGTAATGAAAAAAAATTCGAAATCGGTTCAGTAAATTGGCTACAACTTCAGTTCAAAAATTTCATACCTAAGTACAACGACTAATTTGTATGGCGACCATGTTTTTTTGTATGGGAGCTATGATTTTTTTTAACGTTTTCAAAAAGTGCCAAGGTAGTACACAATATCTTGTGAAGAAAATACATCTCTAAACCCCACCGTTTTAGAGATCCGTTGGGGGTCCAATATGAGGAGTTGACTTTCCGAAGTTTCATCATTTATTCCTTAAACTACTGATTTATTTATATACGAATCCGCAATCAATTTTTCGTTATTGCTAATAGTTTCCTCAAAACAACTCTCTAAAGATGAAAAAGATTCAATGTATGGCGGCCATCTTTAAAAAAAAACTTTTTCAAAATTTTTTTTCGCCAATGAAATGAGGGACCCCAAAAACCCCCGGATGCAAAAAATCAGCCCCCTCGGACCATTTTGAAAAATGGCCGCCATCTTGAATCCGCCATCTTGGATTTTTGTCATCATAGGCAGTTGGCCTTATTGATTGGCTACAACTTTTGTTCAAACAGTTTATACCTAAGTATAACCGTTTCGAAGTTATAAGCATGTCAAATTTGTATGGCGGCCATGTTTTTTTGTATGGGAGCCATGTTTTTTTTTATTTTTCCAAAAAGTACCAAGGTAGTACTCTCTATTTTGTTCAAACAGTACACCTCTAAACCCTACCGTTTCTGAGATCCATTCGGGATCCAAGTCCAGGTTACGTTCAGGTCAATTTTGGGATTTTTCCTCTCGATAAATTTTTCATCTCTATACATATCTGTAATTATTTTTTACCCACCACTTCTCCATCCCCCTAAACAACTATCTAAGTGAGTGAGTCAGTCAGTCAGTCAGTCAGTCAGTCAGTCAGTGGTAATTTAACTTTATATAATATGAACTAGTATTTTGGGCGGTGCGCGGGCCGCATGCGGCCCGCGATTTGTGTTTTTAACAGACAAGTAATAAAAAACAATTTTTTTCAATACAAAACAACCCTTGAATACCTCGAAAACGATACCCATGACGACTTTTTGAAAAAAAGTGACATCCACCATCTTGAATTTCATAATGGATGTCATTTTTGAAATCTACACCCCTTAAAACCTCGACAACGACACCCATGACGACTTTTTGCAAAAAAGTGACATCCGCCATCTTGAATTTCAAAATTGATGCCATTTTTGAAATCTACACCCCCGAATACCTTGAAAACGATACCCATGACGACTTTTTCAAAAATGTGACATCCGCCATCTTGAATTTCAAAATGGACGCCATTATTAAATTCTACACCCTCGAATACCTCGACAACGACACCCATGACGACTTTTTGCAAAAAAGTGACATCCGCCATCTTGAATTTTATAATTGATGCCATTTTTGAAATCTACACCCCCGAATACCTTGAAAACGATACCCATGACGACTTTTTCAAAAATGTGACATCCGCCATCTTGAATTTCAAAATGGATGCCATTTTTGAAATCTACACCCCCAAAAACCTCGACGACGACACCCATAACGACTTTTTGAAAAAAGTGACATCCACCATCTCTAATGTCAAAATGGATGCCATTTTGGAAATCTACACCCCCGAAAACCTCGAAAACGATACCCATGACGACTTTTTCCAAAAAAGTGACTTCCGCCATCTTGAATTTCAAAATGGACGCCATTATTGAAATCTACACCCCCGAATACCTCGACAACGACACCCATGACGACTTTTTGCAAATAAGTGACATCGGCCATCTTGAATTTCAAAATGGACGCCATTTTTGAAATCTACACCCCCGAATACTTCGAAAACGATACCCATGACGACTTTTTGAAAAAAAGTGACTTCCGCCATCTTGAATTTCATAATTGATGCCATTTTTGAAATCTTCACCCCCAAAAACCTCGACGACGACACCCATGACGACTTTTGGAAAAAAAAATGACTTCTGCCATCTTGAATTTCAAAATGGATGCCATTTTCCAAATCTACACCCCCGAAAACCTCGAAATCGATACCCATGACGACTTTTTAACAAAAGTGACATCCGCCATCTTTAATGTCAAAATGGGTTCAGTTTTTTGTCATTCCTAATAGTTTCCGTGAAACAACCATCTAAATGAGTGAAAAATGCAATGTATGGCGGCCATGTTTTTTTGTATGAGAGCCAAGTTTTATTTAATTGTTCCAAAAAGTTCTAAGGTAGTACTCAATATTTTGTGAAAGAAGTACATCTCTAAACCTCACCGTTATTGAGATCCCTTAGGGGTCCAGGTTGAAGAATTCACCTTCCGAGATTATATTTCTTCTCACGATCATATTCTCACCTCCATATTTCCCATCTCTGATAGTTACCTTATAACAACTAAACAAAAAACAAAACAAAACTGAGTGAAAAATATAATGTATGGCGGCCATTTTTTTTTGTATGGGAGCCATGTTTTTTTAATTGTTCCAAAAAGTACCAAGGTAGTACTCAATATTTTGCGAATAGAGTATATCTCTAAACCCTACCGTTTTCGAGATCCGTCGGGGGTCCAATACCAGGAGTTGACCTTCGGAGGTTTTACCATTTAATCCTTAAATCATTATTCTATCTTTATACGAATCTGCATGCACTCAGTTTTTTGTCATTGCTAATGGTTTCCTCAAAACAACGATCTAAATGATTGAAAGAGGCAATGTATGGCAACCATGTTTTTTTGTATGGGAGTCTCGATATTTTTTTACGTTTTCAAAAAGTGCCAAGGTAGTACTCAATTTCTTGTGAATAAAGGACATCTCTAAACCCCACCGTTTTCGAGATCCTTTGGGGGTCCAATACCAAGACATGACCTTCGGAGGTTTCACCATTTTTTTTCAAAATCATTATTCCATCTTTATACGAATCTGCTATCAGTTTATTGTCATTGCAAATGGTTTCCTCAAAACAATCATCTTAAGATGAAAAAGAACCAATGTATGGCGGCTATATTAAAAACGCGACTTTAGCACTAATCGTACAACAGTTTCCATCCTAAAAAACACCGTAGTATTGAGTACTACTGAAAACGGGCGTAAAGTGCGCGCGGGAGGCATGAGGTCGGCGGGCGGGTGTTCGGCTTTTGCATAACTTCCCTATACTGGTAAGTATAGGCTGAATGATGAATTTTATCAATTTTATTTCTATGAACATAAGGTTCAAAATAGTGCTTCCGCTTTCTACTTGCAAGTCGTATTCGAGCGGTGTAGGTATAGTTCAATATCAAATTTAGCTTTTACTGTAACTAAGACAAAAATTGCTCTTATCTCAATCTTAAATACCTTTTCTCTCTTAGGTAAAGTAAAGCTTTGTATTCTAGTGTACGTTATAAATAGAAGTCGTGGCACAGAATATGTACACAGTTACTACAGCGGCAATATTTCTTATTGCGTTGTAATTTTAATCTTACGATATCTTCGAAACTATCCGTTGAAATTATTTGATGTGAATGACAATTTTGATCTGTATGAAATGACCAAGCTAATTAAAGTATTTATTTGGATAAGGATTGATACACTATTTGTAAAAAAACATTTGAAAAATACCTACTATTTCGCTCTCTAATTATAGTTGTAAAAACAGTCATAGTTCAAAAACCTTAGGACATAGACATATGCTGTCGCGGACTTTTATGTAGACCAAGTAAAGCCGGTTATTTCTGTAGTACATCATTTGTATGTATTATGCACTATGTAGTCAGCGCATGCGCTTAAAAGGTCGAAAATTTTAATTTTTTGACGACTTTTTTTATATTTTTCAAAATTTTAGGCTAAAAATGTACTATTACTGATTACATTACATAGCAATTATCATTATATATTAAATAACAATTCCAGCAATGAAAAAAAATTCGAAATCGGTTCAGTAAATCGGCTACAACTGTTGTTCAAAAATTTCATACATAAGTTTTTCGACTAATTTGTATGGCGACCATGTTTTTTTGTATGGGAGGTATGATTTTTTTTAACGTTTTCAAAAAGTGCCAAGGTAGTACACAATATCTTGTGAACAAAGTACATCTCTAAACCCCACCGTTTTTGAGATCCGTTGGGGGTCCAATATGAGGAGTTGACCTTCCAAAGTTTTATCAATTATTCCTTAAACCACTATTATATTTATATACGAATCTGCAATTAGTTTTTCGTTATTGCTAATAGTTTCTTCAAAACAACTCTCTAAAGATGAAAAAGATTCAATGTATGGCGGCCATCTTTAAAAAAAAACTTTTTCAAAATTTTTTTTCGCCAATGAAATAAGGGACCCCAAAAACCCCCGGATGCAAAAAATCAGCCCCCTCGGACCATTTTGAAAAATGGCGGCCATCTTGGATCCGCCATCTTGGATTTTTGTCATCATAGGCAGTTGCCCCTATCGATTGGCTATAACATTTGTTCAAACAGTGTATACCTAAATATAACCGTTTGGAAGTTACAAGCATGTCAAATTTGTATGGCGGCCATGTTTTTTTGTATGGGAGCCATGTTTTTTTTCATTTTTCCAAAAAGTACCAAGGTAGTACTCTCTATTTAGTTCAAACAGTATACCCCTAAACCCTACCGTTTCTGAGATCCATTCAGGATCCAAGTCCAGGTTACGTTCAGGTCGATTTTGAGATTTTTCCTCTCGACAAATTTTTCATCTCTATACATATCTGTAATTATTTTTTTCCCATCACTTCTCCATCCCTCTAAACAACTATCTAAATGAGTGAGTGAGTCAGTCAGTGGTAATTTAGCTGTATATAGTATGAATAATAGTATTTTGGGCGGTGCGCGGGCCGCATGCGGCCCGCGATTGTTGTTTGTGAAAAAAAGTTTTTCAAAAAAAAAGTTTTTCAAAAAAATTTTTTTATGTGGCGTTTTTCAGAAAAAAAAATTAATTTTCTCAAAAAACATTCAGCATGTTGTTTTATATTTATATAAATAGTACAAAAACTGCCGTCCGCCATCTTGAATTTCAAAATGGATGCCATTTTTGAAGTCTACACCCCCAAAAACCTCGACAACGACACCCATGACGACTTTTTGCAAAAAAGTGACATCCGCCATCTTGAATTTCAAAATTGATGCCATTATTGAAATCTACACCCCCAAAAACCTTGACAACGACACCCATGACGACTTTTTGCAAAAAAGTGACATCCGCCATCTTTAATGTCAAAATGGATGTCATTTTTGAAATCTACACCCCCGAAAACCTCGACAACGATACCCATGACGACTTCTGGTAAAAAGTGACATCCGCCATCTTTAATGTCAAAATGGATGTTATTTTTGAAATCTACACCCCCAAAAACCTCGACGACGACACCCATGACGACTTTTTGCAAAAAAATGACTTCCGCCATCTTGAATTTCAAAATGGATGCCATTTTTGAAATCTACACCCCAAAAAACCTCGACAACGACACCCATGACGACTTTTTGCAAAAAAGTGACATCCGCCATCTTGAATTTCAAAATTGATGCCATTATTGAAATCTACACCCCCAAAAACCTCGACAACGACACCCATGACGACTTTTTGCAAAAAAGTGACATCCGCCATCTTTAATGTCAAAATGGATGTCATTTTTGACATCTACACCCCCGAAAACCTCGAAAACGATACCCATGACGACTTCTGGCAAAAAATGACATCCGCCATCTTTAATGTCAAAATGGATGTCATTTTTGAAATCTTCACCCCCAAAAACCTCGACAACGATACCCATGACGACTTTTTCAAAAAAGTGACATCCGCCATCTGTAATGTCGAAATGGATTCCATTTATGAAATTTACACCCCCGAAAACCTCGAAATCGATACCCATGATGACTTTTTAACAAAAGTGACATCCGCCATCTTTAATGTCAAAATGGGTTCAGTTTTTTGTCATTCCTAATAGTTTCCTTGAAACAACCATCTAAATAAGTGAAAAATGCAATGTATGGCGGCCATGTTTTTTTGTATGAGTGTCAAAATTTTTTTAATTGTTTCAAAAAGTACCAAGGTAGTACTCAATATTTTGTCAGAGAAGTACATCTCTAAACCTCACCGTTATTGAGATCCCTTAGGGGTCCAGGTTGAAGAATTGACCTTCCGAGATTTCATTTCTTCTTACGATCATATTCTCACCTCTATATTTCCCATCTCTGATAGTTTCCTTATAACAACTAAACCAAAAACAAAACAAAACTAAGTGAAAAATAAAATGTATGGCGGCCATTTTTTTTTTGTATGGGAGCCATGTTTTTTTTAATTGTTCCAAAAAGTACCAAGGTAGTACTCAATATTTTGCGAAGAAAGTATATCTCTAAACCCCACCGTTTTCGAGATCCGTCGGAGGTCCAATACCAGGAGTTGACCTTAATCGTACAACAGTTTCCATCCTAAAAAACACCGTAGTATTGAGTACTACTGAACACGGGCGTAAAGTGCGCGTGGGAGGCATGAGGTCGGCGGGCGGGTGTTCGGCTTTTGCATAACTTCCCTATTCTGGATAGTATAGGCTGAATGATGAATTTTATCAATTTTATTTCTATGACAATAAGGTTCAAAATGGTGCTTCCGCTTTCTACTTGAAGGATATGGCAAGTCGTATTCGAGCGGTGTAGGTATAGTTCAATCTCAAATCTAGCTTTTACTGTAACTACGACAAAACTTGCTCTCATCTGAATTTAAATACCTTATCTCTCTTTACTTAGATAAAGTAAAGCTTTGTATTCTTGTGTACATTATAAATAGAAGTCGTGGCACAGATTATGTAACAGTATGTACCGCGGCAATATTTTTTATTGCGTCGTAATTTTAAACCTACGATATCTTCGAAACTATCCGTTGAAATTATTTGGTGTGAACGACAATTTTGATCTGTATGAAATGACTAAGCTAATTAAAGTATTCATTTGGATAAGGATTCATACGATTTTCGTCAAAATAGTTTTGAAAATTACCTACTATTTCGCTCTCAATTTATAGTTATAAAAAACTGTCATAGTTCAATAACCTTAGGACATGGACATATGCTGTCGCGGACTTTTATGTAGACCAGGTAAAGCCGGTTATTTTTGTTGTACATCATTTTTATGTATTATGCACTATGTAGTCAGCGCATGCGTCTCAAAGGTCGAAAATTTACATTTTTTGCCGACTTTTTCTACAATTTTCAAAATATTAAGTTACTACAGCGGCAATATTTCTTATTGCGTTGTAATTTTAATCTTACGATATCTTCGAAACTATCCGTTGAAATTATTTGATGTGAATGACAATTTTGATCTGTATGAAATGACCAAGCTAACTAAAGTGTTTATTTGGATAAGGATTGATACACTATTTGTAAAAAAACATTTGAAAAATACCTACTATTTCGCTCTCTAATTTTAGTTATAAAAACTGTCATAGTTCAAAAACCTTAGGAGATAGACATATGCTGTCTGGGACTTTTATGTAGACCAAGTAAAGCCGGTTATTTTTGTAGTACGTCATTTTTATGTATTATGCACTATGTAGTCAGCGCATGCGTCTCAAAGGTCGAAAATTTGCATTTTTTGCCGTCTTTTTTTACTATTTTCAAAATATTAGGTTGAACTTGTACTATAATTGAGTAGAATACATAGCAACTATCATTGAGTATTAAAAACCGATTCCAGTAATGAAAAAAAATTCGAAATCGGTTCAGTATATTGGCTACAACTGCTGTTCAAAAATTTCATACCTAAGTACTTCGACTAATTTGTATGGCGACCATGTTTTTTTTGTATGGGAGCTATGATTTTTTTTAACGTTTTCAAAAAGTGCCAAGGTAGTTCTCAATATCTTGTAAACAAAGCACATCTCTAAACCTCACCGTTTTTGAGATCCGTTGGGGGTCCAATATGAGGAGTTGACCTTCCGAAGTTTCATTAATTTTTTCTTAAACCACTTTTTTATTTATATAAGGATCTGCGATCAGTTTTTCGTTATAACCTCATGATCTATCCGAATAATTTAAAGCTTTGTAGAAGTCGCGCCACAGATTCTGTAACAGTATGTACCGCGGCATTAGTTTTTATTGCGTTGTAATTTTAATCTTACGATATCTTCGAAACTATCGGTTGAAATTATTTGATGTGAATGACAATTTTGATCTGTATGAAATGACCAAGCTAATTAAAGTATTTATTTGGATAAGGATTCATACCATTTTTGTCAAAATAGTTTTGAAAATTACCTACTATTTCGCTCTCGATTTATAGTTATAAAAACTGTCATAGTTCAAAAACCTTAGGACATAGACATATGCTGTCGCGGACTTTTATGTAGACCAAGTAAAGCCGGTTATTTCTGTAGTACATCATTTTTATGTATTCTGCACTATGTAGTCAGCGCATGCGTCTCAAAGGTCGAAAATTTGCATTTTTTGCCGACTTTTTTTACAATTTTCGAAATATTCGGTTGAACTTGTACTATAATTGAGTAGAATACATAGCAATTATCATTAAGTAATAAATACCGATTCCAGTAGTGAAAAAAAATTCGAAATCGGTTCAGTAAATTGGCTACAACTGCTGTTCAAAAATTTCATACCTAAGTACTTCGACTAATTTGTATGGCAACCATGTTTTTTTGTATGGGAGCTATGATTTTTTTTAACGTTTTCAAAAAGTGCCAAGGTAGTACTCAATATTTTGTAAAGAAAGCACATCTCCAAACCCCACCGTTTTTGAGATCCGTTGGGGGTCCAATATGAGGAGTTGACCTTCCGAAATTTCATCATTTATTCCTTAAACCACTGTTTTATTTATACACGAATCTGCAATCAGTGTTTCGTTATTGCTAATAGTTTCCTCAAAACAACTCTCTAAAGATGAAAAAGATTCAATGTATGGCGGCCATCTTTAAAAAAAAACTTTTTCAAAATTTTTTTTCGCCAATGAAATAAAGGACCCCAAAAACCCCCGGATGCAAAAAATCAGCCCCCTCGGACCATTTTGAAAAATGGCCGCCATCTTGAATCCGCCATCTTGGATTTTTGTCATCATGGGCAGTTGCCCCTATTGATTGGCTATAACATTTGTTCAAACAGTCTATACCTAAGTATAACCGTTTCGAAGTTATAAGCATGTCAAATTTGTATGGCGGCCATGTTTTTTTGTATGGGAGCCATGTTTTTTTTCAATTTTCCAAAAAGTACCAAGGTAGTACTCTCTATTTAGTTCAAACAGTATACCCCTAAACCTCACCGTTTCTGAGATCCGTTAAAGATCCAGGTCCAGGTTACGTTCAGGTCGATTTTGGGATTTTTCCTCCCGATAAATTTCTCATCTCTATACAAATCTATAATTATTTTTTTCCCATCACTTCTCCTTCCCTCTAAACAACTATCTAAATGAGTCAGTCAGTCAGTGAATGGTAATTTAGCTGTATATAGTATGAACTAGTATTTTGGGCGGTGCGCGGGCCGCATGCGGCCCGCGAGAGTATTTTTTGGATGGGTTTCATTTTTGCGATGACTTTACGACCTCAAAAACTTCGAAAACGACATCCATGATGACTTTTTGCAAAAAAGTGACTTCCGCCATCTTGAGTTTCAAAATGGATGCCATTTTTGAAATCTACACCCCCGAAAACCTCGACAACAACACCCATGACGACTTTTTGCAAAAAAGTGACATCCGCCATCTTAAATTTCAAAATTGATGCCATTTTTGAAATCTACACCCCCGAACACCTCGAAAACGATACCCATGACGACTTTTTGCAAAAAGTGACTTCCGCCATCTTGAATTTCAAAATGGATGCCATTTTTGAAATCTACACCCCCGAATACTTCGAAATCGATACCCATGACGACTTTTTGCAAAAACGTGACATCCGCCATCTTTAATGTCAAAATGGATGCCATTTTTGAAATCTACACCCCCGAAAATCTCGAAAACGACACCCATGACGACTTTTTGCGAATAAGTGACATCCGCCATCTTGAATTTCAAAATAGATGCCATTTTTGAAATCTACACCCCCAAAAACCTCGACAACGACACCCATGACGACTTTTTGCACATAAGTGACATCCGCCATCTTGAATTTCAAAATGGATTCCATTTTTGAAATTCCCACCCCCGAATACCTCGAAAACGGTACCCATGACGACTTTTTCAAAAAAGTGACTTCCGCCATCTTGAATTTCAAAATGAATGCCATTTTTGAAATCTACACCCCCAAAAACCTCGACGACGACACCCATGACGACTTTTTGCAAATAAATGACTTCCGCCATCTTGAATTTCAAAATGGATGCCATTTTCCAAATTTACACCCCCGAAAACCTCGAAAACGATACCCATGACGACTTTTTGAAAAAAGTGACATCCGCCATCTGTAATGTCGAAATGGATGCCATATATGAAATCTACACCCCCGAAAACCTCGAAATCGATACCCATGACGACTTTTTAACTTAATTGACATCCGCCATCTTTAATGTCAAAATGGGTTCAGTTTTTGTCATTCCTAATAGTTTCCTTGAAACAACCATCTAAATGAGTGAAAAATGCAAAGTATGGTGGCCATGTTTTTTTTTGTATGAGAGCCAAGTTTTTTTTAATTGTTCCAAAAAGTACCAAGGTAGTACTCATTATTTTGTGAAAGAAGTACATCTCTAAACCTCACCGTTATTGAGATCCCTAAGGGGTCCAGGTTGAAGAATTGACCTTCCGAGATTTTATTTCTTCTCACGATCATATTCTCACCTCTATATTTCCCATCTCTGATAGTTTCTTTATAACAACTAAACAAAAAACAAAACAAAACTGAGTGAAAAATAAAATGTATGGCGGCCATTTTTTTTTGTATGGGAGCCATGTTTTTTTTAATTGTTTCAAAAAGTACCAAGGTAGTACTCAATATTTTGCGAAGAAAGTATATCTCTAAACCCCACCGTTTTCGAGATCCGTCGGGGTCCAATACCAGGAGTTGACCTTCGGAGGTTTTACCATTTAATCCTTAAATCATTATTTTATCTTTATACGAATCTGCATGCACTCAGTTTTTTGTCATTGCTAATGGTTTTCTCAGAACAACGATCTAAATGATTGAAAGAGGCAATGTATGGCAACCATGTTTTTTTGTATGGGAGTCATGTTTTTTTTAATTGTTTCAAAAAGTACCAAGGTAGTACTCAATATTTTGCGAAGAAAGTATATCTCTAAACCCCACCGTTTTCGAGATCCCTTGGGGGTCCAATACCAAGACATGACCTTCGGAGGTTTCACCATTTTTTTCTAAAATCATTATTCCATCTTTATACGAATCTGCCATCAGTTTATTGTCATTGCAAATGGTTTCCTCAAAACAATCATCTAAAGATGAAAAAGAACCAATGTATGGCGGCTTGTTCAAAACGCGACTTTAGTACTAATCGTACAACAGTTTCCATCCTAAAAAAAACCGTAGTATTGAGTACTATTGAACACGGGAGTAGAGTGCGCGCGGGAGGCATGAGGTCGGCGGGCGGGTGTTCGGCTTTTGCATAACTTCCCTATACTGGTAAGTATAGGCTGAATGATGAATTTTATCAATTTTATTTCTATGACAATAAGGTTCAAAATAGTGCTTCCGCTTTCTACTTGAAAGATATGACAAGTCGTATTCGAGCGGTGTAGGTATAGTTCAATCTCAAATATAGCTTTTACTGTAACTAAGACAAAACTTGCTCTTATCTCAATCTTAAATACCTTATCTCTCTTAGATAAAGTAAAGCTTTGTATTCTAGTGTACCTACGTTATAAATAGAAGTCATGGCACAGAATATGTACACAGTTACTACAGCGGCAATATTTTTTATTGCGTTGTAATTTTAATCTTACGATATCTTCGAAACTATTCCTTGAAATTATTTGATGTAAGTGACAATTTTGATCTGTATGAAATGACCAAGCTAACTAAAGTGTTTATTTGGATAAGGATTCATACACTATTTGTAAAAAAACATTTTAAAAATACCTGCTATTTCGCTCTCTAATTATAGTTATAAAAACTGTCATAGTTCAAAAATCTTAGGAGATAGACATATGCTGTCGCGGACTTTTTTGTAGACCAAGTAAAGCCTGTTATTTTTGTAGTACATCATTTTTATGTATTATGCACTATGTAGTCAGCGCATGCGTCTCAAAGGTCGAAAATTTGCATTTTTTGCCGACTTTTTTTACAATTTTCGAAATATTAGGTTGAACTTGTACTATAATTGAATAGAATACATTGCAATTATCATTGAGTATTAAATACCAATTCCAGTAGTGAAAAAAAAATCGAAATCGGTTCAGTAAATTGGCTACAACTGCTGTTCAAAAATTTCATACCTAAATACTTCGACTAATTTGTATGGCGACCATGTTTTTTTGTATGAGAGCTATGAATTTTTTTAACGTTTTCAAAAAGTGCCAAGGTAGTACACAATATCTTGTGAACAAAGTACATATCTAAACCTCACCGTTTTTGAGATCCGTTGGGGGTCCAATATGAGGAGTTGACCTTCCGAAGTTTCATCATTTATTCCTTAAACCACTGTTTTATTTATATACGAATATGCAATCAGTTTTTCGTTATTGCTAATAGTTTCTTCAAAACAACTCTCTAAAGATGTAAAAGATTCAATGTATGGCGGCCATCTTTAAAAAAAAACTTTTTCAAAATTTTTTTTCGCCATTGATATAAGGGACCCCAAAAACCCCCGGATGCAAAAAATCAGCCCCCTCGGACCATTTTGAAAAATGGCCGCCATCTTGAATCCGCCATCTTGGATTTTTGTCATCATGGGCAGTTGCCCCTATCGATTGGCTATAACATTTGTTCAAACAGTCTATACCTAAGTATAACCGTTTCGAAGTTATAAGCATGTCAAATTTGTATGGCGGCCATGTTTTTTTGTATGGGAGCCATGTTTTTTTTTATTTTTCCAAAAAGTACCAAGGTAGTACTCTCTATTTAGTTCAAACAGTATACCCCTAAACCTCACCGTTTTTGAGATCCCTTAGGAGTCCAGGTTGAAGAGAAGACTTTTGAAGATTTTGGGATTTTTCCTCTCGATCAATTTTTTATCTCTATACAAATCTATAATTATTTTTTACCCACCACTTCTCCATCCCCCTAAACAACTATCTAAGTGAGTGAGTCAGTCAGTCAGTCAGTCAGTCAGTGGTAATTTAACTTTATATAATATGAACTAGTATTTTGGGCGGTGCGCGGGCCGCATGCGGCCCGCGAGGGTGTTTTTTATTTAGAATTTACTTTGGTGACGACTTTACGACCCCAAAAACTTCGAAAACGACATCCATGACGACTTTTTGCAAAAAAGTGACTTCCGCCATCTTGAATTTCAAAATGGATGTCATTTTTGAAATCTACACCCCCTAAAACCTCGACAACGACACCCAAGACGACTTTTTGCAAAAATGTGACATCCGCCATCTTGAATTTCAAAACGGATGCCATATTTGAAATCTACACCCCCAAAAACCTCGACAACGACACCCATGACGACTTTTTGAAAATAAGTGACATCCGCCATCTTGAATTTCAAAATGGATGCCACTTTTGAAATCTACACCCCCGAATACCTCGAAAACGATGCCCATGACGACTTTTTGAAAATAAGTGACATCTGCCATCTTGAATTTCAAAATGGATGCCATTTTTGAAATCTACACCCCCGAATACCTCGAAAACGATGCCCATGACGACTTTTTGAAAATAAGTGACATCCGCCATCTTGAATTTCAAAATGGATGCCATTTTTGAAATCTACACCCCCAAAAACCTCGACTACGACACCCATGACGACTTTTTGCAAAAAAATGACTACCGCCATCTTGAATTTCAAAATTGATGCCATTTTTGAAATCTACACCCCCAAAAACCTCGACGACGACACCCATGACGCCTTTTGGGAAAAAAAATGACTTCAGCCATCTTGAATTACAAAATGGATGCCATTTTCCAAATCTACACCCCCGAAAACCTCGACATCGATACCCATGACGACTTTTTAACAAAAGTGACATCCGCCATCTTTAATGTCAAAATGGGTGCCATTTTCCAAATTTACACCCCCGAAAACCTCGAAAACGATACCCATGACAACTTTTTGACAAAAGTGACATCCGCCATCTTGAATTTCAAAATTAATGCCATTTTTGAAATCTACACCCCCGAATACCTCGAAAACGATACCCATGACGACTTTTTCAAAAAAGTGATATCCGCCATCCGTAATGTCAAATGGATGCATATATGAAATTTACACCCCCGAAAACCTCGAAATCGATACCCATGATGACTTTTTAACAAAAGTGACATCCGCCATCTTTAATGTCGAAATGGGTTCAGTTTTTTGTCATTCCTAATAGTTTCCTTGAAACAACCATCTAAATAAGTGAAAAATGCAATGTATGGCGGCCATGTTTTTTTGTATGAGAGTCAAGTTTTTTTTAATTGTTTCAAAAAGTACCAAGGTAGTACTCAATATTTTGTCAATGAAGTACATCTCTAAACCTCACCGTTATTGAGATCCCTTAGGGGTCCAGGTTGAAGAATTGACCTTCCGAGATTTCATTTCTTCTTACGATCATATTCTCACCTCTATATTTCCCATCTCTGATAGTTTCCTTATAACAACTAAACAAAAAACAAAACAAAACTAAGTGAAAAATAAAATGTATGGCGGCCATTTTTTTTTTGTATGGGAGCCATGTTTTTTTTAATTGTTCCAAAAAGTACCAAGGTAGTACTCAATATTTTGCGAAGAAAGTATATCTCTAAACCCCACCGTTTTCGAGATCCGTCGGGGGTCCAATACCAGGAGTTGACCTTAATCGTACAACAGTTTCCATCCTAAAAAAAAACCGTAGTATTGAGTACTATTGAACACGGGCGTAGAGAGCGCGCGGGAGTCATAAGGTCGGCGGGCGGGTGTTCGGCTTTTGCATAACTTCCCTATACTGGTAAGTATAGGCTGAATGATGAATTTTATCTATTTTATTTCTATGACCATAAGGTTCAAAATAGTGCTTCCGCTTTCTACTTGAAAGATATGGCAAGTCGTATTCGAGCGGTGTAGGTATAGTTCAATCTCAAATATAGCTTTTACTGTAACTAAGACAAAACTTGCTCTTATCTCAATCTTAAATATCTTATCTATCTTAGATAAAGTAAAGCTTTGTATTTTCTAGATATAAATAGAAGTCATGGCACAGAATATGTACACAGTTACTACAGCGGCAATATTTTTTTATTGCGTTGTAATTTTAATCTTACGATATCTTCGAAACTATCGGTTGAAATTATTTGATGTGAATGACAATTTTGATCTGTATGAAATGACCAAGCTAACTAAAGTGTTTATTTGGATAAGGATTGATACACTATTTGTAAAAAAACATTTGAAAAATACCTACTATTTCGCTCTCTAATTATAGTTATAAAAACTGTCATAGTTCAAAAACCTTAGGAGATAGATATATGCTGTCGCGGACTTTTATGTAGACCAAGTAAAGCCGGTTATTTTGTAGTACATCATTTTTATGTATTATGCACTATGTAGTCAGCGCATGCGTCTCAAAGGTCGAAAATTTGCATTTTTTGCCGACTTTTTTTACAATTTTCGAAATATTAGGTTGAACTTGTACTAAAATTGAGTAGAATACATAGCAATTATCATTGAATATTAAATACCGATTCCAGTAGTGAAAAAAAATTCTAAATCGGTTCAGTAAATTGGCTACAACTGCTGTTCAAAAATTTCATACCTAAGTACAACGACTAATTTGTATGGCGACCATGTTTTTTTGTATGGGAGCTATGATTTTTTTTAACGTTTTCAAAAAGTGCCAAGGTAGTACACAATATCTTGTGAACAAAGTACATCTCTAAACCCCACTGTTTTTGAGATCTGTTGGGGCTTCAATATGAGGAGTTGACCTTCCGAAGTTTCATTATTTATTCCTTAAACTACTGATTTATTTATATACGAATCCGCAATCAATTTTTCGTTATTGCTAACAGTTTCCTCAAAACAACTCTCTAAAGATGAAAAAGATTCAATGTATGGCGGCCATCTTTAAAAAAAAACTTTTTCAAAATTTTTTTTCGCCAATGAAATGAGGGACCACAAAAACCCCCGGATGCAAAAAATCAGCCCCCTCGGACCATTTTGAAAAATGGCCGCCATCTTGAATCCGCCATCTTGGATTTTTGTCATCATAGGCAGTTGCCCCGATTGATTGGCTACAACTTTTGTTCAAACAGTTTATACCTAAGTATAACCGTTTCAAAGTTATAAGCATGTCAAATTTGTATGGCGGCCATGTTTTTTTGTATGGGAGCCATGTTTTTTTTGATTTTTCCAAAAAGAACCAAGGTAGTACTCTCTACTTTGTTCAAACAGTACACCTCTAAACCCTACCGTTTCTGAGATCCATTCGGGATCCAAGTCCAGGTTACGTTCAGGTCAACTTTGGGATTTTTCCTCTCGATAAATTTTTCATCTCTATACATATCTGTAGTTATTTTTTACCCACCACTTCTCCATCCTCCTAAACAACTATCTAAGTGAGTGAGTCAGTCAGTCAGTCAGTCAGTCAGTGGTAATTTAACTTTATATAATATGACTAGTATTTTGGGCGGTGCGCGGGCCGCATGCGGCCCGCGATTTGTTTTTTTAACAGACAAGTAATAAAAAACAATTTTTTTCAATACAAAACAACCCTTGAATACCTCGAAAACGATACCCATGACGACTTTTTGAAAAAAAGTGACATCCGCCATCTTTGATGTCAAATTGGATGCCATTTTTGAAATCTACACCCCCAAAAACCTCGAAAACGACACCCATGACGACTTTTTGCGAAAAAGAGACTTCCGCCATCTTGAATTTCAAAATGGACGCCATTATTGAAATCTACACCCCCGAAAACCTCGACAACGACACCCATGACGACTTTTTGCAAAAAAGTGACTTCCGCCATCTTGAATTTCAAAATTGATGCCATTTTTGAAATCTACACCCCCAAAAACCTCGTCAACGACACCCATGACGACTTTTTGCAAAAAAATGACTTCCGCCATCTTGAATTTTAAAATGGACGCCATTTTCCAAATTTACACCCCCGAAAACCTCGAAAACGATACCCATGACGACTTTTGTCAAAAAAGTGACATCCGCCATCTTGAATTTCAAAATGGATGCCATTTTTGAAATCTACACCCCCGAAAACCTCGAAAACGATACCCATGACGACTTTTTGAAAAAGGTGACATCCGC
This sequence comes from Hypomecis punctinalis, assembly GCA_949316475.1. Lineage (NCBI taxonomy): Eukaryota > Metazoa > Arthropoda > Insecta > Lepidoptera > Geometridae > Hypomecis > Hypomecis punctinalis. Next base: position 2,018,856 of record OX438815.1, read on the forward strand.
CATCTTGAATTTCAAAATGGATGCCATTTTTGAAATCTACACCCCCAAAAACCTCGACGACGACACCCATGACGACTTTTTGCAAAAAAATGACTTCTGCCATCTTGAATCTCAAAATGGATGCCATTTTCCAAATCTACACTCCCGAAAACCTCGAAATCGATACCCATGACGACTTTTTAACAAAAGTGACATCCGCCATCTTTAATGTCAAAATGGGTTCAGTTTTTTGTCATTCCTAATAGTTTCCTTGAAACAACCATCTAGATGCGTGAAAAATGCAATGTATGGCGGCCATGCTTTTTTTGTATGAGAGCCAAGTTTTTTTTAATTGTTCCAAAAAGTACCAAGGTAGTACTCAATATTTTGTGAAAGAAGTACATCTCTAAACCTCACCGTTATTGAGATCCCTTAGGGGTCCAGGTTGAAGAATTGACCTTCCGAGATTTCATTTCTTCTCACGATCATAATCTCACCTCTATATTTCCCATCTCTGATAGTTTCATTATAATAACTAAACAAAAAACAAAACAAAACTGAGTGAAAAATAAAATGTATGGCGGCCATTTTTTTTTGTGTGGGAGCCATGTTTTTTTAATTGTTCCAAAAAGTACCAAGGTAGTACTCAATATTTTGCGAAGAAAGTAAATCTCTAAACCCCACCGTTTTCGAGATCCGTCGGGGGTACAATACCAGGAGTTGACCTTCGGAGGTTTTACCATTTAATCCTTAAATCATTATTCTATCTTTATACGAATCTGCATACACCCAGTTTTTTGTCATTGCTAATGGTTTCCTCAAATCAACGATCTAAATGATTGAAAGAGGCAATGTATGGCAACCATGTTTTTTTGTATGGGAGTCACGATATTTTTTTACGTTTTCAAAAAGTGCCAAGGTAGTACTCAATATCTTGTGAAAAAAGGACATCTCTAAACCCCACCGTTTCCGAGATCCCTTGGGGGTTCAATACCAAGACATGACCTTCGGAGGTTTCACTTTCGCTTTCACATTATTCCATCTTTATATGAATCTGCCATCAGTTTATTGTTATTGCAAATGGTTTCCTCAAAACAATCATCTAAAGATGAAAAAGAACCAATGTATGGCGGCTATATTAAAAACGCGACTTTAGCACTAATCGTACAACAGTTTCCATCCTAAAAAAAAAAAACCGTAGTATTGAGTACTATAATATTGAACACGGGCGTAGAGAGCGCGCGGGAGGCATGAGGTCGGCGGGCGGGTGTTCGGCTTTTGCATAACTTCCCTATACTGGTAAGTATAGACTGAATGATGAATCTTATCAATTTTATTTCTATGAGCATAAGGTTCAAAATAGTGCTTCCGCTTTCTACTTGAAGGATATGGCAAGTCGTATTCGAGCGGTGTAGGTATAGTTCAATCTCAAATATAGCTTTTACTGTAACTAAGACAAAACTTGCTCTTATCTCAATTTTAAATACCTTATCTATCTTAGATAAAGTAAAGCTTTGTATTCTAGATATAAATAGAAGTCATGGCACAGAATATGTACACAGTTACTACAGCGGCAATATTTTTTTATTGCGTTGTAATTTTAATCTTACGATATCTTCGAAACTATCCGTTGAAATTATTTGATGTGAATGACAATTTTGATCTGTATGAAATGACCAAGCTAATTAAAGTATTTATTTGGATAAGGATTAATACGTTATTTGTCAAAATAGTTTTGAAAATTACCTACTATTTCGCTCTCGATTTATAGTTGTAAAAACTGTCATAGTTCAAAAACCTTAGGACATAGACATATGCTGTCGCGGACTTTTATGTAGACCAAGTAAAGCCGGTAATTTTTGTGGTACATCATTTTTATGTACTATGCACTATGTAGTCAGCGCATGCGCTTCAAAGGTCGAAAATTTGCATTTTTTGCCGACTTTTTTTACAATTTTCGAAATATTCGGTTGAAATAGTACTATCACTGAGTATAATACATATTAATTATCATTAAGTATTAAATAACGATTCCAGTAATGAAAAAAAGTTCGAAATCGGTTCAGTAAATTGGCTACAACTGCTGTTCAAAAATTTCATACCTAAGTACAACGACTAATTTGTATGGCAACCATGTTTTTTTGTATGGGAGCTATGATTTTTTTTAACGTTTTCAAAAAGTGCCAAGGTAGTACACACTATCTTGTGAGGAAAGTACATCTCTAAACCCCACCGTTTTTGAGATCCGTTGGGGGTCTAATATGAGGAGTTGACCTTCCAAAGTTTCATCAATTATTCCTTAAACCACTATTACATTTATATACGAATCTGCAATTAGTTTTTCGTTATTGCTAATAGTTTCTTCAAAACAACTCTCTAAAGATGAAAAAGATTCAATGTATGGCGGCCATCTTTAAAAAAAAACTTTTTCAAAATTTTTTTTCGCCAATGAAATAAGGGACCCCAAAAACCCCTGGATGCAAAAAATCAGCCCCCTCGAACCATTTTGAAAAATGGCGGCCATCTTGGATCCGCCATATTGGATTTTTGTCATCATAGGCAGTTGCCCCTATCGATTGGCTATAACATTTGTTCAAACAGTTTATACCTAAGTATAACCGTTTGGAAGTTATAAGCATGTCAAATTTGTATGGCGGCCATGTTTTTTTGTATGGGAGCCATGTTTTTTTTGATTTTTTCAAAAAGTACCAAGGTAGTACTCTCTACTTTGTTTGAACAGTATACCCCTAAACCTCACCGTTTTTGAGATCCATTAGGGGTCCAGGTTGAGGAGTTGACTTTTTAAGATTTTGGGATTTTTCCTCTCGATAAATTTCTCATCTCTATACAAATCTATAATTTTTTTTTACCCACCACTTCTCCAACCCTCTAAACAACTATCTAAATGAGTCAGTGAGTGGTAATTTAGCTTTATATAATATGAACTAGTATTTTGGGCGGTGCGCGGGCCGCATGCGGCCCGCGATTTGTGTTTTTAACAGACAAGTAATAAAAAACAATTTTTTTCAATACAAAACAACCCTTGAATACCTCGAAAACGATACCCATGACGACTTTTTGAAAAAAAGTGACATCCACCATCTTGAATTTCATAATGGATGTCATTTTTGAAATCTACACCCCTTAAAACCTCGACAACGACACCCATGACGACTTTTTGCAAAAAAGTGACATCCGCCATCTTGAATTTCAAAATTGATGCCATTTTTGAAATCTACACCCCCGAATACCTTGAAAACGATACCCATGACGACTTTTTCAAAAATGTGACATCCGCCATCTTGAATTTCAAAATGGACGCCATTATTAAATTCTACACCCTCGAATACCTCGACAACGACACCCATGACGACTTTTTGCAAAAAAGTGACATCCGCCATCTTGAATTTTATAATTGATGCCATTTTTGAAATCTACACCCCCGAATACCTTGAAAACGATACCCATGACGACTTTTTCAAAAATGTGACATCCGCCATCTTGAATTTCAAAATGGATGCCATTTTTGAAATCTACACCCCCAAAAACCTCGACGACGACACCCATAACGACTTTTTGAAAAAAGTGACATCCACCATCTCTAATGTCAAAATGGATGCCATTTTGGAAATCTACACCCCCGAAAACCTCGAAAACGATACCCATGACGACTTTTTCCAAAAAAGTGACTTCCGCCATCTTGAATTTCAAAATGGACGCCATTATTGAAATCTACACCCCCGAATACCTCGACAACGACACCCATGACGACTTTTTGCAAATAAGTGACATCGGCCATCTTGAATTTCAAAATGGACGCCATTTTTGAAATCTACACCCCCGAATACTTCGAAAACGATACCCATGACGACTTTTTGAAAAAAAGTGACTTCCGCCATCTTGAATTTCATAATTGATGCCATTTTTGAAATCTTCACCCCCAAAAACCTCGACGACGACACCCATGACGACTTTTGGAAAAAAAAATGACTTCTGCCATCTTGAATTTCAAAATGGATGCCATTTTCCAAATCTACACCCCCGAAAACCTCGAAATCGATACCCATGACGACTTTTTAACAAAAGTGACATCCGCCATCTTTAATGTCAAAATGGGTTCAGTTTTTTGTCATTCCTAATAGTTTCCGTGAAACAACCATCTAAATGAGTGAAAAATGCAATGTATGGCGGCCATGTTTTTTTGTATGAGAGCCAAGTTTTATTTAATTGTTCCAAAAAGTTCTAAGGTAGTACTCAATATTTTGTGAAAGAAGTACATCTCTAAACCTCACCGTTATTGAGATCCCTTAGGGGTCCAGGTTGAAGAATTCACCTTCCGAGATTATATTTCTTCTCACGATCATATTCTCACCTCCATATTTCCCATCTCTGATAGTTACCTTATAACAACTAAACAAAAAACAAAACAAAACTGAGTGAAAAATATAATGTATGGCGGCCATTTTTTTTTGTATGGGAGCCATGTTTTTTTAATTGTTCCAAAAAGTACCAAGGTAGTACTCAATATTTTGCGAATAGAGTATATCTCTAAACCCTACCGTTTTCGAGATCCGTCGGGGGTCCAATACCAGGAGTTGACCTTCGGAGGTTTTACCATTTAATCCTTAAATCATTATTCTATCTTTATACGAATCTGCATGCACTCAGTTTTTTGTCATTGCTAATGGTTTCCTCAAAACAACGATCTAAATGATTGAAAGAGGCAATGTATGGCAACCATGTTTTTTTGTATGGGAGTCTCGATATTTTTTTACGTTTTCAAAAAGTGCCAAGGTAGTACTCAATTTCTTGTGAATAAAGGACATCTCTAAACCCCACCGTTTTCGAGATCCTTTGGGGGTCCAATACCAAGACATGACCTTCGGAGGTTTCACCATTTTTTTTCAAAATCATTATTCCATCTTTATACGAATCTGCTATCAGTTTATTGTCATTGCAAATGGTTTCCTCAAAACAATCATCTTAAGATGAAAAAGAACCAATGTATGGCGGCTATATTAAAAACGCGACTTTAGCACTAATCGTACAACAGTTTCCATCCTAAAAAACACCGTAGTATTGAGTACTACTGAAAACGGGCGTAAAGTGCGCGCGGGAGGCATGAGGTCGGCGGGCGGGTGTTCGGCTTTTGCATAACTTCCCTATACTGGTAAGTATAGGCTGAATGATGAATTTTATCAATTTTATTTCTATGAACATAAGGTTCAAAATAGTGCTTCCGCTTTCTACTTGCAAGTCGTATTCGAGCGGTGTAGGTATAGTTCAATATCAAATTTAGCTTTTACTGTAACTAAGACAAAAATTGCTCTTATCTCAATCTTAAATACCTTTTCTCTCTTAGGTAAAGTAAAGCTTTGTATTCTAGTGTACGTTATAAATAGAAGTCGTGGCACAGAATATGTACACAGTTACTACAGCGGCAATATTTCTTATTGCGTTGTAATTTTAATCTTACGATATCTTCGAAACTATCCGTTGAAATTATTTGATGTGAATGACAATTTTGATCTGTATGAAATGACCAAGCTAATTAAAGTATTTATTTGGATAAGGATTGATACACTATTTGTAAAAAAACATTTGAAAAATACCTACTATTTCGCTCTCTAATTATAGTTGTAAAAACAGTCATAGTTCAAAAACCTTAGGACATAGACATATGCTGTCGCGGACTTTTATGTAGACCAAGTAAAGCCGGTTATTTCTGTAGTACATCATTTGTATGTATTATGCACTATGTAGTCAGCGCATGCGCTTAAAAGGTCGAAAATTTTAATTTTTTGACGACTTTTTTTATATTTTTCAAAATTTTAGGCTAAAAATGTACTATTACTGATTACATTACATAGCAATTATCATTATATATTAAATAACAATTCCAGCAATGAAAAAAAATTCGAAATCGGTTCAGTAAATCGGCTACAACTGTTGTTCAAAAATTTCATACATAAGTTTTTCGACTAATTTGTATGGCGACCATGTTTTTTTGTATGGGAGGTATGATTTTTTTTAACGTTTTCAAAAAGTGCCAAGGTAGTACACAATATCTTGTGAACAAAGTACATCTCTAAACCCCACCGTTTTTGAGATCCGTTGGGGGTCCAATATGAGGAGTTGACCTTCCAAAGTTTTATCAATTATTCCTTAAACCACTATTATATTTATATACGAATCTGCAATTAGTTTTTCGTTATTGCTAATAGTTTCTTCAAAACAACTCTCTAAAGATGAAAAAGATTCAATGTATGGCGGCCATCTTTAAAAAAAAACTTTTTCAAAATTTTTTTTCGCCAATGAAATAAGGGACCCCAAAAACCCCCGGATGCAAAAAATCAGCCCCCTCGGACCATTTTGAAAAATGGCGGCCATCTTGGATCCGCCATCTTGGATTTTTGTCATCATAGGCAGTTGCCCCTATCGATTGGCTATAACATTTGTTCAAACAGTGTATACCTAAATATAACCGTTTGGAAGTTACAAGCATGTCAAATTTGTATGGCGGCCATGTTTTTTTGTATGGGAGCCATGTTTTTTTTCATTTTTCCAAAAAGTACCAAGGTAGTACTCTCTATTTAGTTCAAACAGTATACCCCTAAACCCTACCGTTTCTGAGATCCATTCAGGATCCAAGTCCAGGTTACGTTCAGGTCGATTTTGAGATTTTTCCTCTCGACAAATTTTTCATCTCTATACATATCTGTAATTATTTTTTTCCCATCACTTCTCCATCCCTCTAAACAACTATCTAAATGAGTGAGTGAGTCAGTCAGTGGTAATTTAGCTGTATATAGTATGAATAATAGTATTTTGGGCGGTGCGCGGGCCGCATGCGGCCCGCGATTGTTGTTTGTGAAAAAAAGTTTTTCAAAAAAAAAGTTTTTCAAAAAAATTTTTTTATGTGGCGTTTTTCAGAAAAAAAAATTAATTTTCTCAAAAAACATTCAGCATGTTGTTTTATATTTATATAAATAGTACAAAAACTGCCGTCCGCCATCTTGAATTTCAAAATGGATGCCATTTTTGAAGTCTACACCCCCAAAAACCTCGACAACGACACCCATGACGACTTTTTGCAAAAAAGTGACATCCGCCATCTTGAATTTCAAAATTGATGCCATTATTGAAATCTACACCCCCAAAAACCTTGACAACGACACCCATGACGACTTTTTGCAAAAAAGTGACATCCGCCATCTTTAATGTCAAAATGGATGTCATTTTTGAAATCTACACCCCCGAAAACCTCGACAACGATACCCATGACGACTTCTGGTAAAAAGTGACATCCGCCATCTTTAATGTCAAAATGGATGTTATTTTTGAAATCTACACCCCCAAAAACCTCGACGACGACACCCATGACGACTTTTTGCAAAAAAATGACTTCCGCCATCTTGAATTTCAAAATGGATGCCATTTTTGAAATCTACACCCCAAAAAACCTCGACAACGACACCCATGACGACTTTTTGCAAAAAAGTGACATCCGCCATCTTGAATTTCAAAATTGATGCCATTATTGAAATCTACACCCCCAAAAACCTCGACAACGACACCCATGACGACTTTTTGCAAAAAAGTGACATCCGCCATCTTTAATGTCAAAATGGATGTCATTTTTGACATCTACACCCCCGAAAACCTCGAAAACGATACCCATGACGACTTCTGGCAAAAAATGACATCCGCCATCTTTAATGTCAAAATGGATGTCATTTTTGAAATCTTCACCCCCAAAAACCTCGACAACGATACCCATGACGACTTTTTCAAAAAAGTGACATCCGCCATCTGTAATGTCGAAATGGATTCCATTTATGAAATTTACACCCCCGAAAACCTCGAAATCGATACCCATGATGACTTTTTAACAAAAGTGACATCCGCCATCTTTAATGTCAAAATGGGTTCAGTTTTTTGTCATTCCTAATAGTTTCCTTGAAACAACCATCTAAATAAGTGAAAAATGCAATGTATGGCGGCCATGTTTTTTTGTATGAGTGTCAAAATTTTTTTAATTGTTTCAAAAAGTACCAAGGTAGTACTCAATATTTTGTCAGAGAAGTACATCTCTAAACCTCACCGTTATTGAGATCCCTTAGGGGTCCAGGTTGAAGAATTGACCTTCCGAGATTTCATTTCTTCTTACGATCATATTCTCACCTCTATATTTCCCATCTCTGATAGTTTCCTTATAACAACTAAACCAAAAACAAAACAAAACTAAGTGAAAAATAAAATGTATGGCGGCCATTTTTTTTTTGTATGGGAGCCATGTTTTTTTTAATTGTTCCAAAAAGTACCAAGGTAGTACTCAATATTTTGCGAAGAAAGTATATCTCTAAACCCCACCGTTTTCGAGATCCGTCGGAGGTCCAATACCAGGAGTTGACCTTAATCGTACAACAGTTTCCATCCTAAAAAACACCGTAGTATTGAGTACTACTGAACACGGGCGTAAAGTGCGCGTGGGAGGCATGAGGTCGGCGGGCGGGTGTTCGGCTTTTGCATAACTTCCCTATTCTGGATAGTATAGGCTGAATGATGAATTTTATCAATTTTATTTCTATGACAATAAGGTTCAAAATGGTGCTTCCGCTTTCTACTTGAAGGATATGGCAAGTCGTATTCGAGCGGTGTAGGTATAGTTCAATCTCAAATCTAGCTTTTACTGTAACTACGACAAAACTTGCTCTCATCTGAATTTAAATACCTTATCTCTCTTTACTTAGATAAAGTAAAGCTTTGTATTCTTGTGTACATTATAAATAGAAGTCGTGGCACAGATTATGTAACAGTATGTACCGCGGCAATATTTTTTATTGCGTCGTAATTTTAAACCTACGATATCTTCGAAACTATCCGTTGAAATTATTTGGTGTGAACGACAATTTTGATCTGTATGAAATGACTAAGCTAATTAAAGTATTCATTTGGATAAGGATTCATACGATTTTCGTCAAAATAGTTTTGAAAATTACCTACTATTTCGCTCTCAATTTATAGTTATAAAAAACTGTCATAGTTCAATAACCTTAGGACATGGACATATGCTGTCGCGGACTTTTATGTAGACCAGGTAAAGCCGGTTATTTTTGTTGTACATCATTTTTATGTATTATGCACTATGTAGTCAGCGCATGCGTCTCAAAGGTCGAAAATTTACATTTTTTGCCGACTTTTTCTACAATTTTCAAAATATTAAGTTACTACAGCGGCAATATTTCTTATTGCGTTGTAATTTTAATCTTACGATATCTTCGAAACTATCCGTTGAAATTATTTGATGTGAATGACAATTTTGATCTGTATGAAATGACCAAGCTAACTAAAGTGTTTATTTGGATAAGGATTGATACACTATTTGTAAAAAAACATTTGAAAAATACCTACTATTTCGCTCTCTAATTTTAGTTATAAAAACTGTCATAGTTCAAAAACCTTAGGAGATAGACATATGCTGTCTGGGACTTTTATGTAGACCAAGTAAAGCCGGTTATTTTTGTAGTACGTCATTTTTATGTATTATGCACTATGTAGTCAGCGCATGCGTCTCAAAGGTCGAAAATTTGCATTTTTTGCCGTCTTTTTTTACTATTTTCAAAATATTAGGTTGAACTTGTACTATAATTGAGTAGAATACATAGCAACTATCATTGAGTATTAAAAACCGATTCCAGTAATGAAAAAAAATTCGAAATCGGTTCAGTATATTGGCTACAACTGCTGTTCAAAAATTTCATACCTAAGTACTTCGACTAATTTGTATGGCGACCATGTTTTTTTTGTATGGGAGCTATGATTTTTTTTAACGTTTTCAAAAAGTGCCAAGGTAGTTCTCAATATCTTGTAAACAAAGCACATCTCTAAACCTCACCGTTTTTGAGATCCGTTGGGGGTCCAATATGAGGAGTTGACCTTCCGAAGTTTCATTAATTTTTTCTTAAACCACTTTTTTATTTATATAAGGATCTGCGATCAGTTTTTCGTTATAACCTCATGATCTATCCGAATAATTTAAAGCTTTGTAGAAGTCGCGCCACAGATTCTGTAACAGTATGTACCGCGGCATTAGTTTTTATTGCGTTGTAATTTTAATCTTACGATATCTTCGAAACTATCGGTTGAAATTATTTGATGTGAATGACAATTTTGATCTGTATGAAATGACCAAGCTAATTAAAGTATTTATTTGGATAAGGATTCATACCATTTTTGTCAAAATAGTTTTGAAAATTACCTACTATTTCGCTCTCGATTTATAGTTATAAAAACTGTCATAGTTCAAAAACCTTAGGACATAGACATATGCTGTCGCGGACTTTTATGTAGACCAAGTAAAGCCGGTTATTTCTGTAGTACATCATTTTTATGTATTCTGCACTATGTAGTCAGCGCATGCGTCTCAAAGGTCGAAAATTTGCATTTTTTGCCGACTTTTTTTACAATTTTCGAAATATTCGGTTGAACTTGTACTATAATTGAGTAGAATACATAGCAATTATCATTAAGTAATAAATACCGATTCCAGTAGTGAAAAAAAATTCGAAATCGGTTCAGTAAATTGGCTACAACTGCTGTTCAAAAATTTCATACCTAAGTACTTCGACTAATTTGTATGGCAACCATGTTTTTTTGTATGGGAGCTATGATTTTTTTTAACGTTTTCAAAAAGTGCCAAGGTAGTACTCAATATTTTGTAAAGAAAGCACATCTCCAAACCCCACCGTTTTTGAGATCCGTTGGGGGTCCAATATGAGGAGTTGACCTTCCGAAATTTCATCATTTATTCCTTAAACCACTGTTTTATTTATACACGAATCTGCAATCAGTGTTTCGTTATTGCTAATAGTTTCCTCAAAACAACTCTCTAAAGATGAAAAAGATTCAATGTATGGCGGCCATCTTTAAAAAAAAACTTTTTCAAAATTTTTTTTCGCCAATGAAATAAAGGACCCCAAAAACCCCCGGATGCAAAAAATCAGCCCCCTCGGACCATTTTGAAAAATGGCCGCCATCTTGAATCCGCCATCTTGGATTTTTGTCATCATGGGCAGTTGCCCCTATTGATTGGCTATAACATTTGTTCAAACAGTCTATACCTAAGTATAACCGTTTCGAAGTTATAAGCATGTCAAATTTGTATGGCGGCCATGTTTTTTTGTATGGGAGCCATGTTTTTTTTCAATTTTCCAAAAAGTACCAAGGTAGTACTCTCTATTTAGTTCAAACAGTATACCCCTAAACCTCACCGTTTCTGAGATCCGTTAAAGATCCAGGTCCAGGTTACGTTCAGGTCGATTTTGGGATTTTTCCTCCCGATAAATTTCTCATCTCTATACAAATCTATAATTATTTTTTTCCCATCACTTCTCCTTCCCTCTAAACAACTATCTAAATGAGTCAGTCAGTCAGTGAATGGTAATTTAGCTGTATATAGTATGAACTAGTATTTTGGGCGGTGCGCGGGCCGCATGCGGCCCGCGAGGGTTTTTCTATGTACATTTTACTCTGGCGATGACTTAACGACCCTAAAAACTTCGAAAACGACATCCATGACGACTTTTTGCAAAAAAGTGACATCCGCCATCTTTTAATGTCAAAATGGATGTCATTTTTGAAATCTACACCCCCGAAAACCTCGAAAACGATACCCATGACGACTTTTGTCAAAAAAGTGACATCCGCCATCTTTAATGTCAAAATGGATGTAATTTTTGAAATCTACACCCCCGAAAACCCCGAAAACGATACCCATGACGACTTTTGTCAAAAAAGTGACATCCGCCATCTTTAATGTCAAAATGGATGTCATTTTTGAAATCTCCAACCCCGAAAACCCTGAAAACGATACCCATGACGACTTTTGGCAAAAATGTGACATCCGCCATCTTTAATGTCAAAATGGATGTCATTTTTCAAATCTCCACCACCGAAAACCCTGAAAACGATACCCATGACGACTTTTGGCAAAAAAGTGACATCCGCCATCTTTAATGTCAAAATGGATGTCATTTTTGAAATCTCCACCCCCGAAAACCCCGAAAACGATACCCGTGACGACTTTTTGAAAAAAGTGACATCCGCCATTTTTAATGTCAAAATGGATGTAATTTTTGAAATCTCCACCCCCGAAAACCCCGATAACCCCGAAAACGATACCCATGACGACTTTTGTACCAAGGTGGTACTTAATATTTTGTAAAGAAAGTACATCTCTAAACCCCACCGTTTTCGAGATCCCTTAGGACTTCAGGTTGAAGAATTGACCTTCCGAGATTCGGCCTTTTTTTTGTTCATTTATACGAGTACATCTCTATACGAACCTACAATTAGTTTTTTCCCATCACTTATAGTTTCCTTAAAACAACTAAATGTATGGCGGCCATTTTTTATTTGTATGGGAGCCATGTTTTATTTAATTGTTCCAAAAAGTACCAAGGTAGTACTCAATATTTCGTAAAGAAAGTACATCTCTAAACCCCGCCGTTTTCGAGATCCCTTGAGGGTCCAGGTCCAGGAGTCAACCTTCCGAGATTTCACCATTGTTTCCTTATATTCAATTTTTCCTTATCTCATATGGTTTCCTCCAAACAACTTACTTAATAAATAAAAAATGCAATGTATGGCGTATCTAAGTAAAACGTCTGATTTGTATGGCGGCCATTTTTTATTTGTATGGGAGCCATGTTTTTTTTAATTGTTCCAAAAAGTACCAAGGTAGTACTCAATATTTCGTAAAGAAAGTACATCTCTAAACCCCACCGTTTTCGAGATCCCTTGAGGGTCCAGGTCCAGGAGTCAACCTTCCGAGATTTCACCATTGTTTCCATCGATCATCCTTATAGGTATTCAATTTTTCCTTATCTCATATGGTTTCCTTCATTTTTCATTAATGAAAAATGCAATGTATGGCGTATCTAAGTAAAACGTCTAATTTGTATGGCGGCCATTTTTTTTTTGTATGGGAGCTATGTTTTTTTTAATTGTCCCAAAAAGTACCAAGGTAGTACTCAAAATTTTGTGAAGAAAGTACATCTCTTAACCCCACTGTTTCCGAGATCCGTTGATCTATCATCACTTAAAAATTACAGTTATGGTCTGTGTTAGGTACCTAAATTAAACTTTTTTCGCGTTTCATATTTCGTAGAAAAGTGCGCCTGGTTAATTTATATAGCAATGTAGATCAGACATGTCGTATCTGAGTAGGCGTCATATATTTTGTAGTCGCCCATCTGATCCATTTGTTCCCAACGAGTAACACCCTCAAAATACCCCCGCCTTTTTATTCCAAAGACGTGCACTGCTGGACATAGGTTTCCGCTATAGATCGGCTTGAATTCAGCTCGATTCTGTGGTCTCAACGAGTCTAATGGATGTACGTCCTACGCTGCACTTGCCGGTACGTTGTCTCCACTCTAGTACTTTTCTACCTCATTAGTCATCAGCCTTCTATGCTACCTAAGTGCCTTGCCCACTGACATTTCAACTTGCCGATCAACTGGGCTAACTAACTGATGGTACGCGCGCGCGTATAGACGGTCGCCATGAATATTGATACCGAACGTGTAATTGCCGAGGTGCGCCTACGTCCTGTATTGTGGGATTTATCTAATGAAAATAATTATAGAACTTTTCCTCGTCCTGACGTAGCTTTTCAAATAATGTAGAAAATTCACCATTCGTCACCCTATCAGCAACAATTATGTAGGTGAATGTGATATCTTTTTCTACATTGACGCCGTCTCCGCTTGCGTAAGTATGCTGCAGCAACTAAACAATTTATAAACGGGTTCATAATTATCCCAAATCCACTTGGAGACGCCTGTACCGTGGAGCGGTCGGTATCGCACAACGGATGTTTTTCATTGGCGCTGATGGCCAGCGCGCTACGCGACTGACGGTCCGCGACCGACGTCAGCGACAGAGGAATTCAGGCCTTTTGATATCAACTAACGTGCCAATTGTAGTTCCAGTGTTCGAGCTTCCTTTGATGCGCGGTGAAAAACCGACTCTAGATGGAACGGGCCGCTCCAAGTTCGAGCGTTCCAACAAACACATTGGCTCGCGTGACAAAATGGTACCCATCGCGCGCCAATGTTCGTCCTCTTGAAGCGCGAAGTCGATACACGGCTTTAGTACTAATAGGTAGTACAACAGTCGGCTTTTGCGTAACTTCCCATCCGCCGACTTGTGTGACGCTTAACCCCACATCGCATCGGTTCTGATATATGAATTTGATACTACGCAACGACTCGCTTCGTGTTCATAAACGCCATCAAGTTTCATCATTCAGCCTATACTTACCCAGATCAATTTTATTTTTATGACTATAAGGTTCAAAATAGTGCTTCCGCTTTCTATGGCAAGTCGTATTCGAGCGGTGTAGGTATAGTTCAATCTCAAATATAGCTTTTACTGTAACTAAGACAAAACTTGCTCATATCTCAATTAAATACCTTATCTCTCTTAGATAAAGTAAAGCTTTGTATTCTAGTGTACGTTATAAATAGAAGTCGTGGCACAGATTATGTAACAGTATGTACCGCGGCAATATTTTTTTATTGCGTTGTAATTTTAAACTTACGATATCTTCGAAACTAACCGTTGAAATTATTTGATGTGAGTGACAATTTTGATTTGTATGAAATGACCAAGCTAATTAAAGTGTTTATTTGGATAAGGATTGATACATTATTTGTCAAAATAGTTTTGAAAAATACCTACTATTTCGCTCTATAATTATAGTTATAAAAACGGTCATAGTTCAAAAACCTTAGGACATAGACATATGCTGTCGCGGACTTTTATGTAGACCAGGTAAAGCCGATCATTTTTGTAGTACATCATTTTTAAGTATTATGCACTATGTAGTCAGCGCATGCGCTTCAAAGGTCGAAAATTTGCATTTTTTGGCGACTTTTTTTCCAATTTTCATAATATTAGGTTGAAATACTACAATAACTGAGTAGAATACATAGCAATTATCATTGAGTATCAAATACCGATTCCAGTAATGAAAAAAAATTCGAAATCGGTTCTGTAAATTGGCTACAACTGCTGTTCAAAAATTTCATACCTAAGTACTTTGACTAATTTGTATGGCGACCATGTTTTTTTGTATGGGAGTCATGATTTTTTTTAACGTTTTCAAAAAGTGCCAAGGTAGTACTCAATATCTTGTAAACAAAGTACATCTCTAAACCACACCGTTTTTGAGATCCGTTGGGGGTCCAATATGAGGAGTTGACCTTCCGAAGTTTCATCATTTATTCCTTAAACCACTTTATTATATATATACGAATCTGCAATCAGTTTTTCGTTATTGCTAATAGTTTCTTCAAAACAACTCTCTAAAGATGAAAAAGATTCAATGTATGGCGGCCATCTTTAAAAAAAAACTTTTTCAAAATTTTTTTTCGCCAATGAAATAAGGGACCCCAAAAACCCCCAGATGCAAAAAATCAGCTCCCTCGGACCATTTTGAAAAATGGCCGCCATCTTGAATCCGCCATCTTGGATTTTTGTCATCACCGGCAGTTGCCTCTATCGATTGGCTACAACATTTGTTCAAACAGTTTATACCTAAGTGTAACCGTTTCGAAGTTATAAGCATGTCAAATTTGTATGGCGGCCATGTTTTTTTGTATGGGAGCCATGTTTTTTTTGATTTTTCCAAAAAGTACCAAGGTAGTACTCTCTATTTAGTTCAAACAGTATACCCCTAAACCTCACCGTTTTTGAGATCCATTAGGGGTCCAGGTTGAGGAGTAGACTTTTCAAGATTTTGGGATTTTTCCTCTCGATAAATTTTTCATCTCTATACAAATCTATAATTATTTTTTACCCACCACTTCTCCATCCCCCTAAACAACTATCTAAGTGAGTGAGTCAGTCAGTCAGTCAGTCAGTCAGTCAGTCAGTGGTAATTTAACTTTATATAATATGAACTAGTATTTTGGGCGGTGCGCGGGCCGCATGCGGCCCGCGATTGTTGTTTGTGAAAAAAAGTTTTTCAAAAAAAAAGTTTTTCAAAAAAATTTTTTTTAGTGGCGTTTTTCAGAAAAAAAAATTAATTTTCTCAAAAAGAATTCAGTATGTTGTTTTATATTTATATGAATAGTACAAAAACTGCCGTCCGCCATCTTGAATTACAAAATGGATGCCATTTTTGAAGTCTACACCCCCAAAAACCTCGACAACGACACCCATGACGACTTTTTGCACATAAGTGACATCCGCCATCTTGAATTTCAAAATGGATTCCATTTTTGAAATTCCCACCCCCGAATACCTCGAAAACGGTACCCATGACGACTTTTTCAAAAAAGTGACTTCCGCCATCTTGAATTTCAAAATGAATGCCATTTTTGAAATCTACACCCCCAAAAACCTCGACGACGACACCCATGACGACTTTTTGCAAATAAATGACTTCCGCCATCTTGAATTTCAAAATGGATGCCATTTTCCAAATTTACACCCCCGAAAACCTCGAAAACGATACCCATGACGACTTTTTGAAAAAAGTGACATCCGCCATCTGTAATGTCGAAATGGATGCCATATATGAAATCTACACCCCCGAAAACCTCGAAATCGATACCCATGACGACTTTTTAACTTAATTGACATCCGCCATCTTTAATGTCAAAATGGGTTCAGTTTTTGTCATTCCTAATAGTTTCCTTGAAACAACCATCTAAATGAGTGAAAAATGCAAAGTATGGTGGCCATGTTTTTTTTTGTATGAGAGCCAAGTTTTTTTTAATTGTTCCAAAAAGTACCAAGGTAGTACTCATTATTTTGTGAAAGAAGTACATCTCTAAACCTCACCGTTATTGAGATCCCTAAGGGGTCCAGGTTGAAGAATTGACCTTCCGAGATTTTATTTCTTCTCACGATCATATTCTCACCTCTATATTTCCCATCTCTGATAGTTTCTTTATAACAACTAAACAAAAAACAAAACAAAACTGAGTGAAAAATAAAATGTATGGCGGCCATTTTTTTTTGTATGGGAGCCATGTTTTTTTTAATTGTTTCAAAAAGTACCAAGGTAGTACTCAATATTTTGCGAAGAAAGTATATCTCTAAACCCCACCGTTTTCGAGATCCGTCGGGGTCCAATACCAGGAGTTGACCTTCGGAGGTTTTACCATTTAATCCTTAAATCATTATTTTATCTTTATACGAATCTGCATGCACTCAGTTTTTTGTCATTGCTAATGGTTTTCTCAGAACAACGATCTAAATGATTGAAAGAGGCAATGTATGGCAACCATGTTTTTTTGTATGGGAGTCATGTTTTTTTTAATTGTTTCAAAAAGTACCAAGGTAGTACTCAATATTTTGCGAAGAAAGTATATCTCTAAACCCCACCGTTTTCGAGATCCCTTGGGGGTCCAATACCAAGACATGACCTTCGGAGGTTTCACCATTTTTTTCTAAAATCATTATTCCATCTTTATACGAATCTGCCATCAGTTTATTGTCATTGCAAATGGTTTCCTCAAAACAATCATCTAAAGATGAAAAAGAACCAATGTATGGCGGCTTGTTCAAAACGCGACTTTAGTACTAATCGTACAACAGTTTCCATCCTAAAAAAAACCGTAGTATTGAGTACTATTGAACACGGGAGTAGAGTGCGCGCGGGAGGCATGAGGTCGGCGGGCGGGTGTTCGGCTTTTGCATAACTTCCCTATACTGGTAAGTATAGGCTGAATGATGAATTTTATCAATTTTATTTCTATGACAATAAGGTTCAAAATAGTGCTTCCGCTTTCTACTTGAAGGATATGACAAGTCGTATTCGAGCGGTGTAGGTATAGTTCAATCTCAAATATAGCTTTTACTGTAACTAAGACAAAACTTGCTCTTATCTCAATCTTAAATACCTTATCTCTCTTAGATAAAGTAAAGCTTTGTATTCTAGTGTACCTACGTTATAAATAGAAGTCATGGCACAGAATATGTACACAGTTACTACAGCGGCAATATTTTTTATTGCGTTGTAATTTTAATCTTACGATATCTTCGAAACTATTCCTTGAAATTATTTGATGTAAGTGACAATTTTGATCTGTATGAAATGACCAAGCTAACTAAAGTGTTTATTTGGATAAGGATTCATACACTATTTGTAAAAAAACATTTTAAAAATACCTGCTATTTCGCTCTCTAATTATAGTTATAAAAACTGTCATAGTTCAAAAATCTTAGGAGATAGACATATGCTGTCGCGGACTTTTTTGTAGACCAAGTAAAGCCTGTTATTTTTGTAGTACATCATTTTTATGTATTATGCACTATGTAGTCAGCGCATGCGTCTCAAAGGTCGAAAATTTGCATTTTTTGCCGACTTTTTTTACAATTTTCGAAATATTAGGTTGAACTTGTACTATAATTGAATAGAATACATTGCAATTATCATTGAGTATTAAATACCAATTCCAGTAGTGAAAAAAAAATCGAAATCGGTTCAGTAAATTGGCTACAACTGCTGTTCAAAAATTTCATACCTAAATACTTCGACTAATTTGTATGGCGACCATGTTTTTTTGTATGAGAGCTATGAATTTTTTTAACGTTTTCAAAAAGTGCCAAGGTAGTACACAATATCTTGTGAACAAAGTACATATCTAAACCTCACCGTTTTTGAGATCCGTTGGGGGTCCAATATGAGGAGTTGACCTTCCGAAGTTTCATCATTTATTCCTTAAACCACTGTTTTATTTATATACGAATATGCAATCAGTTTTTCGTTATTGCTAATAGTTTCTTCAAAACAACTCTCTAAAGATGTAAAAGATTCAATGTATGGCGGCCATCTTTAAAAAAAAACTTTTTCAAAATTTTTTTTCGCCATTGAAATAAAGGACCCCAAAAACCCCCGGATGCAAAAAATCAGCCCCCTCGGACCATTTTGAAAAATGGCCGCCATCTTGAATCCGCCATCTTGGATTTTTGTCATCATGGGCAGTTGCCCCTATCGATTGGCTATAACATTTGTTCAAACAGTCTATACCTAAGTATAACCGTTTCGAAGTTATAAGCATGTCAAATTTGTATGGCGGCCATGTTTTTTTGTATGGGAGCCATGTTTTTTTTCATTTTTCCAAAAAGTACCAAGGTAGTACTCTCTATTTAGTTCAAACAGTATACCCCTAAACCTCACCGTTTTTGAGATCCCTTAGGAGTCCAGGTTGAAGAGAAGACTTTTGAAGATTTTGGGATTTTTCCTCTCGATCAATTTTTTATCTCTATACAAATCTATAATTATTTTTTACCCACCACTTCTCCATCCCCCTAAACAACTATCTAAGTGAGTGAGTCAGTCAGTCAGTCAGTCAGTCAGTGGTAATTTAACTTTATATAATATGAACTAGTATTTTGGGCGGTGCGCGGGCCGCATGCGGCCCGCGAGAGTGTTTTTAGTTGGGTTTCATTTTTGCGATGACTTTACGACCCCAAAAACTTCGAAAACGACATCCATGACAACTTTTTGCAAAAAAGTGACAACCGTCATCTTGAATTTCAAAATTAATGTCATTTTTGAAATCTACACCCCCGAATACCTCGACAACGACACCCATGACGACTTTTTGAAATTAAGTGACATCCGCCATTTTGAATTTCATAATTGATGCCATTTTTGAAATCTACACCCCCGAATACCTCGACAACGACACCCATGACGACTTTTTGCAAAAAAATGACTGCCGCCATCTTGAATTTTAAAATGGATGCCATTTTTGAAATCTACACCCCCGAAAACCTCGAAAACGATACCCATGACGACTTTTTGCAAAAAAATGACTTTCGCCATCTTGAATTTCAAAATTGATGCCATTTTTGAAATCAACACCCCCAAAAACCTCGACGACGACACCCATGACGACTTTTTGCAAAAAAATGATATCCGCCATCTTGTATTTCAAAATTGATGCCATTTTTGAAATCTACACCCCCGAATACCTCGACAACGACACCCATGACGACTTTTTGAAATTAAATGACATCCGCCATCTTGAATTTCAAAATGGATGCCATTTTTGAAATCTACACCCGCGAAAACCTCGAAATCGATACCCATGACGACTTTTTAACAAATGTGACATCCGCCATCTTTAATGTCAAAATGGGTTCAGTTTTTTGTCATTCCTAATAGTTTCCTTGAAACAACCATCTAGATGAGTGAAAAATGCAATGTATGGCGGCCATTTTTTTTTTGTATGAGAGCCAAGTTTTTTTTAATTGTTCCAAAAAGTACCAAGGTAGTACTCAATATATTGTGAAAGAAGTACATCTCTAAACCTCACCGTTATCGAGATCCCTTAGGGGTCCAGGTTGAAGAATTGACCTTCCGAGATTTCATTTCTTCTCACGATCATATTCTCACCTCCATATTTCCCATCTCTGATAGTTTCCTTATAACAACTAAACAAAAAACAAAACAAAACTGAGTCAAAAATAAAATGTATGGCGGCCATTTTTTTTTTGCATGGGAGCCATGTTTTTTTTTAATTGTTCCAAAAAGTACCAAGATAGTACTCAATATTTTGCGAAGAAAGTATATCTCTAAACCCCACCGTTTTCGAGATCCGTCGGGGGTCCAATACCAGGAGTTGACCTTCGGAGATTTCACCATTTTTTTCTAATATCATTATTCCATCTTTATTATTCATTCTTTGAGGCATAAGGTCGGCGGGCGGGTGTTCGGCTTTTGCATAACTTCCCTATACTGGTAAGTATAGGCTGAATGATGAATTTTATCAATTTTATTTCTATGACAATAAGGTTCAAAATAGTGCTTCCGCTTTCTACTTAAAGGATATGGCAAGTCGTATTCGAGCGGTGTAGGTATAGTTCAATCTCAAATATAGCTTTTACTGTAACTAAGACAAAACTTGTTCATATCTCAATTTTAAATACCTTATCTATCTAAGATAAAGTAAAGCTTTGTATTCTAGATATAAATAGAAGTCATGGCACAGAATATGTACACAGTTACTACAGCGGCAATATTTTTTTATTGCGTTGTAATTTTAATCTTACGATATCTTCGAAACTATCCGTTGAAATTATTTGATGTGAATGACAATATTGATCTGTATGAAATGACCAAGCTTAATAAAGTGTTTATGTGGATAAGGATTGATACACTTTTTGTAAAAAAACATTTGAAAAATACCTACTATTTCGCTCTCTAATTATAGTTATAAAAACTGTCATAGTTCAAAAACCTTAGGACATAGACATATGCTGTCGCGGACTTTTATGTAGACCAAACAAAGCCGGTTATTTCTGGAGTACATCATTTGTATGTATTATGCACTATGTAGTCAGCGCATGCGCTTCAAAGGTCGAAAATTTTAATTTTTTGACGACTTTTTTTATATTTTTCAAAATTTTAGGCTAAAAATGTACTATAACTGATTACATTACATAGCAATTATCATTAAGTATTAAATACCGATTCCAGTAATGAAAAAAAATTCGAAATCGGTTCAGTAAATTGGCTACAACTGCTGTTTAAAAATTTCATACCTAAGTATTTTGACTAATTTGTATGGCAACCATGTTTTTTTGTATGGGAGCTATAATTTTTTTTAACGTTTTCAAAAAGTGCCAAGGTAGTACTCAATATTTTGTAAAGAAAGCACATCTCCAAACCCCACCGTTTTTGAGATCCGTTGGGGGTCCAATATGAGGAGTTGACCTTCCGAAGTTTCGTCATTTATTCCTTAAACCACTGTTTTATTTATACACGAATCTGCAATCAGTTTTTCGTTATTGCTAATAGTTTCCTCAAAACAACTCTCTAAAGATGAAAAAGATTCAATGTATGGCGGCCATCTTTAAAAAAAAATTTTTTCAAAATTTTTTTTCGCCAATGAAATAAGGGACCCCAAAAACCCCCGGATGCAAAAAATCAGCCCCCTCGGACCATTTTGAAAAATGGCCGCCATCTTGAATCCGCCATCTTGGATTTTTGTCATCATTGGCAGTTGCCCCTATCGATTGGCTACAACTTTTGTTCAAACAGTTTATACCTAAGTATAACCGTTTCGAAGTTATAAGCATGTCAAATTTGTATGGCGGCCATGTTTTTTTGTATGGGAGCCATGTTTTTTTTCATTTTTCCAAAAAGTACCAAGGTAGTACTCTCTACTTTGTTCAAACAGTACACCTCTAAACCCTACCGTTTCTGAGATCCATTCGGGATCCAAGTCCAGGTTACGTTCAGGTCGATTTTGGGATTTTTCCTCTCGATAAATTTTTCATCTCTATACAAATCTATAATTATTTTTTACCCACCACTTCTCCATCCCCCTAAACAACTATCTAAGTGAGTGAGTCAGTCAGTCAGTCAGTCAGTCAGTCAGTCAGTGGTAATTTAACTTTATATAATATGAACTAGTATTTTGGGCGGTGCGCGGGCCGCATGCGGCCCGCGATTTGTTTTTTTAACAGACAAGTAATAAAAAACAATTTTTTTCAATACAAAACAACCCTTGAATACCTCGAAAACGATACCCATGACGACTTTTTGAAAAAAAGTGACATCCGCCATCTTTGATGTCAAATTGGATGCCATTTTTGAAATCTACACCCCCAAAAACCTCGAAAACGACACCCATGACGACTTTTTGCAAAAAAGAGACTTCCGCCATCTTGAATTTCAAAATGGACGCCATTATTGAAATCTACACCCCCGAAAACCTCGACAGCGACACCCATGACGACTTTTTGCAAAAAAGTGACTTCCGCCATCTTGAATTTCAAAATTGATGCCATTTTTTAAATCTACACCCCCAAAAACCTCGTCAACGACACCCATGACGACTTTTTGCAAAAAAATGACTTCCGCCATCTTGAATTTTAAAATGGACGCCATTTTCCAAATTTACACCCCCGAAAACCTCGAAAACGATACCCATGACGACTTTTGTCAAAAAAGTGACATCCGCCATCTTGAATTTCAAAATGGATGCCATTTTTGAAATCTACACCCCCGAAAACCTCGAAAACGATACCCATGACGACTTTTTGAAAAAGGTGACATCCGCCATCTTGTATTTCAAAATTGATGCCATTTTTGAAATCTACACCCCCAAAAACCTCGACGACGACACCCATGACGACTTTTTGAAATTAAGTGACATCCGCCATCTTGAATTTCAAAATGGATGCCATTTTTGAAATCTACACCCCCAAAAACCTCGACGACGACACCCATGACGACTTTTTGCAAAAAAATGACTTCTGCCATCTTGAATCTCAAAATGGATGCCATTTTCCAAATCTACACTCCCGAAAACCTCGAAATCGATACCCATGACGACTTTTTAACAAAAGTGACATCCGCCATCTTTAATGTCAAAATGGGTTCAGTTTTTTGTCATTCCTAATAGTTTCCTTGAAACAACCATCTAGATGCGTGAAAAATGCAATGTATGGCGGCCATGCTTTTTTTGTATGAGAGCCAAGTTTTTTTTAATTGTTCCAAAAAATACCAAGGTAGTACTCAATATTTTGTGAAAGAAGTACATCTCTAAACTTCACCGTTATTGAGATCCCTTAGGGGTCCAGGTTGAAGAATTGACCTTCCGAGATTTCATTTCTTCTCACGATCATAATCTCACCTCTATATTTCCCATCTCTGATAGTTTCATTATAACAACTAAACAAAAAACAAAACAAAACTGAGTGAAAAATAAAATGTATGGCGGCCATTTTTTTTTGTGTGGGAGCCATGTTTTTTTAATTGTTCCAAAAAGTACCAAGGTAGTACTCAATATTTTGCGAAGAAAGTAAATCTCTAAACCCCACCGTTTTCGAGATCCGTCGGGGGTACAATACCAGGAGTTGACCTTCGGAGATTTTACCATTTAATCCTGAAATCATTATTCTATCTTTATACGAATCTGCATACACCCAGTTTTTTGTCATTGCTAATGGTTTTCTCAAATCAACGATCTAAATGATTGAAAGAGGCAATGTATGGCAACCATGTTTTTTTGTATGGGAGTCACGATATTTTTTTACGTTTTCAAAAAGTGCCAAGGTAGTACTCAATATCTTGTGAACAAAGTACATCTCTAAACTTCACCGTTTTCGAGATCCTTTGGGGGTCCAATACCAAGACATGACCTTCGGAGGTTTCACCATTTTTTTCTAAAATCATTTGTCCATCTTTATATGAATCTGCTATCAGTTTATTGTTATTGCAAATGGTTTCCTCAAAACAATCATCTAAAGATGAAAAAGAACCAATGTATGGCGGCTATATTAAAAACGCGACTTTAGCACTAATCGTTCAACAGTTTCCATCCTAAAAAACAAAACCGTAGTATTGAGTACTATAATATTGAACACGGGCGTAGAGAGCGCGCGGGAGGCATGAGGTCGGCGGGCGGGTGTTCGGCTTTTGCATAACTTCCCTATACTGGTAAGTATAGACTGAATGATGAATCTTATCAATTTTATTTCTATGAGCTTAAGGTTCAAAATAGGGCTTCCGCTTTCTACTTGAAGGATATGGCAAGTCGTATTCGAGCGGTGTAGGTATAGTTCAATCTCAAATATAGCTTTTACTGTAACTAAGACAAAACTTGCTCTTATCTCAATTTTAAATACCTTATCTATCTTAGATAAAGTAAAGCTTTGTATTCTAGATATAAATAGAAGTCATGGCACAGAATATGTACACAGTTACTACAGCGGCAATATTTTTTTATTGCGTTGTAATTTTAATCTTACGATATCTTCGAAACTATCCGTTGAAATTATTTGATGTGAATGACAATTTTGATCTGTATGAAATGACCAAGCTAATTAAAGTATTTATTTGGATAAGGATTAATACGTTATTTGTCAAAATAGTTTTGAAAATTACCTACTATTTCGCTCTCGATTTATAGTTGTAAAAACTGCCATAGTTCAATAACCTTAGGACATAGACATATGCTGTCGGGGACTTTTATGTAGACCAAGTAAAGCCGGTAATTTTTGTGGTACATCATTTTTATGTACTATGCACTATGTAGTCAGCGCATGCGCTTCAAAGGTCGAAAATTTGCATTTTTTGCCGACTTTTTTTACAATTTTCGAAATATTAGGTTGAAATAGTACTATCACTGAGTATAATACATATTAATTATCATTAAGTATTAAATAACGATTCCAGTAATGAAAAAAAAATCGAAATCGGTTCAGTAAATTGGCTACAACTGCTGTTCAAAAATTTCATACCTAAGTACAACGACTAATTTGTATGGCAACCATGTTTTTTTGTATGGGAGCTATGATTTTTTTTAACGTTTTCAAAAAGTGCCAAGGTAGTACACACTATCTTGCGAAAAAAGTACATCTCTAAACCCCACCGTTTTTGAGATCCGTTGGGGGTCTAATATGAGGAGTTGACCTTCCAAAGTTTCATCAATTATTCCTTAAACCACTATTACATTTATATACGAATCTGCAATTAGTTTTTCGTTATTTCTAATAGTTTCTTCAAAACAACTCTCTAAAGATGAAAAAGATTCAATGTATGGCGGCCATCTTTAAAAAAAAACTTTTTCAAAATTTTTTTTCGCCAATGAAATAAAAAACCCCAAAAACCCCTAGATGCAAAAAATCAGCCCCCTCGGACCATTTTGAAAAATGGCGGCCATCTTGGATCCGCCATCTTGGATTTTTGTCATCATAGGCAGTTGCCCCTATCAATTGGCTATAACATTTGTTCAAACAGTTTATACCTAAGTATAACCGTTTGGAAGTTATAAGCATGTCAAATTTGTATGGCGGCCATGTTTTTTTGTATGGGAGCCATGTTTTTTTTCATTTTTTCAAAAAGTACCAAGGTAGTACTCTCTACTTTGTTCGAACAGTATACCCCTAAACCTCACCGTTTTTGAGATCCATTAGGGGTCCAGGTTGAGGAGTTGACTTTTTAAGATTTTGGGATTTTTCCTCTCGATAAATTTCTTATCTCTATACAAATCTATAATTTTTTTTTACCCACCACTTCTCCAACCCTCTAAACAACTATCTAAATGAGTCAGTGAGTGGTAATTTAGCTTTATATAATATGAACTAGTATTTTGGGCGGTGCGCGGGCCGCATGCGGCCCGCGAGAGTATTTTTTGGATGGGTTTCATTTTTGCGATGACTTTACGACCTCAAAAACTTCGAAAACGACATCCATGATGACTTTTTGCAAAAAAGTGACTTCCGCCATCTTGAGTTTCAAAATGGATGCCATTTTTGAAATCTACACCCCCGAAAACCTCGACAACAACACCCATGACGACTTTTTGCAAAAAAGTGACATCCGCCATCTTAAATTTCAAAATTGATGCCATTTTTGAAATCTACACCCCCGAACACCTCGAAAACGATACCCATGACGACTTTTTGCAAAAAGTGACTTCCGCCATCTTGAATTTCAAAATGGATGCCATTTTTGAAATCTACACCCCCGAATACTTCGAAATCGATACCCATGACGACTTTTTGCAAAAACGTGACATCCGCCATCTTTAATGTCAAAATGGATGCCATTTTTGAAATCTACACCCCCGAAAATCTCGAAAACGACACCCATGACGACTTTTTGCGAATAAGTGACATCCGCCATCTTGAATTTCAAAATAGATGCCATTTTTGAAATCTACACCCCCAAAAACCTCGACAACGACACCCATGACGACTTTTTGCACATAAGTGACATCCGCCATCTTGAATTTCAAAATGGATTCCATTTTTGAAATTCCCACCCCCGAATACCTCGAAAACGGTACCCATGACGACTTTTTCAAAAAAGTGACTTCCGCCATCTTGAATTTCAAAATGAATGCCATTTTTGAAATCTACACCCCCAAAAACCTCGACGACGACACCCATGACGACTTTTTGCAAATAAATGACTTCCGCCATCTTGAATTTCAAAATGGATGCCATTTTCCAAATTTACACCCCCGAAAACCTCGAAAACGATACCCATGACGACTTTTTGAAAAAAGTGACATCCGCCATCTGTAATGTCGAAATGGATGCCATATATGAAATCTACACCCCCGAAAACCTCGAAATCGATACCCATGACGACTTTTTAACTTAATTGACATCCGCCATCTTTAATGTCAAAATGGGTTCAGTTTTTGTCATTCCTAATAGTTTCCTTGAAACAACCATCTAAATGAGTGAAAAATGCAAAGTATGGTGGCCATGTTTTTTTTTGTATGAGAGCCAAGTTTTTTTTAATTGTTCCAAAAAGTACCAAGGTAGTACTCATTATTTTGTGAAAGAAGTACATCTCTAAACCTCACCGTTATTGAGATCCCTAAGGGGTCCAGGTTGAAGAATTGACCTTCCGAGATTTTATTTCTTCTCACGATCATATTCTCACCTCTATATTTCCCATCTCTGATAGTTTCTTTATAACAACTAAACAAAAAACAAAACAAAACTGAGTGAAAAATAAAATGTATGGCGGCCATTTTTTTTTGTATGGGAGCCATGTTTTTTTTAATTGTTTCAAAAAGTACCAAGGTAGTACTCAATATTTTGCGAAGAAAGTATATCTCTAAACCCCACCGTTTTCGAGATCCGTCGGGGTCCAATACCAGGAGTTGACCTTCGGAGGTTTTACCATTTAATCCTTAAATCATTATTTTATCTTTATACGAATCTGCATGCACTCAGTTTTTTGTCATTGCTAATGGTTTTCTCAGAACAACGATCTAAATGATTGAAAGAGGCAATGTATGGCAACCATGTTTTTTTGTATGGGAGTCATGTTTTTTTTAATTGTTTCAAAAAGTACCAAGGTAGTACTCAATATTTTGCGAAGAAAGTATATCTCTAAACCCCACCGTTTTCGAGATCCCTTGGGGGTCCAATACCAAGACATGACCTTCGGAGGTTTCACCATTTTTTTCTAAAATCATTATTCCATCTTTATACGAATCTGCCATCAGTTTATTGTCATTGCAAATGGTTTCCTCAAAACAATCATCTAAAGATGAAAAAGAACCAATGTATGGCGGCTTGTTCAAAACGCGACTTTAGTACTAATCGTACAACAGTTTCCATCCTAAAAAAAACCGTAGTATTGAGTACTATTGAACACGGGAGTAGAGTGCGCGCGGGAGGCATGAGGTCGGCGGGCGGGTGTTCGGCTTTTGCATAACTTCCCTATACTGGTAAGTATAGGCTGAATGATGAATTTTATCAATTTTATTTCTATGACAATAAGGTTCAAAATAGTGCTTCCGCTTTCTACTTGAAGGATATGACAAGTCGTATTCGAGCGGTGTAGGTATAGTTCAATCTCAAATATAGCTTTTACTGTAACTAAGACAAAACTTGCTCTTATCTCAATCTTAAATACCTTATCTCTCTTAGATAAAGTAAAGCTTTGTATTCTAGTGTACCTACGTTATAAATAGAAGTCATGGCACAGAATATGTACACAGTTACTACAGCGGCAATATTTTTTATTGCGTTGTAATTTTAATCTTACGATATCTTCGAAACTATTCCTTGAAATTATTTGATGTAAGTGACAATTTTGATCTGTATGAAATGACCAAGCTAACTAAAGTGTTTATTTGGATAAGGATTCATACACTATTTGTAAAAAAACATTTTAAAAATACCTGCTATTTCGCTCTCTAATTATAGTTATAAAAACTGTCATAGTTCAAAAATCTTAGGAGATAGACATATGCTGTCGCGGACTTTTTTGTAGACCAAGTAAAGCCTGTTATTTTTGTAGTACATCATTTTTATGTATTATGCACTATGTAGTCAGCGCATGCGTCTCAAAGGTCGAAAATTTGCATTTTTTGCCGACTTTTTTTACAATTTTCGAAATATTAGGTTGAACTTGTACTATAATTGAATAGAATACATTGCAATTATCATTGAGTATTAAATACCAATTCCAGTAGTGAAAAAAAAATCGAAATCGGTTCAGTAAATTGGCTACAACTGCTGTTCAAAAATTTCATACCTAAATACTTCGACTAATTTGTATGGCGACCATGTTTTTTTGTATGAGAGCTATGAATTTTTTTAACGTTTTCAAAAAGTGCCAAGGTAGTACACAATATCTTGTGAACAAAGTACATATCTAAACCTCACCGTTTTTGAGATCCGTTGGGGGTCCAATATGAGGAGTTGACCTTCCGAAGTTTCATCATTTATTCCTTAAACCACTGTTTTATTTATATACGAATATGCAATCAGTTTTTCGTTATTGCTAATAGTTTCTTCAAAACAACTCTCTAAAGATGTAAAAGATTCAATGTATGGCGGCCATCTTTAAAAAAAAACTTTTTCAAAATTTTTTTTCGCCATTGAAATAAGGGACCCCAAAAACCCCCGGATGCAAAAAATCAGCCCCCTCGGACCATTTTGAAAAATGGCCGCCATCTTGAATCCGCCATTTTGGATTTTTGTCATCATGGGCAGTTGCCCCTATCGATTGGCTATAACATTTGTTCAAACAGTCTATACCTAAGTATAACCGTTTCGAAGTTATAAGCATGTCAAATTTGTATGGCGGCCATGTTTTTTTGTATGGGAGCCATGTTTTTTTTTATTTTTCCAAAAAGTACCAAGGTAGTACTCTCTATTTAGTTCAAACAGTATACCCCTAAACCTCACCGTTTTTGAGATCCCTTAGGAGTCCAGGTTGAAGAGAAGACTTTTGAAGATTTTGGGATTTTTCCTCTCGATCAATTTTTTATCTCTATACAAATCTATAATTATTTTTTACCCACCACTTCTCCATCCCCCTAAACAACTATCTAAGTGAGTGAGTCAGTCAGTCAGTCAGTCAGTCAGTGGTAATTTAACTTTATATAATATGAACTAGTATTTTGGGCGGTGCGCGGGCCGCATGCGGCCCGCGATTGTTGTTTGTGTAAAAAAGTTTTTCAAAAAAAATTTTTTTTTAGTTACAATTTTCAAAAAAAACATTTTAATTTTCTCAAAATGAATTCATATTTTTATATTTCTATGAATAGTACAAAAACTGACGTCCGCCATCTTGAATTTCAAAATGGATGCCATTTTTGAAATCTACACCCCCAAAAACCTCGACGACGACACCCATGACGACTTTTTGCAAAAAATGACTTCCGCCATCTTGAATTTCAAAATGGATGCCATTTTCCAAATTTACACCCCCGAAAACCTCGAAAACGATACCCATGACGACTTTTTGAAAAAAAGTGACATCCGCCATCTTGAATTTCAAAATGGATGTCATTTTTAAAATCTACACCCCTTAAAACCTCGACAACGACACCCATGACGACTTTTTGCAAAAAAGTGACTTCCGCCATCTTGCATTTCAAAATGGACGCCATTATTAAAATCTACACCCCCCGAATACCTCGACAACGACACCCATGACGACTTTTTGCAAAAAAGTGACATCCGCCATTTTGAATTTCAAAATTGATGCCATTTTTGAAATCTACACCCCCGAAAACCTCGTCAACGACACCCATGACGACTTTTTGAAAAAAAGTGACATCCGCCATCTTGAATTTCAAAATGGATGCTATTTTTGAAATCTACACCCCCAAAAACCTCGACGACGACACCCATAACGACGTTTTGAAAAAAGTGACATCCGCCATCTTTAATGTCAAAATGGATGCCATTTTGGAAATCTACACCCCCGAAAACCTCGAAAACGATACCCATGACGACTTTTTGAAAAAAGTGACATCCGCCATCTTGTATTTCAAAATTGATGCCATTTTTGAAATCTACACCCCCGAATACCTCGACAACGACACCCATGACGACTTTTTGAAATTAAGTGACATCCGCCATCTTGAATTTCAAAATGGATGCCATTTTTGAAATCTACACCCCCAAAAACCTCGACGACGACACCCATAACGACTTTTTGAAAAAAGTGACATCCGCCATCTTTAATGTCAACATGGATGCCATTTTCCAAATCTACACCCCCGAAAACCTCGAAATCGATACCCATGACGACTTTTTAACAAAAGTGACATCCGCCATCTTTTATGTCAAAATGGGTTCAGTTTTTTGTCATTCCTAATAGTTTCCTTGAAACAACCATCTAGATGAGTGAAAAATGCAATGTATGGCGGCCATGCTTTTTTTGTATGAGAGCCAAGTTTTTTTTAATTGTTCCAAAAAGTACCAAGGTAGTACTCAATATTTTGTGAAAGAAGTACATCTCTAAACCTCACCGTTATTGAGATCCCTTAGGGGTCCAGGTTGAAGAATTGACCTTCCAAGATTTCATTTTTTCTCACGATCATATTCTCACCTCTATATTTCCCATCTCTGATAGTTTCTAAACAAAACAACAACTAAACAAGAAACAAAACAAAACTGAGTGAAAAATAAAATGTATGGCGGCCAGTTTTTTTGTATGGGTGCCATGGTTTTTTTAATTTTTCCGAAAAGTACCAAGGTAGTACTCAATATTTCGTAAAGAAAGTACATCTCTAAACCCCACCGTTTTCGAGATCCCTTAAGGGGCCAAGTCCAGGAGTCAACCTTCCGAGATTTCACTTCTCCAAAATGGTAATTTAAGTGGAAATGGTAATTTAGCTTTATATAGTATAACTAGTATTTTGGGCGGTGCGCGGGCCGCATGCGGCCCGCGAGTTTGTTTATAGGTGCAAAGATCTTCAAGAAAAACTTCGAAAACGATACCCATGACGACTTTTTGAAAAAAAGTGACATCCGCCATCTTGAATTTCAAAATGGACGCCATTTTTGAAGTCTACACCCCCAAAAACCTCGACAACGACACCCATGACGATTTTTTGAAAGTAAGTGACATCCGCCATCTTGAATTTCAAAATGGATGCCATTTTTGAAATCCACACCCCCAAAAACCTCGAAAACGATACCCATGACGACTTTTTGCAAAAAAGTGACTTCCGCCATCTTGAATTTCAAAATGGACGCCATTTTTGAAACCTACACCCCCGAAAACCTCGAAAACGATACCCATGACGACTTTTTCCAAAAAGTGACATCCGCCATTTTTATGTCAAAATGTATGCCATTTTTGAAATCTACACCCTCGAAAACCTCGAAAACGATACCCATGACGACTTTTTCAAATAAGGGACATCCGCCAACTTTAATTTCAAAATGGAAACTAATGGCGGCCGCCATCTTGGATTTTCCCCTCTAATTCAAACGTTATTTTTTTCAATTTATTTTTTTATATTATTTTATTTAAACACACCAGACCGCACGAACGCGCTGGATGCAAGTTTCTATTAACCGGTCTACTTGCAGATCTAAATGGGAGGCCTATGTCCAGCCGTGGACGTCTTATGGCTGCTGGATGAATGGATGGATCTGATTGCATCTATAGGCATATTAACTCAATTACATTGTTCAAGAGCTTCCAAATGATATTTTCATGCAAAAAAATGAACAAAAAATGTGAACTTGGGCGGATTCAAACCCAGCATCAAATGGTAACGTTTCTATAGCTGGCGAAAATCCAAATCGACTCTAACAGCAAGTCTGTTCTTCATCTTACAGCCTATACCTATACTATGACCATAAGGTTCAAAATAAAACTTCCGCTTTCTACTCTTCTAAGAATATGGCGCGGAAATCGTATGAGTGGTATAAATAATTATTTTTCAAAAATAAATTATAAGTCAACAATAGAGCTTCCAAATGATATTTTGCAACATAAAGAAGCAAAAAGAAGACGTGCGATTGGCGGGATTTGATACCGGTACCGTAGGTGACGTCGTATCCACTATCCCTGAACGCTTGGCCAGGACATCACTTACGGGAGACGACGAAATTTGTCAACTGTAGCAGCAATCTTATTATATTAATTTTTTTATTGGACCTATTTATTGTTATGTTTACAACCGACTTTCAAAAAGGAGGAAGTTCTATGTTCGTCTGTATGTATATTTTTTGTGTATGTCCATCGATAATTTCGCCAATTGTGAACCGAATCGAAAAATTATTTTTAGTTCGAAAGGGTATTTATATACCTACTCCCGTGGTGGCCCCATTTAAACTTTACGGATATCGGCTGAGCTGTTTTTGAAAAATCAACAATGACGTAAACGATTCGAGCGAAATATTCTAATTTTGTACACGATGGAAAGCGGTTTTGCTATTTTTTGCGAAAAATAATCATTTTGTATATCGTTAAAAATTCGTCTAATGTTTATTTTCAAATACAACACACCTAATTTTTATAAAATTTAAATGGGATCAATTCTGAAATTTGATCTATCAAACAAAAAAGAAATCATTACAATCGGTTCACAATTGACGGAGTAATCGCGTAACATACTCGTACGTACAAAAAAACTAATGCCTAAGTGAGAACATCTTTTTATGAAATCGGTTAAAAGCATACAACAAAATTAATACGATAATAATAAAAACAATCAGCATAATATTATTTTTAAAATCTTTGCCTGCATAGTAATATCTTCAAAAATACCTATCAATTTATCTATATGAAATGGCCAAGTGAGCATAATTGCGCATGTTTGCATAATGCCGACGCCGCGTGCGTGACGTAGTATTTAGCAGGGGCGTAGGGAGCGCGCGGGAGGCATGAGGCCGGCGGGCGGGTGTGCCTCGGCGTCTCGTCACTCTGTCTTCCGCGCCTACCTATATTTCGGATATGAGCGCAAGTACCGCCTGTGTGTGATGGAGCTTTTATGTTGTTTGACATTTGACGCACCACAGTTTGTTACTTTTGCGTTCGTTTTTTTTGGGAAGTGAGCAAAAGTTGCATTATTGGCGAAATGGGTAAAACTCCCAAATCTCAAACTGAACGCACCTTTGTCATCTTATCTGTGGCACCATCGAT
The DNA here is from genome assembly GCA_949316475.1 of Hypomecis punctinalis. NCBI lineage: Eukaryota > Metazoa > Arthropoda > Insecta > Lepidoptera > Geometridae > Hypomecis > Hypomecis punctinalis. The sequence continues at coordinate 2,052,742 of OX438815.1, forward strand.
TAAAAAAAAATTAATAGAGGTAGTCAGTGTTACAAGTTTATTACCATTTCCACAAATTAATTATCACGTAAACAATTTTCGTAGGTAACGATTTTCAGGCTTTAAGAAACGTTATAAAACTTTACTAAGCTTGAGTGTGATTTTTTGTGACTACATTATAAAAACAACACACTGTAATTTGATATATCAGATCATCATCATCATCAGCCTTTAATAACCCACTGCTGGGCATAGGCCTCCCTTTGTTTATGCCATTCACCTCCATATCAGATGAGGAAATGAAAACGCTTACCTTCCTTTGAATATTTTATTGAGTAAATGAATAATTAGAACCTGAAGGAAACATATCTACTTGTACGGGATGAGTGGATCAGTGCAGAATATTTAGGTTATTTTTGTTTTTCCCAATTCAGGAAATTTCTATTTCATATTTGGGGAATTAGAGAAATGGGCATTAGCACTCTGCTGGATATACAAATTATGTTATTTAATATCATTTTATAATTCGTTGTAAACGAATTTTATTGAGCTACTTCGTTACGGGACTGTGTTGAAAATCGATTGACTACAAAGCTTCAAACCGAAGGTAAGTGTTCGAAATATCATTAAAAAAAACTGCAATACTTTCACTCCAAAGTGGCCTGTAAATGTATGTTTTCCGCCTGTTTTGAATGAAAAGCAATTTACTTATAATTAATTACCTACTTTATTTATTCTGCTGTAGTCTGTAGTACATACACATTAATTTGAACATCTTGACATGTACCTATGTAGTTAGTATTTTAATTTCATGTATTTAGCCAACTCAAGTTACATACAAGCATTACAAGTAGCTATTTGCTCTTTCTGGTTCTAATTGTACTACAAAGGCTAGAGGGGCACAAAACATCCCATGCGAGATGTCAGTGCAGGTCTTATCCATCATGAAATAAGAACAGATTAAAATCAATTTAAAAAAAATCTTTTCCAGCTGACTTATCCGCTATTACCAGAGCAACTGATGAAGGACCAAGAGGACCAAGACCAAGGGGAGAAAATTCCATGGATGGAAGAGTTTCCAAAATACATCCAGTTTATGTAAGTTATCTTTAAATTAGCTATGACACTGGCTCCGTGGGTAGGCTTACATCTACGCCTGCAGTGGACTATTAAAAAAGGCTGATACATGCACAGCTTTGACATCCGGTTTAAGACACCATATTAGATTTTTATCCATGGCTTCTTCAGATAATAATAATTATATGGATGATTACATATAATTTTTCATCATTTGCATAACCTCAAAAGGACCAGAATTCTTTTTTTTATGTTAAATAAACATGGCTTTCGGACCCAAGTCTCACCCACATAGGATTAAATATGATTGAAATTCTTCAATTGATCTATTAATATAATTCTTCTTCTTCTTTTCAGCCATAGGAGGTCCACTACTGGACATAGGCCTCCCCTATTGATCTCCAATAAGACCGGTTGGTAGAGGCTTGCATTCAGGCAACCCTGCGGTCTTGATGAGGTCATCCGTACACATGTATGGATGTCCCACGCTGCGCTTGCTGGTACGTGGTCTTCACCCATTGGCATTATTATACAAATACTTCAATGTACCAATAGTCAATACGGCATCGTTGGAAAAACTCAAGGCCAACCCATGTCTCGACCGAATCAAAGGCTTTCTTATAGTCCACAAACGCCAAGCAAAGTGGCAGGTTATATGACTCGGTCTGCTGTATAACCTGCCTCAGCGTATGTATGTGATCCATGGTGCCAAAGCCTTTCCAGAAACCGGCTTGTTTGGGAGGCTGGTAATCATCAAGCCTGCGTTCGAGACGATTCGTAATGTCTCTTTAAAACAACTTATAAACATGGTTCAGAGCAATAACAATTAGCAGATTAATATTAATACATATATGAACGAAATGCTCACCTAACTTTCATATGAACGAAAGCCGTAGAACAAAAATTAATAGGTACCTACCTATTTCTATAATAAGGTATTAAAAAGATTTTAATTGAGACTTATTTCATATTTTCAGCTCCGAAGTGATTGAAGATACATGACAACAGGAAACTCCCCCGAGGAAAGAGGCGTCCCCGCTTCGTGTATATTTATATGAAGCGCCCACGCCGCGGTGCGAATAGTGTTAATTCTAAATACATAATACAAATATATTAGGTAGCTAATTAGGATCAAAATATTTAATAAAGATTTAGATAGTGCCTTAGTTTTATTCCTAGGGAAAGTTAGATTTAGTATTAGATAAAAGTTTTTGCTACAACTTTAGTTGAGACATTCCATACCTAAGTATAAAGCCGATCGTCCACCGCTAAGTTAGCTCGCATAGTTTTTCATGTGCGTCCACCGCAAACTATGTCAGCTAAGTTACATAAAATAGCACAGCTAAATCGAACTAACTTAGTTGTGTAGGCCGATCCGAACTACCATCACTTACGTAGTTTTAGCTTATTTTTTGGTGGATGGACAACTTATTTCCTAGTTTTGCTTAGCTTAGTTCCTTTAGCTGGCGGTGGACGATCGGCTTAATGCCGGTTGCAGACCAAGAACTAAGCTAAGTTAGTTTAGCTCGCATAGCTGACGCAGTTTTCCATAGATCGTGCTTAGCTCGCAGTCTGCACAGATCTATGGAAACTGTTTCAGCTATGCGAGCTAACCCCGAATAGCTTAGCTCTTGGTCTGCAACTCGCATTTGGGTTCCGAAGTTACAAGCATGTCTATTGTATTGTATTGCAGCCATGTTTTTTTTTTGGCCTGGCCGGACCTACCTATTCATGATTTAATTAGGTATTTGTTTGTTTGCACCGAATAGGCTCCGAAACTACTGAACTGATTAGAAAAAATATTTCACTGTTGGAAATCTACGCTATCTCCGGTGAACATAAGCTATATGAAATTTTCAAAAAAATTAGAGATCCTTACTATTTGACTTCTTTAGCCAATCGTACGCGGGCAAAGCGGGACGTGTGAGCAGCTAGTGTAATATATTGTAGAAAAATAAAATAGACCCTAATATACCCAAAATATCAGTTTTTTCACGGAGGTAATGCACCTATAAATTGCACACTTAAAAATTACAGTTATGGTCTGTGTTAGGTACCTAAATTAAACTTTTTTCGCGTTTCATATTTCGTAGAAAAGTGCGCCTGGTTAATTTATATAGCAATGTAGATCAGACATGTCGTATCTGAGTAGGCGTCATATATTTTGTAGTCGCCCATCTGATCCATTTGTTCCCAACGAGTAACACCCTCAAAATACCCCCGCCTTTTTATTCCAAAGACGTGCACTGCTGGACATAGGTTTCCGCTATAGATCGGCTTGAATTCAGCTCGATTCTGTGGTCTCAACGAGTCTAATGGATGTACGTCCTACGCTGCACTTGCCGGTACGTTGTCTCCACTCTAGTACTTTTCTACCTCATTAGTCATCAGCCTTCTATGCTACCTAAGTGCCTTGCCCACTGACATTTCAACTTGCCGATCAACTGGGCTAACTAACTGATGGTACGCGCGCGCGTATAGTCGGGATAGACGGTCGCCATGAATATTGATACCGAACGTGTAATTGCCGAGGTGCGCCTACGTCCTGTATTGTGGGATTTATCTAATGAAAATAATTATAGAACTTTTCCTCGTCCTGACGTAGCTTTTCAAATAATGTAGAAAATTCACCATTCGTCACCCTATCAGCAACAATTATGTAGGTGAATGTGATATCTTTTTCTACATTGACGCCGTCTCCGCTTGCGTAAGTATGCTGCAGCAACTAAACAATTTATAAACGGGTTCATAATTATCCCAAATCCACTTGGAGACGCCTGTACCGTGGAGCGGTCGGTATCGCACAACGGATGTTTTTCATTGGCGCTGATGGCCAGCGCGCTACGCGACTGACGGTCCGCGACCGACGTCAGCGACAGAGGAATTCAGGCCTTTTGATATCAACTAACGTGCCAATTGTAGTTCCAGTGTTCGAGCTTCCTTTGATGCGCGGTGAAAAACCGACTCTAGATGGAACGGGCCGCTCCAAGTTCGAGCGTTCCAACAAACACATTGGCTCGCGTGACAAAATGGTACCCATCGCGCGCCAATGTTCGTCCTCTTGAAGCGCGAAGTCGATACACGGCTTTAGTACTAATAGGTAGTACAACAGTCGGCTTTTGCGTAACTTCCCATCCGCCGACTTGTGTGACGCTTAACCCCACATCGCATCGGTTCTGATATATGAATTTGATACTACGCAACGACTCGCTTCGTGTTCATAAACGCCATCAAGTTTCATCATTCAGCCTATACTTACCCAGATCAATTTTATTTTTATGACTATAAGGTTCAAAATAGTGCTTCCGCTTTCTATGGCAAGTCGTATTCGAGCGGTGTAGGTATAGTTCAATCTCAAATATAGCTTTTACTGTAACTAAGACAAAACTTGCTCATATCTCAATTAAATACCTTATCTCTCTTAGATAAAGTAAAGCTTTGTATTCTAGTGTACGTTATAAATAGAAGTCGTGGCACAGATTATGTAACAGTATGTACCGCGGCAATATTTTTTTATTGCGTTGTAATTTTAAACTTACGATATCTTCGAAACTAACCGTTGAAATTATTTGATGTGAGTGACAATTTTGATCTGTATGAAATGACCAAGCTAATTAAAGTGTTTATTTGGATAAGGATTGATACATTATTTGTCAAAATAGTTTTGAAAAATACCTACTATTTCGCTCTATAATTATAGTTATAAAAACGGTCATAGTTCAAAAACCTTAGGACATAGACATATGCTGTCGCGGACTTTTATGTAGACCAGGTAAAGCCGATCATTTTTGTAGTACATCATTTTTAAGTATTATGCACTATGTAGTCAGCGCATGCGCTTCAAAGGTCGAAAATTTGCATTTTTTGGCGACTTTTTTTCCAATTTTCATAATATTAGGTTGAAATACTACAATAACTGAGTAGAATACATAGCAATTATCATTGAGTATCAAATACCGATTCCAGTAATGAAAAAAAATTCGAAATCGGTTCAGTAAATTGGCTACAACTGCTGTTCAAAAATTTCATACCTAAGTACTTTGACTAATTTGTATGGCGACCATGTTTTTTTGTATGGGAGTCATGATTTTTTTTAACGTTTTCAAAAAGTGCCAAGGTAGTACTCAATATCTTGTAAACAAAGTACATCTCTAAACCACACCGTTTTTGAGATCCGTTGGGGGTCCAATATGAGGAGTTGACCTTCCGAAGTTTCATCATTTATTCCTTAAACCACTTTATTATATATATACGAATCTGCAATCAGTTTTTCGTTATTGCTAATAGTTTCTTCAAAACAACTCTCTAAAGATGAAAAAGATTCAATGTATGGCGGCCATCTTTAAAAAAAAACTTTTTTAAAATTTTTTTTCGCCAATGAAATAAGGGACCCCAAAAACCCCCAGATGCAAAAAATCAGCTCGCTCGGACCATTTTGAAAAATGGCCGCCATCTTGAATCCGCCATCTTGGATTTTTGTCATCACCGGCAGTTGCCCCTATCGATTGGCTACAACATTTGTTCAAACAGTTTATACCTAAGTGTAACCGTTTCGAAGTTATAAGCATGTCAAATTTGTATGGCGGCCATGTTTTTTTGTATGGGAGCCATGTTTTTTTTGATTTTTCCAAAAAGTACCAAGGTAGTACTCTCTATTTAGTTCAAACAGTATACCCCTAAACCTCACCGTTTTTGAGATCCATTAGGGGTCCAGGTTGAGGAGTAGACTTTTCAAGATTTTGGGATTTTTCCTCTCGATAAATTTTTCATCTCTATACAAATCTATAATTATTTTTTACCCACCACTTCTCCATCCCCCTAAACAACTATCTAAGTGAGTGAGTCAGTCAGTCAGTCAGTCAGTCAGTCAGTCAGTGGTAATTTAACTTTATATAATATGAACTAGTATTTTGGGCGGTGCGCGGGCCGCATGCGGCCCGCGAGGGTTTTTCTATGTAAAATTTACTGTGGTGACGACTTTACAACCCCAAAAATCTCGAAAACGATACCCATGACGACTTTTGTCAAAAAAGTGACATCCGCCATCTTTAATGTCAAAATGGATGTCATTTTTGAAATCTCCACCCCCGAAAACCTCGAAAACGATACCCATGACGACTTTTTGAAAAAAGTGACATCCGCCATCTTGAATTTCAAAATGGATGTCATTTTTGAAATCTACACCCCCGAAAACCTCGAAAACGATACCCATGACGACTTTTTGAAAAAAGTGACATCCGCCATCTTGAATTTCAAAATGGATGCCATTTTTGAAATCTACACCCCCAAAAACCTCGACGACGACACCCATAACGACTTTTTGAAAAAAGTGACATCCGCCATCTTTAATGTCAACATGGATGCCATTTTCCAAATCTACACCCCCGAAAACCTCGAAATCGATACCCATGACGACTTTTTAACAAAAGTGACATCCGCCATCTTTTATGTCAAAATGGGTTCAGTTTTTTGTCATTCCTAATAGTTTCCTTGAAACAACCATCTAGATGAGTGAAAAATGCAATGTATAGCGGCCATGCTTTTTTTGTATGAGAGCCAAGTTTTTTTTAATTGTTCCAAAAAGTACCAAGGTAGTACTCAATATTTTGTGAAAGAAGTACATCTCTAAACCTCACCGTTATTGAGATCCCTTAGGGGTCCAGGTTGAAGAATTGACCTTCCAAGATTTCATTTCTTCTCACGATCATATTCTCACCTCTATATTTCCCATCTCTGATAGTTTCTAAACAAAACAACAACTAAACAAAAAACAAAACAAAACTGAGTGAAAAATAAAATGTATGGCGGCCATTTTTTTTTGTATGGGAGCCATGATTTTTTTAATTGTTCCAAAAAGTACCAAGGTAGTACTCAATATTTCGTAAAGAAAGTACATCTCTAAACCCCACCGTTTTCGAGATCCCTTAAGGGGCCAAGTCCAGGTGTCAACCTTCCGAGATTTCACCATTGTTCCATCGATCATCCTTATATTCAATTTTTCCTTATCTCATTATGGTTTCCTCCAAACAACCATCTAAATAAATGAAAAATGCAATGTATGGCGTATCTATTTATATGGCGGCCATATTTTTTTTGTATGGGAGCTATGTTTTTTTTAATTGTTCCATAAAGTACCAAGGTAGTACTCAAAATTTTGTGAAGAAAGTACATCTCTAAACCTCACCGTTTTCGAGAACCTTGGGGGTCCAATACCAAGACATGACCTTCGGAGGTTTCGCCATTTTTTTTCTAATATCATTATTCCATCTTTATACGAATCTGCCATCAGTTTATTATCATTGCAAATGGTTTCCTCAAAACAATCATCTAAAGATGAAAAAGAACCAATGTATGGCGGCTATATTAAAAACGCGACTTTAGCACTAATCGTACAACAGTTTCCATCCTAAAAAAAACCGTAGTATTGAGTACTATTAATCACGGGCGTAAGGTGCGCGCGGGAGGCATGAGGTCGGCGGGCGGGTGCTCGGCTTTTACATAACTTCCCTATACTGGTAAGTATAGGCTGAATGATGAATTTTATCAATTTTATTTCTATGACAATAAGGTTCAAAATAGTGCTTTCGCTTTCTACTTGAAGGATATGGCAAGTCGTATTCGAGCGGGGTAGGTATAGTTCAATCTCAAATATAGCTTTTACTGTAACTAAGACAAAACTTGCTCTTATCTCAATCTTAAATACCTTATCTATCTTAGATAAAGTAAAGCTTTGTATTCTAGATATAAATAGAAGTCATGGCACAGAATATGTACACAGTTACTACAGCGGCAATATTTTTTATTGCGTTGTAATTTTAATCTTACGATATCTTCGAAACTATCCGTTGAAATTATTTGATGTGAATGACAATTTTGATCTGTATGAAATGACCAAGCTAACTAAAGTGTTTATTTGGATAAGGATTGATACACTTTTTGTAAAAAAACATTTGAAAAATACCTACTATTTCGCTCTCTAATTATAGTTATAAAAACTGTCATAGTTCAAAAACCTTAGGAGATAGACATATGCTGTCGCGGATTTTTATGTAGCCCAAGTAAAGTCGGTTATTTTTGTAGTACATAATTTTTATGTATTATGCACTATGTAGTCAGCGCATGCGTCTCAAAGGTCAAAAATTTGCATTTTTTGCCGACTTTTTTTACAATTTTCGAAATATTAGGTTGAACTTGTACTATAATTGAGTAGAATACATAACAATTATCATTGAGTATTAAATACCGATTACAATAGTGAAAAAAAATTCGAAATCGGTTCAGTAAATTGGCTACAACTGCTGTTCAAAAATTTCATACCTAAGTACTTCGACTAATTTGTATGGCGACCATGTTTTTTTGTATGGGAGCTATGATTTTTTTTAACGGTTTCAAAAAGTGCCAATGTAGTACACAATATCTTGTGAACAAAGTACATCTCTAAACCCCACCGTTTTTGAGATCCGTTGGGGGTCCAATATGAGGAGTTGACCTTCCGAAATTTCATCATTTATTCCTTAAACCACTATTTTATTTATATACGAATCTGCAATCAGTTTTTCATTATTGCTAATAGTTTCTTCAAAACAACTCTCGAAAGATGAAAAAGATTCAATGTATGGCGTTATGTACACAGTTACTACAGCGGCAATATTTCTTAATGCGTTGTAATTTTAATCTTACGATATCTTCGAAACTATCCGTTGAAATTATTTGATGTGAATGACAATTTTGATCTGTGTGAAATGACCAAGCTAACTAAAGTGTTTACTTGGATAAGGATTGATACACTATTTGTAAAAAAACATTTGAAAAATACCTACTATTTCGCTCTCGATTTATAGTTGTAAAACCTTTCATAGTTCAAAAACCTTAGGACATAGACATATGCTGTCGCGGACTTTTATGTAGACCAAGTAAAGCCGGTTATTTTTGTAGTACATCATTTTTATGTATTATGCACTATGTAGTCAGCGCATGTGCTTCAAAGGTCGAAAATTTTAATTTTTTGACGACTTTTTTTATATTTTTCAAAATTTTAGGCTAAAAATGTACTATTACTGATTACATTACATAACAATTATCATTGAATATTAAATAACAATTCCAGCAATGAAAAAAAATTCGAAATCGGTTCAGAAAATTGCCTACAACAGCTATTCAAAAATTTCATACATAAGTTTTTCGACTAATTTGTATGGCGACCATGTTTTTTTGTATGGGAGTTATGATTTTTTTTAACGTTTTCAAAAAGTGCCAAGGTAGTACTCAATATCTTGTGAACAAAGTACATCTCTAAACCCCACCGCTTTTGAGATCCGTTGGGGGTCCAATATGAGGAGTTGACCTTCCGAAGTTTCGTCATTTATTCTTTAAACCACTTATATAGTTATATACAAATCCGCAATCAGTTTTTCGTTACTGCTAATAGTTTCCTCAAAACAACTCTCTAAAGATGAAAAAGATTCAATGTATGGCGGCCATCTTCAAAAAAAAACTTTTTCAAAATTTTTTTTCGCCAATGAAATAAGGGACCCAAAAAACCCCCGGATACAAAAAATCAGCCCCCTCGGACCATTTTGAAAAATGGCGGCCATCTTGGATCCGCCATCTTGGATTTTTGTCATCACCAGCAGTTGCTCCTATCGATTGGCTATAACATTTGTTCAAACAGTCTGTACCTAAGTATAACCGTTTCGAAGTTATAAGCATGTCAAATTTGTATGGCGGCCATGTTTTTTTGTATGGGAGCCATGTTTTTTTTGATTTTTCCAAAAAGTACCAAGGTAGTACTCTCTATTTAGTTCAAACAGTATACCCGTTAACCTCACCGTTTCTGAGATCCCTTAGAGGTTCAGGTTGAGGAGTTGACTTTTTAAGATTTTGGGATTTTTCCTCTCGATAAATTTCTCATCTCTATACAAATCTATAATTATTTTTTTCCCATCACTTCTCCTTCCCTCTAAACAACTATCTAAATGAGTCAGTCAGTCAGTGAATGGTAATTTAGCTGTATATAGTATGAACTAGTATTTTGGGCGGTGCGCGGGCCGCATGCGGCCCGCGAGAGTATTTTTTAGATGGGTTTCATTTTTGCGATGACTTTACGACCCCAAAAACTTCGAAAACGACATTCATGACGACTTTTTGCAAAAAAGTGACTTCCGCCATCTTGAATTTCAAAATGGCTGTCATTTTTGAAATCTACACCCCCAAAAACCTCGACAACGACACCCATGACGACTTTTTGCAAAAAAGTGACATCCGCCATCTTGAATTTCAAAATTGATGCCATTTTGGAAATCTACACCCCCGAATACCTCGACAACGACACCCATGACGACTTTTTCATAAAAGTGACTTCCGCCATCTTGAATTTCAAAATGGACGCCATTATTGAAATCTACACCCCCAAAAACCTCGAAAACGATACCCATGACGACTTTTTGCAATAAAATGACATCCGCCATCTTGAATTTCAAAATGGATGCCATTTTTGAAATCTACACCCCCTAAAACCTCGACAACGACACCCATGACGACTTTTTGCAATAAAATGACATCCGCCATCTTGAATTTCAAAATGGATGCCATTTTTGAAATCTACACCGCCTAAAACCTCGACAACGACACCCATGACGACTTTTTGCACATAAGTGACATCCGCCATCTTGAATTTCAAAATGGATGCCATTTTTGAAATTCACACCCCCGAAAACCTCGAAAACGATACCCATGACGAATTTTTGAAAAAAGTGACATCCGCCATCTTGTATTTCAAAATTGATGCCATTTTTGAAATCTACACCCCCGAATACCTCGACAACGACACCCATGACGACTTTTTGCAAAAAAATGATTTCCGCCATCTTGAATTTCAAAATGGATGCCATTTTTGAAATCTACACCCCCGAAAACCTCGAAAACGATACCCATGACGACTTTTTGAAAAAAGTGACATCCGCCATCTTGGATTTCAAAATAAATGCCATTATTGAAATCTACACCCCCGGATACCTCGACAACGACACCCATAACGACTTTTTGAAATTAAGTGACATCCGCCATCTTGAATTTCAAAATGGATGCCATTTTCCAAATCTACACCTCCGAAAACCTCGAAATCGATACCCATGACGACTTTATAACAAAAGTGACATCCGCCATCTTTAATGTCAAAATGGGTTCAGTTTTTTGTCATTCCTAATAGTTTCCTTGAAACAACCATCGAGATGAGTGAAAAATGCAATGTATGGCGGCCATGCTTTTTTGTATGAGAGCCAAGTTTTTTTTAATTGTTCCAAAAAGTACCAAGGTAATACTCAATATTTCGTGAAAGAAGTACATCTCTAAACCTCACCGTTATTGAGATCCCTTAGGGGTCCAGGTTGAAGAATTGACCTTCCGAGATTTCATTTCTTCTCACGATCATATTCTCACCTCTATATTTCCCATCTCTGATAGTTTCCTTATAACAACTAAACAAAAAACAAAACAAAACTGAGTGAAAATTAAATGTATGGCGGCCATTTTTTTTTGTATGGGAGCCATGTTTTTTTTAATTGTTCCAAAAAGTACCAAGGTAGTACTCAATATTTTGCGAAGAAAGTATATCTCTAAACCCCACCGTTTTCGAGATCCGTCGGGGGTCCAATACCAGGAGTTGACCTTCGGAGAATGCACCATTTTATTCTAATATCATTATTCCATCTTTGTTATTCATTCTTTGAGGCATAAGGTCGGCGGGCGGGTGTTCGGCTTTTGCATAACTTCCCTATACTGGTAAGTATAGGCTGAATGATGAATTTTATCAATTTTATTTCTATGACCATAAGGTTCAAAATAGTGCTTCCGCTTTCTACTTGAAGGATAATATGGCAAGTCGTATTCGAGCGGTGTAGGTATAGTTCAATCTCAAATATAGCTTTTACTGTAACTACGACAAAACTTGCTCTTATCTCAATCTTAAATACCTTATCTATCTTAGATAAAGTAAAGCTTTGTATTCTAGTGTACCTACGTTATAAATAGAAGTCATGGCACAGAATATGTACACAGTTACTACAGCGGCATAATTTTTATCATTATTATTTTTTATTGCGTTGTAATTTTAATCTTAAGATATCTTCGAAACTATCCGTTGAAATTATTTGATGTAAATGACAATTTTGATCTGTATGAAATGACCAAGCTAACTAAAGTGTTTATTTGGATAAGGATTGATACACTATTTGTAAAAAAACATTTTAAAAATACCTACTATTTCGCTCTCTAATTATAGTTATAAAAACTGTCATAGTTCAAAAACCTTAGGAGATAGACGTATGCTGTCGCGGACTTTTATGTAGACCAGATAAAGCCGGTCATTTTTGTAGTACATCATTTTTATGTATTATGCACTATGTAGTCAGCGCATGCGTCTCAAAGGTCGAAAATTTGCATTTTTTGCCGACTTTTTTTACAATTTTCAAAATATTAGGTTGAACTTGTACTATAATTGAGTAGAAAACATAGCAACTATCATTGAGTATTAAAAACCGATTCAAGTAATGAAAAAAATTCGAAATCGGTTCAGTAAATTAGCTACAACTGCTGTTCAAAAATTTCATACCTAAGTACTTCGACTAATTTGTATGGCGACCATGTTTTTTTGTATGGGAGCTATGATTTTTTTTAACGTTTTCAAAAAGTGCCAAGTTAGTACACAATATCTTGTGAACGAAGCACATCTCTAAACCCCACCGTTTTTGAGATCCGTTGGGGGTCCGATACGAGGAGTTGACCTTCCGAAGTTTCATCATTTAATCCTTAAACCACTATTTTATTTATATACGAATCTGCAATCAGTTTTTCATTATTGCTAATAGTTTCTTCAAAACAACTCTCTAAAGATGAAAAAGATTCAATGTATGGCGTTATGTACACAGTTACTACCGCGGCAATATTTTTTATTGCGTTGTAATTTTAATCTTACGATATCTTCGAAACTATCCGTTCAAATTATTTGAAGTGAATGACAATTTTGATCTGTATGAAATGACCAAGCTAATTAAAGTATTTATTTGGATAAGGATTCATACGTTATTTGTCAAAATAGTTTTGAAAATTACCTACTATTTCGCTCTCGATTTATAGTTGTAAAAACTGTCATAGTTCAAAAACCTTAGGACATAGACATATGCTGTCGCGGACTTTTATGTAGACCAAGTAAAGCCGGTAATTTTTGTGGTACATCATTTTTATGTACTATGCACTATGTAGTCAGCGCATGCGTCTCAAAGGTCGAAAATTTGCATTTTTTGCCGACTTTTTTTACAATTTTCGAAATATTCGGTTGAAATACTACAATAACTGAGTAGAATACATAGCAATTATCATTGAGTATCAAATACCGATTCCAGTAATGAAAAAAAATTCGAAATCGGTTCAGTAAATTGGCTACAACTGCTGTTCAAAAATTTCATACCTAAGTACTTTGACTAATTTGTATGGCGACCATGTTTTTTTGTATGGGAGTCATGATTTTTTTTAACGTTTTCAAAAAGTGCCAAGGTAGTACTCAATATCTTGTAAACAAAGTACATCTCTAAACCACACCGTTTTTGAGATCCGTTGGGGGTCCAATATGAGGAGTTGACCTTCCGAAGTTTCATCATTTATTCCTTAAACCACTTTATTATATATATACGAATCTGCAATCAGTTTTTCGTTATTGCTAATAGTTTCTTCAAAACAACTCTCTAAAGATGAAAAAGATTCAATGTATGGCGGCCATCTTTAAAAAAAAACTTTTTCAAAATTTTTTTTCGCCAATGAAATAAGGGACCCCAAAAACCCCCAGATGCAAAAAATCAGCTCCCTCGGACCATTTTGAAAAATGGCCGCCATCTTGAATCCGCCATCTTGGATTTTTGTCATCACCGGCAGTTGCCCCTATCGATTGGCTACAACATTTGTTCAAACAGTTTATACCTAAGTTTAACCGTTTCGAAGTTATAAGCATGTCAAATTTGTATGGCGGCCATGTTTTTTTGTATGGGAGCCATGTTTTTTTTGATTTTTCCAAAAAGTACCAAGGTAGTACTCTCTATTTAGTTCAAACAGTATACCCCTAAACCTCACCGTTTTTGAGATCCATTAGGGGTCCAGGTTGAGGAGTAGACTTTTCAAGATTTTGGGATTTTTCCTCTCGATAAATTTTTCATCTCTATACAAATCTATAATTATTTTTTACCCACCACTTCTCCATCCCCCTAAACAACTATCTAAGTGAGTGAGTCAGTCAGTCAGTCAGTCAGTCAGTCAGTCAGTGGTAATTTAACTTTATATAATATGAACTAGTATTTTGGGCGGTGCGCGGGCCGCATGCGGCCCGCGATTGTTGTTTGTGTAAAAAAGTTTTCAAAAAAAATTTTTTTTTAGTTACAATTTTCAAAAAAAACATTTTAATTTTCTCAAAATGAATTCATATTTTTATATTTCTATGAATAGTACAAAAACTGACGTCCGCCATCTTGAATTTCAAAATGGATGCCATTTTTGAAATCTACACCCCCAAAAACCTCGACGACGACACCCATGACGACTTTTTGCAAAAAATGACTTCCGCCATCTTGAATTTCAAAATGGATGCCATTTTCCAAATTTACACCCCCGAAAACCTCGAAAACGATACCCATGACGACTTTTTGAAAAAAAGTGACATCCGCCATCTTGAATTTCAAAATGGATGTCATTTTTAAAATCTACACCCCTTAAAACCTCGACAACGACACCCATGACGACTTTTTGCAAAAAAGTGACTTCCGCCATCTTGCATTTCAAAATGGACGCCATTATTAAAATCTACACCCCCCGAATACCTCGACAACGACACCCATGACGACTTTTTGCAAAAAAGTGACATCCGCCATTTTGAATTTCAAAATTGATGCCATTTTTGAAATCTACACCCCCGAAAACCTCGTCAACGACACCCATGACGACTTTTTGAAAAAAAGTGACATCCGCCATCTTGAATTTCAAAATGGATGCTATTTTTGAAATCTACACCCCCAAAAACCTCGACGACGACACCCATAACGACGTTTTGAAAAAAGTGACATCCGCCATCTTTAATGTCAAAATGGATGCCATTTTGGAAATCTACACCCCCGAAAACCTCGAAAACGATACCCATGACGACTTTTTGAAAAAAGTGACATCCGCCATCTTGTATTTCAAAATTGATGCCATTTTTGAAATCTACACCCCCGAATACCTCGACAACGACACCCATGACGACTTTTTGAAATTAAGTGACATCCGCCATCTTGAATTTCAAAATGGATGCCATTTTTGAAATCTACACCCCCAAAAACCTCGACGACGACACCCATAACGACTTTTTGAAAAAAGTGACATCCGCCATCTTTAATGTCAACATGGATGCCATTTTCCAAATCTACACCCCCGAAAACCTCGAAATCGATACCCATGACGACTTTTTAACAAAAGTGACATCCGCCATCTTTTATGTCAAAATGGGTTCAGTTTTTTGTCATTCCTAATAGTTTCCTTGAAACAACCATCTAGATGAGTGAAAAATGCAATGTATGGCGGCCATGCTTTTTTTGTATGAGAGCCAAGTTTTTTTTAATTGTTCCAAAAAGTACCAAGGTAGTACTCAATATTTTGTGAAAGAAGTACATCTCTAAACCTCACCGTTATTGAGATCCCTTAGGGGTCCAGGTTGAAGAATTGACCTTCCAAGATTTCATTTTTTCTCACGATCATATTCTCACCTCTATATTTCCCATCTCTGATAGTTTCTAAACAAAACAACAACTAAACAAGAAACAAAACAAAACTGAGTGAAAAATAAAATGTATGGCGGCCAGTTTTTTTGTATGGGTGCCATGGTTTTTTTAATTTTTCCGAAAAGTACCAAGGTAGTACTCAATATTTCGTAAAGAAAGTACATCTCTAAACCCCACCGTTTTCGAGATCCCTTAAGGGGCCAAGTCCAGGAGTCAACCTTCCGAGATTTCACTTCTCCAAAATGGTAATTTAAGTGGAAATGGTAATTTAGCTTTATATAGTATAACTAGTATTTTGGGCGGTGCGCGGGCCGCATGCGGCCCGCGAGTTTGTTTATAGGTGCAAAGATCTTCAAGAAAAACTTCGAAAACGATACCCATGACGACTTTTTGAAAAAAAGTGACATCCGCCATCTTGAATTTCAAAATGGACGCCATTTTTGAAGTCTACACCCCCAAAAACCTCGACAACGACACCCATGACGATTTTTTGAAAGTAAGTGACATCCGCCATCTTGAATTTCAAAATGGATGCCATTTTTGAAATCCACACCCCCAAAAACCTCGAAAACGATACCCATGACGACTTTTTGCAAAAAAGTGACTTCCGCCATCTTGAATTTCAAAATGGACGCCATTTTTGAAACCTACACCCCCGAAAACCTCGAAAACGATACCCATGACGACTTTTTCCAAAAAGTGACATCCGCCATTTTTATGTCAAAATGTATGCCATTTTTGAAATCTACACCCTCGAAAACCTCGAAAACGATACCCATGACGACTTTTTCAAATAAGGGACATCCGCCAACTTTAATTTCAAAATGGAAACTAATGGCGGCCGCCATCTTGGATTTTCCCCTCTAATTCAAACGTTATTTTTTTCAATTTATTTTTTTATATTATTTTATTTAAACACACCAGACCGCACGAACGCGCTGGATGCAAGTTTCTATTAACCGGTCTACTTGCAGATCTAAATGGGAGGCCTATGTCCAGCCGTGGACGTCTTATGGCTGCTGGATGAATGGATGGATCTGATTGCATCTATAGGCATATTAACTCAATTACATTGTTCAAGAGCTTCCAAATGATATTTTCATGCAAAAAAATGAACAAAAAATGTGAACTTGGGCGGATTCAAACCCAGCATCAAATGGTAACGTTTCTATAGCTGGCGAAAATCCAAATCGACTCTAACAGCAAGTCTGTTCTTCATCTTACAGCCTATACCTATACTATGACCATAAGGTTCAAAATAAAACTTCCGCTTTCTACTCTTCTAAGAATATGGCGCGGAAATCGTATGAGTGGTATAAATAATTATTTTTCAAAAATAAATTATAAGTCAACAATAGAGCTTCCAAATGATATTTTGCAACATAAAGAAGCAAAAAGAAGACGTGCGATTGGCGGGATTTGATACCGGTACCGTAGGTGACGTCGTATCCACTATCCCTGAACGCTTGGCCAGGACATCACTTACGGGAGACGACGAAATTTGTCAACTGTAGCAGCAATCTTATTATATTAATTTTTTTATTGGACCTATTTATTGTTATGTTTACAACCGACTTTCAAAAAGGAGGAAGTTCTATGTTCGTCTGTATGTATATTTTTTGTGTATGTCCATCGATAATTTCGCCAATTGTGAACCGAATCGAAAAATTATTTTTAGTTCGAAAGGGTATTTATATACCTACTCCCGTGGTGGCCCCATTTAAACTTTACGGATATCGGCTGAGCTGTTTTTGAAAAATCAACAATGACGTAAACGATTCGAGCGAAATATTCTAATTTTGTACACGATGGAAAGCGGTTTTGCTATTTTTTGCGAAAAATAATCATTTTGTATATCGTTAAAAATTCGTCTAATGTTTATTTTCAAATACAACACACCTAATTTTTATAAAATTTAAATGGGATCAATTCTGAAATTTGATCTATCAAACAAAAAAGAAATCATTACAATCGGTTCACAATTGACGGAGTAATCGCGTAACATACTCGTACGTACAAAAAAACTAATGCCTAAGTGAGAACATCTTTTTATGAAATCGGTTAAAAGCATACAACAAAATTAATACGATAATAATAAAAACAATCAGCATAATATTATTTTTAAAATCTTTGCCTGCATAGTAATATCTTCAAAAATACCTATCAATTTATCTATATGAAATGGCCAAGTGAGCATAATTGCGCATGTTTGCATAATGCCGACGCCGCGTGCGTGACGTAGTATTTAGCAGGGGCGTAGGGAGCGCGCGGGAGGCATGAGGCCGGCGGGCGGGTGTGCCTCGGCGTCTCGTCACTCTGTCTTCCGCGCCTACCTATATTTCGGATATGAGCGCAAGTACCGCCTGTGTGTGATGGAGCTTTTATGTTGTTTGACATTTGACGCACCACAGTTTGTTACTTTTGCGTTCGTTTTTTTTGGGAAGTGAGCAAAAGTTGCATTATTGGCGAAATGGGTAAAACTCCCAAATCTCAAACTGAACGCACCTTTGTCATCTTATCTGTGGCACCATCGATTAAAAAAAAATTAATAGAGGTAGTCAGTGTTACAAGTTTATTACCATTTCCACAAATTAATTATCACGTAAACAATTTTCGTAGGTAACGATTTTCAGGCTTTAAGAAACGTTATAAAACTTTACTAAGCTTGAGTGTGATTTTTTGTGACTACATTATAAAAACAACACACTGTAATTTGATATATCAGATCATCATCATCATCAGCCTTTAATAACCCACTGCTGGGCATAGGCCTCCCTTTGTTTATGCCATTCACCTCCATATCAGATGAGGAAATGAAAACGCTTACCTTCCTTTGAATATTTTATTGAGTAAATGAATAATTAGAACCTGAAGGAAACATATCTACTTGTACGGGATGAGTGGATCAGTGCAGAATATTTAGGTTATTTTTGTTTTTCCCAATTCAGGAAATTTCTATTTCATATTTGGGGAATTAGAGAAATGGGCATTAGCACTCTGCTGGATATACAAATTATGTTATTTAATATCATTTTATAATTCGTTGTAAACGAATTTTATTGAGCTACTTCGTTACGGGACTGTGTTGAAAATCGATTGACTACAAAGCTTCAAACCGAAGGTAAGTGTTCGAAATATCATTAAAAAAAACTGCAATACTTTCACTCCAAAGTGGCCTGTAAATGTATGTTTTCCGCCTGTTTTGAATGAAAAGCAATTTACTTATAATTAATTACCTACTTTATTTATTCTGCTGTAGTCTGTAGTACATACACATTAATTTGAACATCTTGACATGTACCTATGTAGTTAGTATTTTAATTTCATGTATTTAGCCAACTCAAGTTACATACAAGCATTACAAGTAGCTATTTGCTCTTTCTGGTTCTAATTGTACTACAAAGGCTAGAGGGGCACAAAACATCCCATGCGAGATGTCAGTGCAGGTCTTATCCATCATGAAATAAGAACAGATTAAAATCAATTTAAAAAAAATCTTTTCCAGCTGACTTATCCGCTATTACCAGAGCAACTGATGAAGGACCAAGAGGACCAAGACCAAGGGGAGAAAATTCCATGGATGGAAGAGTTTCCAAAATACATCCAGTTTATGTAAGTTATCTTTAAATTAGCTATGACACTGGCTCCGTGGGTAGGCTTACATCTACGCCTGCAGTGGACTATTAAAAAAGGCTGATACATGCACAGCTTTGACATCCGGTTTAAGACACCATATTAGATTTTTATCCATGGCTTCTTCAGATAATAATAATTATATGGATGATTACATATAATTTTTCATCATTTGCATAACCTCAAAAGGACCAGAATTCTTTTTTTTATGTTAAATAAACATGGCTTTCGGACCCAAGTCTCACCCACATAGGATTAAATATGATTGAAATTCTTCAATTGATCTATTAATATAATTCTTCTTCTTCTTTTCAGCCATAGGAGGTCCACTACTGGACATAGGCCTCCCCTATTGATCTCCAATAAGACCGGTTGGTAGAGGCTTGCATTCAGGCAACCCTGCGGTCTTGATGAGGTCATCCGTACACATGTATGGATGTCCCACGCTGCGCTTGCTGGTACGTGGTCTTCACCCATTGGCATTATTATACAAATACTTCAATGTACCAATAGTCAATACGGCATCGTTGGAAAAACTCAAGGCCAACCCATGTCTCGACCGAATCAAAGGCTTTCTTATAGTCCACAAACGCCAAGCAAAGTGGCAGGTTATATGACTCGGTCTGCTGTATAACCTGCCTCAGCGTATGTATGTGATCCATGGTGCCAAAGCCTTTCCAGAAACCGGCTTGTTTGGGAGGCTGGTAATCATCAAGCCTGCGTTCGAGACGATTCGTAATGTCTCTTTAAAACAACTTATAAACATGGTTCAGAGCAATAACAATTAGCAGATTAATATTAATACATATATGAACGAAATGCTCACCTAACTTTCATATGAACGAAAGCCGTAGAACAAAAATTAATAGGTACCTACCTATTTCTATAATAAGGTATTAAAAAGATTTTAATTGAGACTTATTTCATATTTTCAGCTCCGAAGTGATTGAAGATACATGACAACAGGAAACTCCCCCGAGGAAAGAGGCGTCCCCGCTTCGTGTATATTTATATGAAGCGCCCACGCCGCGGTGCGAATAGTGTTAATTCTAAATACATAATACAAATATATTAGGTAGCTAATTAGGATCAAAATATTTAATAAAGATTTAGATAGTGCCTTAGTTTTATTCCTAGGGAAAGTTAGATTTAGTATTAGATAAAAGTTTTTGCTACAACTTTAGTTGAGACATTCCATACCTAAGTATAAAGCCGATCGTCCACCGCTAAGTTAGCTCGCATAGTTTTTCATGTGCGTCCACCGCAAACTATGTCAGCTAAGTTACATAAAATAGCACAGCTAAATCGAACTAACTTAGTTGTGTAGGCCGATCCGAACTACCATCACTTACGTAGTTTTAGCTTATTTTTTGGTGGATGGACAACTTATTTCCTAGTTTTGCTTAGCTTAGTTCCTTTAGCTGGCGGTGGACGATCGGCTTAATGCCGGTTGCAGACCAAGAACTAAGCTAAGTTAGTTTAGCTCGCATAGCTGACGCAGTTTTCCATAGATCGTGCTTAGCTCGCAGTCTGCACAGATCTATGGAAACTGTTTCAGCTATGCGAGCTAACCCCGAATAGCTTAGCTCTTGGTCTGCAACTCGCATTTGGGTTCCGAAGTTACAAGCATGTCTATTGTATTGTATTGCAGCCATGTTTTTTTTTTGGCCTGGCCGGACCTACCTATTCATGATTTAATTAGGTATTTGTTTGTTTGCACCGAATAGGCTCCGAAACTACTGAACTGATTAGAAAAAATATTTCACTGTTGGAAATCTACGCTATCTCCGGTGAACATAAGCTATATGAAATTTTCAAAAAAATTAGAGATCCTTACTATTTGACTTCTTTAGCCAATCGTACGCGGGCAAAGCGGGACGTGTGAGCAGCTAGTGTAATATATTGTAGAAAAATAAAATAGACCCTAATATACCCAAAATATCAGTTTTTTCACGGAGGTAATGCACCTATAAATTGCACACTTAAAAATTACAGTTATGGTCTGTGTTAGGTACCTAAATTAAACTTTTTTCGCGTTTCATATTTCGTAGAAAAGTGCGCCTGGTTAATTTATATAGCAATGTAGATCAGACATGTCGTATCTGAGTAGGCGTCATATATTTTGTAGTCGCCCATCTGATCCATTTGTTCCCAACGAGTAACACCCTCAAAATACCCCCGCCTTTTTATTCCAAAGACGTGCACTGCTGGACATAGGTTTCCGCTATAGATCGGCTTGAATTCAGCTCGATTCTGTGGTCTCAACGAGTCTAATGGATGTACGTCCTACGCTGCACTTGCCGGTACGTTGTCTCCACTCTAGTACTTTTCTACCTCATTAGTCATCAGCCTTCTATGCTACCTAAGTGCCTTGCCCACTGACATTTCAACTTGCCGATCAACTGGGCTAACTAACTGATGGTACGCGCGCGCGTATAGTCGGGATAGACGGTCGCCATGAATATTGATACCGAACGTGTAATTGCCGAGGTGCGCCTACGTCCTGTATTGTGGGATTTATCTAATGAAAATAATTATAGAACTTTTCCTCGTCCTGACGTAGCTTTTCAAATAATGTAGAAAATTCACCATTCGTCACCCTATCAGCAACAATTATGTAGGTGAATGTGATATCTTTTTCTACATTGACGCCGTCTCCGCTTGCGTAAGTATGCTGCAGCAACTAAACAATTTATAAACGGGTTCATAATTATCCCAAATCCACTTGGAGACGCCTGTACCGTGGAGCGGTCGGTATCGCACAACGGATGTTTTTCATTGGCGCTGATGGCCAGCGCGCTACGCGACTGACGGTCCGCGACCGACGTCAGCGACAGAGGAATTCAGGCCTTTTGATATCAACTAACGTGCCAATTGTAGTTCCAGTGTTCGAGCTTCCTTTGATGCGCGGTGAAAAACCGACTCTAGATGGAACGGGCCGCTCCAAGTTCGAGCGTTCCAACAAACACATTGGCTCGCGTGACAAAATGGTACCCATCGCGCGCCAATGTTCGTCCTCTTGAAGCGCGAAGTCGATACACGGCTTTAGTACTAATAGGTAGTACAACAGTCGGCTTTTGCGTAACTTCCCATCCGCCGACTTGTGTGACGCTTAACCCCACATCGCATCGGTTCTGATATATGAATTTGATACTACGCAACGACTCGCTTCGTGTTCATAAACGCCATCAAGTTTCATCATTCAGCCTATACTTACCCAGATCAATTTTATTTTTATGACTATAAGGTTCAAAATAGTGCTTCCGCTTTCTATGGCAAGTCGTATTCGAGCGGTGTAGGTATAGTTCAATCTCAAATATAGCTTTTACTGTAACTAAGACAAAACTTGCTCATATCTCAATTAAATACCTTATCTCTCTTAGATAAAGTAAAGCTTTGTATTCTAGTGTACGTTATAAATAGAAGTCGTGGCACAGATTATGTAACAGTATGTACCGCGGCAATATTTTTTTATTGCGTTGTAATTTTAAACTTACGATATCTTCGAAACTAACCGTTGAAATTATTTGATGTGAGTGACAATTTTGATCTGTATGAAATGACCAAGCTAATTAAAGTGTTTATTTGGATAAGGATTGATACATTATTTGTCAAAATAGTTTTGAAAAATACCTACTATTTCGCTCTATAATTATAGTTATAAAAACGGTCATAGTTCAAAAACCTTAGGACATAGACATATGCTGTCGCGGACTTTTATGTAGACCAGGTAAAGCCGATCATTTTTGTAGTACATCATTTTTAAGTATTATGCACTATGTAGTCAGCGCATGCGCTTCAAAGGTCGAAAATTTGCATTTTTTGGCGACTTTTTTTCCAATTTTCATAATATTAGGTTGAAATACTACAATAACTGAGTAGAATACATAGCAATTATCATTGAGTATCAAATACCGATTCCAGTAATGAAAAAAAATTCGAAATCGGTTCAGTAAATTGGCTACAACTGCTGTTCAAAAATTTCATACCTAAGTACTTTGACTAATTTGTATGGCGACCATGTTTTTTTGTATGGGAGTCATGATTTTTTTTAACGTTTTCAAAAAGTGCCAAGGTAGTACTCAATATCTTGTAAACAAAGTACATCTCTAAACCACACCGTTTTTGAGATCCGTTGGGGGTCCAATATGAGGAGTTGACCTTCCGAAGTTTCATCATTTATTCCTTAAACCACTTTATTATATATATACGAATCTGCAATCAGTTTTTCGTTATTGCTAATAGTTTCTTCAAAACAACTCTCTAAAGATGAAAAAGATTCAATGTATGGCGGCCATCTTTAAAAAAAAACTTTTTTAAAATTTTTTTTCGCCAATGAAATAAGGGACCCCAAAAACCCCCAGATGCAAAAAATCAGCTCGCTCGGACCATTTTGAAAAATGGCCGCCATCTTGAATCCGCCATCTTGGATTTTTGTCATCACCGGCAGTTGCCCCTATCGATTGGCTACAACATTTGTTCAAACAGTTTATACCTAAGTGTAACCGTTTCGAAGTTATAAGCATGTCAAATTTGTATGGCGGCCATGTTTTTTTGTATGGGAGCCATGTTTTTTTTGATTTTTCCAAAAAGTACCAAGGTAGTACTCTCTATTTAGTTCAAACAGTATACCCCTAAACCTCACCGTTTTTGAGATCCATTAGGGGTCCAGGTTGAGGAGTAGACTTTTCAAGATTTTGGGATTTTTCCTCTCGATAAATTTTTCATCTCTATACAAATCTATAATTATTTTTTACCCACCACTTCTCCATCCCCCTAAACAACTATCTAAGTGAGTGAGTCAGTCAGTCAGTCAGTCAGTCAGTCAGTCAGTGGTAATTTAACTTTATATAATATGAACTAGTATTTTGGGCGGTGCGCGGGCCGCATGCGGCCCGCGAGGGTTTTTCTATGTAAAATTTACTGTGGTGACGACTTTACAACCCCAAAAATCTCGAAAACGATACCCATGACGACTTTTGTCAAAAAAGTGACATCCGCCATCTTTAATGTCAAAATGGATGTCATTTTTGAAATCTCCACCCCCGAAAACCTCGAAAACGATACCCATGACGACTTTTTGAAAAAAGTGACATCCGCCATCTTGAATTTCAAAATGGATGTCATTTTTGAAATCTACACCCCCGAAAACCTCGAAAACGATACCCATGACGACTTTTTGAAAAAAGTGACATCCGCCATCTTGAATTTCAAAATGGATGCCATTTTTGAAATCTACACCCCCAAAAACCTCGACGACGACACCCATAACGACTTTTTGAAAAAAGTGACATCCGCCATCTTTAATGTCAACATGGATGCCATTTTCCAAATCTACACCCCCGAAAACCTCGAAATCGATACCCATGACGACTTTTTAACAAAAGTGACATCCGCCATCTTTTATGTCAAAATGGGTTCAGTTTTTTGTCATTCCTAATAGTTTCCTTGAAACAACCATCTAGATGAGTGAAAAATGCAATGTATAGCGGCCATGCTTTTTTTGTATGAGAGCCAAGTTTTTTTTAATTGTTCCAAAAAGTACCAAGGTAGTACTCAATATTTTGTGAAAGAAGTACATCTCTAAACCTCACCGTTATTGAGATCCCTTAGGGGTCCAGGTTGAAGAATTGACCTTCCAAGATTTCATTTCTTCTCACGATCATATTCTCACCTCTATATTTCCCATCTCTGATAGTTTCTAAACAAAACAACAACTAAACAAAAAACAAAACAA
The DNA here is from genome assembly GCA_949316475.1 of Hypomecis punctinalis. Classification (NCBI taxonomy): domain Eukaryota; kingdom Metazoa; phylum Arthropoda; class Insecta; order Lepidoptera; family Geometridae; genus Hypomecis; species Hypomecis punctinalis. The sequence continues at coordinate 2,077,963 of OX438815.1, forward strand.
AACTGAGTGAAAAATAAAATGTATGGCGGCCATTTTTTTTTGTATGGGAGCCATGATTTTTTTAATTGTTCCAAAAAGTACCAAGGTAGTACTCAATATTTCGTAAAGAAAGTACATCTCTAAACCCCACCGTTTTCGAGATCCCTTAAGGGGCCAAGTCCAGGTGTCAACCTTCCGAGATTTCACCATTGTTCCATCGATCATCCTTATATTCAATTTTTCCTTATCTCATTATGGTTTCCTCCAAACAACCATCTAAATAAATGAAAAATGCAATGTATGGCGTATCTATTTATATGGCGGCCATATTTTTTTTGTATGGGAGCTATGTTTTTTTTAATTGTTCCATAAAGTACCAAGGTAGTACTCAAAATTTTGTGAAGAAAGTACATCTCTAAACCTCACCGTTTTCGAGAACCTTGGGGGTCCAATACCAAGACATGACCTTCGGAGGTTTCGCCATTTTTTTTCTAATATCATTATTCCATCTTTATACGAATCTGCCATCAGTTTATTATCATTGCAAATGGTTTCCTCAAAACAATCATCTAAAGATGAAAAAGAACCAATGTATGGCGGCTATATTAAAAACGCGACTTTAGCACTAATCGTACAACAGTTTCCATCCTAAAAAAAACCGTAGTATTGAGTACTATTAATCACGGGCGTAAGGTGCGCGCGGGAGGCATGAGGTCGGCGGGCGGGTGCTCGGCTTTTACATAACTTCCCTATACTGGTAAGTATAGGCTGAATGATGAATTTTATCAATTTTATTTCTATGACAATAAGGTTCAAAATAGTGCTTTCGCTTTCTACTTGAAGGATATGGCAAGTCGTATTCGAGCGGGGTAGGTATAGTTCAATCTCAAATATAGCTTTTACTGTAACTAAGACAAAACTTGCTCTTATCTCAATCTTAAATACCTTATCTATCTTAGATAAAGTAAAGCTTTGTATTCTAGATATAAATAGAAGTCATGGCACAGAATATGTACACAGTTACTACAGCGGCAATATTTTTTATTGCGTTGTAATTTTAATCTTACGATATCTTCGAAACTATCCGTTGAAATTATTTGATGTGAATGACAATTTTGATCTGTATGAAATGACCAAGCTAACTAAAGTGTTTATTTGGATAAGGATTGATACACTTTTTGTAAAAAAACATTTGAAAAATACCTACTATTTCGCTCTCTAATTATAGTTATAAAAACTGTCATAGTTCAAAAACCTTAGGAGATAGACATATGCTGTCGCGGATTTTTATGTAGCCCAAGTAAAGTCGGTTATTTTTGTAGTACATAATTTTTATGTATTATGCACTATGTAGTCAGCGCATGCGTCTCAAAGGTCAAAAATTTGCATTTTTTGCCGACTTTTTTTACAATTTTCGAAATATTAGGTTGAACTTGTACTATAATTGAGTAGAATACATAACAATTATCATTGAGTATTAAATACCGATTACAATAGTGAAAAAAAATTCGAAATCGGTTCAGTAAATTGGCTACAACTGCTGTTCAAAAATTTCATACCTAAGTACTTCGACTAATTTGTATGGCGACCATGTTTTTTTGTATGGGAGCTATGATTTTTTTTAACGGTTTCAAAAAGTGCCAATGTAGTACACAATATCTTGTGAACAAAGTACATCTCTAAACCCCACCGTTTTTGAGATCCGTTGGGGGTCCAATATGAGGAGTTGACCTTCCGAAATTTCATCATTTATTCCTTAAACCACTATTTTATTTATATACGAATCTGCAATCAGTTTTTCATTATTGCTAATAGTTTCTTCAAAACAACTCTCGAAAGATGAAAAAGATTCAATGTATGGCGTTATGTACACAGTTACTACAGCGGCAATATTTCTTAATGCGTTGTAATTTTAATCTTACGATATCTTCGAAACTATCCGTTGAAATTATTTGATGTGAATGACAATTTTGATCTGTGTGAAATGACCAAGCTAACTAAAGTGTTTACTTGGATAAGGATTGATACACTATTTGTAAAAAAACATTTGAAAAATACCTACTATTTCGCTCTCGATTTATAGTTGTAAAACCTTTCATAGTTCAAAAACCTTAGGACATAGACATATGCTGTCGCGGACTTTTATGTAGACCAAGTAAAGCCGGTTATTTTTGTAGTACATCATTTTTATGTATTATGCACTATGTAGTCAGCGCATGTGCTTCAAAGGTCGAAAATTTTAATTTTTTGACGACTTTTTTTATATTTTTCAAAATTTTAGGCTAAAAATGTACTATTACTGATTACATTACATAACAATTATCATTGAATATTAAATAACAATTCCAGCAATGAAAAAAAATTCGAAATCGGTTCAGAAAATTGCCTACAACAGCTATTCAAAAATTTCATACATAAGTTTTTCGACTAATTTGTATGGCGACCATGTTTTTTTGTATGGGAGTTATGATTTTTTTTAACGTTTTCAAAAAGTGCCAAGGTAGTACTCAATATCTTGTGAACAAAGTACATCTCTAAACCCCACCGCTTTTGAGATCCGTTGGGGGTCCAATATGAGGAGTTGACCTTCCGAAGTTTCGTCATTTATTCTTTAAACCACTTATATAGTTATATACAAATCCGCAATCAGTTTTTCGTTACTGCTAATAGTTTCCTCAAAACAACTCTCTAAAGATGAAAAAGATTCAATGTATGGCGGCCATCTTCAAAAAAAAACTTTTTCAAAATTTTTTTTCGCCAATGAAATAAGGGACCCAAAAAACCCCCGGATACAAAAAATCAGCCCCCTCGGACCATTTTGAAAAATGGCGGCCATCTTGGATCCGCCATCTTGGATTTTTGTCATCACCAGCAGTTGCTCCTATCGATTGGCTATAACATTTGTTCAAACAGTCTGTACCTAAGTATAACCGTTTCGAAGTTATAAGCATGTCAAATTTGTATGGCGGCCATGTTTTTTTGTATGGGAGCCATGTTTTTTTTGATTTTTCCAAAAAGTACCAAGGTAGTACTCTCTATTTAGTTCAAACAGTATACCCGTTAACCTCACCGTTTCTGAGATCCCTTAGGGGTTCAGGTTGAGGAGTTGACTTTTTAAGATTTTGGGATTTTTCCTCTCGATAAATTTCTCATCTCTATACAAATCTATAATTATTTTTTTCCCATCACTTCTCCTTCCCTCTAAACAACTATCTAAATGAGTCAGTCAGTCAGTCAGTGGTAATTTAACTTTATATAATATGAACTAGTATTTTGGGCGGTGCGCGGGCCGCATGCGGCCCGCGAGAGTATTTTTTAGATGGGTTTCATTTTTGCGATGACTTTACGACCCCAAAAACTTCGAAAACGACATTCATGACGACTTTTTGCAAAAAAGTGACTTCCGCCATCTTGAATTTCAAAATGGCTGTCATTTTTGAAATCTACACCCCCAAAAACCTCGACAACGACACCCATGACGACTTTTTGCAAAAAAGTGACATCCGCCATCTTGAATTTCAAAATTGATGCCATTTTGGAAATCTACACCCCCGAATACCTCGACAACGACACCCATGACGACTTTTTCATAAAAGTGACTTCCGCCATCTTGAATTTCAAAATGGACGCCATTATTGAAATCTACACCCCCAAAAACCTCGAAAACGATACCCATGACGACTTTTTGCAATAAAATGACATCCGCCATCTTGAATTTCAAAATGGATGCCATTTTTGAAATCTACACCCCCTAAAACCTCGACAACGACACCCATGACGACTTTTTGCAATAAAATGACATCCGCCATCTTGAATTTCAAAATGGATGCCATTTTTGAAATCTACACCGCCTAAAACCTCGACAACGACACCCATGACGACTTTTTGCACATAAGTGACATCCGCCATCTTGAATTTCAAAATGGATGCCATTTTTGAAATTCACACCCCCGAAAACCTCGAAAACGATACCCATGACGAATTTTTGAAAAAAGTGACATCCGCCATCTTGTATTTCAAAATTGATGCCATTTTTGAAATCTACACCCCCGAATACCTCGACAACGACACCCATGACGACTTTTTGCAAAAAAATGATTTCCGCCATCTTGAATTTCAAAATGGATGCCATTTTTGAAATCTACACCCCCGAAAACCTCGAAAACGATACCCATGACGACTTTTTGAAAAAAGTGACATCCGCCATCTTGGATTTCAAAATAAATGCCATTATTGAAATCTACACCCCCGGATACCTCGACAACGACACCCATAACGACTTTTTGAAATTAAGTGACATCCGCCATCTTGAATTTCAAAATGGATGCCATTTTCCAAATCTACACCTCCGAAAACCTCGAAATCGATACCCATGACGACTTTATAACAAAAGTGACATCCGCCATCTTTAATGTCAAAATGGGTTCAGTTTTTTGTCATTCCTAATAGTTTCCTTGAAACAACCATCGAGATGAGTGAAAAATGCAATGTATGGCGGCCATGCTTTTTTGTATGAGAGCCAAGTTTTTTTTAATTGTTCCAAAAAGTACCAAGGTAATACTCAATATTTCGTGAAAGAAGTACATCTCTAAACCTCACCGTTATTGAGATCCCTTAGGGGTCCAGGTTGAAGAATTGACCTTCCGAGATTTCATTTCTTCTCACGATCATATTCTCACCTCTATATTTCCCATCTCTGATAGTTTCCTTATAACAACTAAACAAAAAACAAAACAAAACTGAGTGAAAATTAAATGTATGGCGGCCATTTTTTTTTGTATGGGAGCCATGTTTTTTTTAATTGTTCCAAAAAGTACCAAGGTAGTACTCAATATTTTGCGAAGAAAGTATATCTCTAAACCCCACCGTTTTCGAGATCCGTCGGGGGTCCAATACCAGGAGTTGACCTTCGGAGAATGCACCATTTTATTCTAATATCATTATTCCATCTTTGTTATTCATTCTTTGAGGCATAAGGTCGGCGGGCGGGTGTTCGGCTTTTGCATAACTTCCCTATACTGGTAAGTATAGGCTGAATGATGAATTTTATCAATTTTATTTCTATGACCATAAGGTTCAAAATAGTGCTTCCGCTTTCTACTTGAAGGATAATATGGCAAGTCGTATTCGAGCGGTGTAGGTATAGTTCAATCTCAAATATAGCTTTTACTGTAACTACGACAAAACTTGCTCTTATCTCAATCTTAAATACCTTATCTATCTTAGATAAAGTAAAGCTTTGTATTCTAGTGTACCTACGTTATAAATAGAAGTCATGGCACAGAATATGTACACAGTTACTACAGCGGCATAATTTTTATCATTATTATTTTTTATTGCGTTGTAATTTTAATCTTAAGATATCTTCGAAACTATCCGTTGAAATTATTTGATGTAAATGACAATTTTGATCTGTATGAAATGACCAAGCTAACTAAAGTGTTTATTTGGATAAGGATTGATACACTATTTGTAAAAAAACATTTTAAAAATACCTACTATTTCGCTCTCTAATTATAGTTATAAAAACTGTCATAGTTCAAAAACCTTAGGAGATAGACGTATGCTGTCGCGGACTTTTATGTAGACCAGATAAAGCCGGTCATTTTTGTAGTACATCATTTTTATGTATTATGCACTATGTAGTCAGCGCATGCGTCTCAAAGGTCGAAAATTTGCATTTTTTGCCGACTTTTTTTACAATTTTCAAAATATTAGGTTGAACTTGTACTATAATTGAGTAGAAAACATAGCAACTATCATTGAGTATTAAAAACCGATTCAAGTAATGAAAAAAATTCGAAATCGGTTCAGTAAATTAGCTACAACTGCTGTTCAAAAATTTCATACCTAAGTACTTCGACTAATTTGTATGGCGACCATGTTTTTTTGTATGGGAGCTATGATTTTTTTTAACGTTTTCAAAAAGTGCCAAGTTAGTACACAATATCTTGTGAACGAAGCACATCTCTAAACCCCACCGTTTTTGAGATCCGTTGGGGGTCCGATACGAGGAGTTGACCTTCCGAAGTTTCATCATTTAATCCTTAAACCACTATTTTATTTATATACGAATCTGCAATCAGTTTTTCATTATTGCTAATAGTTTCTTCAAAACAACTCTCTAAAGATGAAAAAGATTCAATGTATGGCGTTATGTACACAGTTACTACCGCGGCAATATTTTTTATTGCGTTGTAATTTTAATCTTACGATATCTTCGAAACTATCCGTTCAAATTATTTGAAGTGAATGACAATTTTGATCTGTATGAAATGACCAAGCTAATTAAAGTATTTATTTGGATAAGGATTCATACGTTATTTGTCAAAATAGTTTTGAAAATTACCTACTATTTCGCTCTCGATTTATAGTTGTAAAAACTGTCATAGTTCAAAAACCTTAGGACATAGACATATGCTGTCGCGGACTTTTATGTAGACCAAGTAAAGCCGGTAATTTTTGTGGTACATCATTTTTATGTACTATGCACTATGTAGTCAGCGCATGCGTCTCAAAGGTCGAAAATTTGCATTTTTTGCCGACTTTTTTTACAATTTTCGAAATATTCGGTTGAAATACTACAATAACTGAGTAGAATACATAGCAATTATCATTGAGTATCAAATACCGATTCCAGTAATGAAAAAAAATTCGAAATCGGTTCAGTAAATTGGCTACAACTGCTGTTCAAAAATTTCATACCTAAGTACTTTGACTAATTTGTATGGCGACCATGTTTTTTTGTATGGGAGTCATGATTTTTTTTAACGTTTTCAAAAAGTGCCAAGGTAGTACTCAATATCTTGTAAACAAAGTACATCTCTAAACCACACCGTTTTTGAGATCCGTTGGGGGTCCAATATGAGGAGTTGACCTTCCGAAGTTTCATCATTTATTCCTTAAACCACTTTATTATATATATACGAATCTGCAATCAGTTTTTCGTTATTGCTAATAGTTTCTTCAAAACAACTCTCTAAAGATGAAAAAGATTCAATGTATGGCGGCCATCTTTAAAAAAAAACTTTTTCAAAATTTTTTTTCGCCAATGAAATAAGGGACCCCAAAAACCCCCAGATGCAAAAAATCAGCTCCCTCGGACCATTTTGAAAAATGGCCGCCATCTTGAATCCGCCATCTTGGATTTTTGTCATCACCGGCAGTTGCCCCTATCGATTGGCTACAACATTTGTTCAAACAGTTTATACCTAAGTTTAACCGTTTCGAAGTTATAAGCATGTCAAATTTGTATGGCGGCCATGTTTTTTTGTATGGGAGCCATGTTTTTTTTGATTTTTCCAAAAAGTACCAAGGTAGTACTCTCTATTTAGTTCAAACAGTATACCCCTAAACCTCACCGTTTTTGAGATCCATTAGGGGTCCAGGTTGAGGAGTAGACTTTTCAAGATTTTGGGATTTTTCCTCTCGATAAATTTTTCATCTCTATACAAATCTATAATTATTTTTTACCCACCACTTCTCCATCCCCCTAAACAACTATCTAAGTGAGTGAGTCAGTCAGTCAGTCAGTCAGTCAGTCAGTCAGTGGTAATTTAACTTTATATAATATGAACTAGTATTTTGGGCGGTGCGCGGGCCGCATGCGGCCCGCGATTGTTGTTTGTGTAAAAAAGTTTTCAAAAAAAATTTTTTTTTAGTTACAATTTTCAAAAAAAACATTTTAATTTTCTCAAAATGAATTCATATTTTTATATTTCTATGAATAGTACAAAAACTGACGTCCGCCATCTTGAATTTCAAAATGGATGCCATTTTTGAAATCTACACCCCCAAAAACCTCGACGACGACACCCATGACGACTTTTTGCAAAAAATGACTTCCGCCATCTTGAATTTCAAAATGGATGCCATTTTCCAAATTTACACCCCCGAAAACCTCGAAAACGATACCCATGACGACTTTTTGAAAAAAAGTGACATCCGCCATCTTGAATTTCAAAATGGATGTCATTTTTAAAATCTACACCCCTTAAAACCTCGACAACGACACCCATGACGACTTTTTGCAAAAAAGTGACTTCCGCCATCTTGCATTTCAAAATGGACGCCATTATTAAAATCTACACCCCCCGAATACCTCGACAACGACACCCATGACGACTTTTTGCAAAAAAGTGACATCCGCCATTTTGAATTTCAAAATTGATGCCATTTTTGAAATCTACACCCCCGAAAACCTCGTCAACGACACCCATGACGACTTTTTGAAAAAAAGTGACATCCGCCATCTTGAATTTCAAAATGGATGCTATTTTTGAAATCTACACCCCCAAAAACCTCGACGACGACACCCATAACGACGTTTTGAAAAAAGTGACATCCGCCATCTTTAATGTCAAAATGGATGCCATTTTGGAAATCTACACCCCCGAAAACCTCGAAAACGATACCCATGACGACTTTTTGAAAAAAGTGACATCCGCCATCTTGTATTTCAAAATTGATGCCATTTTTGAAATCTACACCCCCGAATACCTCGACAACGACACCCATGACGACTTTTTGAAATTAAGTGACATCCGCCATCTTGAATTTCAAAATGGATGCCATTTTTGAAATCTACACCCCCAAAAACCTCGACGACGACACCCATAACGACTTTTTGAAAAAAGTGACATCCGCCATCTTTAATGTCAACATGGATGCCATTTTCCAAATCTACACCCCCGAAAACCTCGAAATCGATACCCATGACGACTTTTTAACAAAAGTGACATCCGCCATCTTTTATGTCAAAATGGGTTCAGTTTTTTGTCATTCCTAATAGTTTCCTTGAAACAACCATCTAGATGAGTGAAAAATGCAATGTATGGCGGCCATGCTTTTTTTGTATGAGAGCCAAGTTTTTTTTAATTGTTCCAAAAAGTACCAAGGTAGTACTCAATATTTTGTGAAAGAAGTACATCTCTAAACCTCACCGTTATTGAGATCCCTTAGGGGTCCAGGTTGAAGAATTGACCTTCCAAGATTTCATTTTTTCTCACGATCATATTCTCACCTCTATATTTCCCATCTCTGATAGTTTCTAAACAAAACAACAACTAAACAAGAAACAAAACAAAACTGAGTGAAAAATAAAATGTATGGCGGCCAGTTTTTTTGTATGGGTGCCATGGTTTTTTTAATTTTTCCGAAAAGTACCAAGGTAGTACTCAATATTTCGTAAAGAAAGTACATCTCTAAACCCCACCGTTTTCGAGATCCCTTAAGGGGCCAAGTCCAGGAGTCAACCTTCCGAGATTTCACTTCTCCAAAATGGTAATTTAAGTGGAAATGGTAATTTAGCTTTATATAGTATAACTAGTATTTTGGGCGGTGCGCGGGCCGCATGCGGCCCGCGAGTTTGTTTATAGGTGCAAAGATCTTCAAGAAAAACTTCGAAAACGATACCCATGACGACTTTTTGAAAAAAAGTGACATCCGCCATCTTGAATTTCAAAATGGACGCCATTTTTGAAGTCTACACCCCCAAAAACCTCGACAACGACACCCATGACGATTTTTTGAAAGTAAGTGACATCCGCCATCTTGAATTTCAAAATGGATGCCATTTTTGAAATCCACACCCCCAAAAACCTCGAAAACGATACCCATGACGACTTTTTGCAAAAAAGTGACTTCCGCCATCTTGAATTTCAAAATGGACGCCATTTTTGAAACCTACACCCCCGAAAACCTCGAAAACGATACCCATGACGACTTTTTCCAAAAAGTGACATCCGCCATTTTTATGTCAAAATGTATGCCATTTTTGAAATCTACACCCTCGAAAACCTCGAAAACGATACCCATGACGACTTTTTCAAATAAGGGACATCCGCCAACTTTAATTTCAAAATGGAAACTAATGGCGGCCGCCATCTTGGATTTTCCCCTCTAATTCAAACGTTATTTTTTTCAATTTATTTTTTTATATTATTTTATTTAAACACACCAGACCGCACGAACGCGCTGGATGCAAGTTTCTATTAACCGGTCTACTTGCAGATCTAAATGGGAGGCCTATGTCCAGCCGTGGACGTCTTATGGCTGCTGGATGAATGGATGGATCTGATTGCATCTATAGGCATATTAACTCAATTACATTGTTCAAGAGCTTCCAAATGATATTTTCATGCAAAAAAATGAACAAAAAATGTGAACTTGGGCGGATTCAAACCCAGCATCAAATGGTAACGTTTCTATAGCTGGCGAAAATCCAAATCGACTCTAACAGCAAGTCTGTTCTTCATCTTACAGCCTATACCTATACTATGACCATAAGGTTCAAAATAAAACTTCCGCTTTCTACTCTTCTAAGAATATGGCGCGGAAATCGTATGAGTGGTATAAATAATTATTTTTCAAAAATAAATTATAAGTCAACAATAGAGCTTCCAAATGATATTTTGCAACATAAAGAAGCAAAAAGAAGACGTGCGATTGGCGGGATTTGATACCGGTACCGTAGGTGACGTCGTATCCACTATCCCTGAACGCTTGGCCAGGACATCACTTACGGGAGACGACGAAATTTGTCAACTGTAGCAGCAATCTTATTATATTAATTTTTTTATTGGACCTATTTATTGTTATGTTTACAACCGACTTTCAAAAAGGAGGAAGTTCTATGTTCGTCTGTATGTATATTTTTTGTGTATGTCCATCGATAATTTCGCCAATTGTGAACCGAATCGAAAAATTATTTTTAGTTCGAAAGGGTATTTATATACCTACTCCCGTGGTGGCCCCATTTAAACTTTACGGATATCGGCTGAGCTGTTTTTGAAAAATCAACAATGACGTAAACGATTCGAGCGAAATATTCTAATTTTGTACACGATGGAAAGCGGTTTTGCTATTTTTTGCGAAAAATAATCATTTTGTATATCGTTAAAAATTCGTCTAATGTTTATTTTCAAATACAACACACCTAATTTTTATAAAATTTAAATGGGATCAATTCTGAAATTTGATCTATCAAACAAAAAAGAAATCATTACAATCGGTTCACAATTGACGGAGTAATCGCGTAACATACTCGTACGTACAAAAAAACTAATGCCTAAGTGAGAACATCTTTTTATGAAATCGGTTAAAAGCATACAACAAAATTAATACGATAATAATAAAAACAATCAGCATAATATTATTTTTAAAATCTTTGCCTGCATAGTAATATCTTCAAAAATACCTATCAATTTATCTATATGAAATGGCCAAGTGAGCATAATTGCGCATGTTTGCATAATGCCGACGCCGCGTGCGTGACGTAGTATTTAGCAGGGGCGTAGGGAGCGCGCGGGAGGCATGAGGCCGGCGGGCGGGTGTGCCTCGGCGTCTCGTCACTCTGTCTTCCGCGCCTACCTATATTTCGGATATGAGCGCAAGTACCGCCTGTGTGTGATGGAGCTTTTATGTTGTTTGACATTTGACGCACCACAGTTTGTTACTTTTGCGTTCGTTTTTTTTGGGAAGTGAGCAAAAGTTGCATTATTGGCGAAATGGGTAAAACTCCCAAATCTCAAACTGAACGCACCTTTGTCATCTTATCTGTGGCACCATCGATTAAAAAAAAATTAATAGAGGTAGTCAGTGTTACAAGTTTATTACCATTTCCACAAATTAATTATCACGTAAACAATTTTCGTAGGTAACGATTTTCAGGCTTTAAGAAACGTTATAAAACTTTACTAAGCTTGAGTGTGATTTTTTGTGACTACATTATAAAAACAACACACTGTAATTTGATATATCAGATCATCATCATCATCAGCCTTTAATAACCCACTGCTGGGCATAGGCCTCCCTTTGTTTATGCCATTCACCTCCATATCAGATGAGGAAATGAAAACGCTTACCTTCCTTTGAATATTTTATTGAGTAAATGAATAATTAGAACCTGAAGGAAACATATCTACTTGTACGGGATGAGTGGATCAGTGCAGAATATTTAGGTTATTTTTGTTTTTCCCAATTCAGGAAATTTCTATTTCATATTTGGGGAATTAGAGAAATGGGCATTAGCACTCTGCTGGATATACAAATTATGTTATTTAATATCATTTTATAATTCGTTGTAAACGAATTTTATTGAGCTACTTCGTTACGGGACTGTGTTGAAAATCGATTGACTACAAAGCTTCAAACCGAAGGTAAGTGTTCGAAATATCATTAAAAAAAACTGCAATACTTTCACTCCAAAGTGGCCTGTAAATGTATGTTTTCCGCCTGTTTTGAATGAAAAGCAATTTACTTATAATTAATTACCTACTTTATTTATTCTGCTGTAGTCTGTAGTACATACACATTAATTTGAACATCTTGACATGTACCTATGTAGTTAGTATTTTAATTTCATGTATTTAGCCAACTCAAGTTACATACAAGCATTACAAGTAGCTATTTGCTCTTTCTGGTTCTAATTGTACTACAAAGGCTAGAGGGGCACAAAACATCCCATGCGAGATGTCAGTGCAGGTCTTATCCATCATGAAATAAGAACAGATTAAAATCAATTTAAAAAAAATCTTTTCCAGCTGACTTATCCGCTATTACCAGAGCAACTGATGAAGGACCAAGAGGACCAAGACCAAGGGGAGAAAATTCCATGGATGGAAGAGTTTCCAAAATACATCCAGTTTATGTAAGTTATCTTTAAATTAGCTATGACACTGGCTCCGTGGGTAGGCTTACATCTACGCCTGCAGTGGACTATTAAAAAAGGCTGATACATGCACAGCTTTGACATCCGGTTTAAGACACCATATTAGATTTTTATCCATGGCTTCTTCAGATAATAATAATTATATGGATGATTACATATAATTTTTCATCATTTGCATAACCTCAAAAGGACCAGAATTCTTTTTTTTATGTTAAATAAACATGGCTTTCGGACCCAAGTCTCACCCACATAGGATTAAATATGATTGAAATTCTTCAATTGATCTATTAATATAATTCTTCTTCTTCTTTTCAGCCATAGGAGGTCCACTACTGGACATAGGCCTCCCCTATTGATCTCCAATAAGACCGGTTGGTAGAGGCTTGCATTCAGGCAACCCTGCGGTCTTGATGAGGTCATCCGTACACATGTATGGATGTCCCACGCTGCGCTTGCTGGTACGTGGTCTTCACCCATTGGCATTATTATACAAATACTTCAATGTACCAATAGTCAATACGGCATCGTTGGAAAAACTCAAGGCCAACCCATGTCTCGACCGAATCAAAGGCTTTCTTATAGTCCACAAACGCCAAGCAAAGTGGCAGGTTATATGACTCGGTCTGCTGTATAACCTGCCTCAGCGTATGTATGTGATCCATGGTGCCAAAGCCTTTCCAGAAACCGGCTTGTTTGGGAGGCTGGTAATCATCAAGCCTGCGTTCGAGACGATTCGTAATGTCTCTTTAAAACAACTTATAAACATGGTTCAGAGCAATAACAATTAGCAGATTAATATTAATACATATATGAACGAAATGCTCACCTAACTTTCATATGAACGAAAGCCGTAGAACAAAAATTAATAGGTACCTACCTATTTCTATAATAAGGTATTAAAAAGATTTTAATTGAGACTTATTTCATATTTTCAGCTCCGAAGTGATTGAAGATACATGACAACAGGAAACTCCCCCGAGGAAAGAGGCGTCCCCGCTTCGTGTATATTTATATGAAGCGCCCACGCCGCGGTGCGAATAGTGTTAATTCTAAATACATAATACAAATATATTAGGTAGCTAATTAGGATCAAAATATTTAATAAAGATTTAGATAGTGCCTTAGTTTTATTCCTAGGGAAAGTTAGATTTAGTATTAGATAAAAGTTTTTGCTACAACTTTAGTTGAGACATTCCATACCTAAGTATAAAGCCGATCGTCCACCGCTAAGTTAGCTCGCATAGTTTTTCATGTGCGTCCACCGCAAACTATGTCAGCTAAGTTACATAAAATAGCACAGCTAAATCGAACTAACTTAGTTGTGTAGGCCGATCCGAACTACCATCACTTACGTAGTTTTAGCTTATTTTTTGGTGGATGGACAACTTATTTCCTAGTTTTGCTTAGCTTAGTTCCTTTAGCTGGCGGTGGACGATCGGCTTAATGCCGGTTGCAGACCAAGAACTAAGCTAAGTTAGTTTAGCTCGCATAGCTGACGCAGTTTTCCATAGATCGTGCTTAGCTCGCAGTCTGCACAGATCTATGGAAACTGTTTCAGCTATGCGAGCTAACCCCGAATAGCTTAGCTCTTGGTCTGCAACTCGCATTTGGGTTCCGAAGTTACAAGCATGTCTATTGTATTGTATTGCAGCCATGTTTTTTTTTTGGCCTGGCCGGACCTACCTATTCATGATTTAATTAGGTATTTGTTTGTTTGCACCGAATAGGCTCCGAAACTACTGAACTGATTAGAAAAAATATTTCACTGTTGGAAATCTACGCTATCTCCGGTGAACATAAGCTATATGAAATTTTCAAAAAAATTAGAGATCCTTACTATTTGACTTCTTTAGCCAATCGTACGCGGGCAAAGCGGGACGTGTGAGCAGCTAGTGTAATATATTGTAGAAAAATAAAATAGACCCTAATATACCCAAAATATCAGTTTTTTCACGGAGGTAATGCACCTATAAATTGCACACTTAAAAATTACAGTTATGGTCTGTGTTAGGTACCTAAATTAAACTTTTTTCGCGTTTCATATTTCGTAGAAAAGTGCGCCTGGTTAATTTATATAGCAATGTAGATCAGACATGTCGTATCTGAGTAGGCGTCATATATTTTGTAGTCGCCCATCTGATCCATTTGTTCCCAACGAGTAACACCCTCAAAATACCCCCGCCTTTTTATTCCAAAGACGTGCACTGCTGGACATAGGTTTCCGCTATAGATCGGCTTGAATTCAGCTCGATTCTGTGGTCTCAACGAGTCTAATGGATGTACGTCCTACGCTGCACTTGCCGGTACGTTGTCTCCACTCTAGTACTTTTCTACCTCATTAGTCATCAGCCTTCTATGCTACCTAAGTGCCTTGCCCACTGACATTTCAACTTGCCGATCAACTGGGCTAACTAACTGATGGTACGCGCGCGCGTATAGTCGGGATAGACGGTCGCCATGAATATTGATACCGAACGTGTAATTGCCGAGGTGCGCCTACGTCCTGTATTGTGGGATTTATCTAATGAAAATAATTATAGAACTTTTCCTCGTCCTGACGTAGCTTTTCAAATAATGTAGAAAATTCACCATTCGTCACCCTATCAGCAACAATTATGTAGGTGAATGTGATATCTTTTTCTACATTGACGCCGTCTCCGCTTGCGTAAGTATGCTGCAGCAACTAAACAATTTATAAACGGGTTCATAATTATCCCAAATCCACTTGGAGACGCCTGTACCGTGGAGCGGTCGGTATCGCACAACGGATGTTTTTCATTGGCGCTGATGGCCAGCGCGCTACGCGACTGACGGTCCGCGACCGACGTCAGCGACAGAGGAATTCAGGCCTTTTGATATCAACTAACGTGCCAATTGTAGTTCCAGTGTTCGAGCTTCCTTTGATGCGCGGTGAAAAACCGACTCTAGATGGAACGGGCCGCTCCAAGTTCGAGCGTTCCAACAAACACATTGGCTCGCGTGACAAAATGGTACCCATCGCGCGCCAATGTTCGTCCTCTTGAAGCGCGAAGTCGATACACGGCTTTAGTACTAATAGGTAGTACAACAGTCGGCTTTTGCGTAACTTCCCATCCGCCGACTTGTGTGACGCTTAACCCCACATCGCATCGGTTCTGATATATGAATTTGATACTACGCAACGACTCGCTTCGTGTTCATAAACGCCATCAAGTTTCATCATTCAGCCTATACTTACCCAGATCAATTTTATTTTTATGACTATAAGGTTCAAAATAGTGCTTCCGCTTTCTATGGCAAGTCGTATTCGAGCGGTGTAGGTATAGTTCAATCTCAAATATAGCTTTTACTGTAACTAAGACAAAACTTGCTCATATCTCAATTAAATACCTTATCTCTCTTAGATAAAGTAAAGCTTTGTATTCTAGTGTACGTTATAAATAGAAGTCGTGGCACAGATTATGTAACAGTATGTACCGCGGCAATATTTTTTTATTGCGTTGTAATTTTAAACTTACGATATCTTCGAAACTAACCGTTGAAATTATTTGATGTGAGTGACAATTTTGATCTGTATGAAATGACCAAGCTAATAAAAGTGTTTATTTGGATAAGGATTGATACATTATTTGTCAAAATAGTTTTGAAAAATACCTACTATTTCGCTCTATAATTATAGTTATAAAAACGGTCATAGTTCAAAAACCTTAGGACATAGACATATGCTGTCGCGGACTTTTATGTAGACCAGGTAAAGCCGATCATTTTTGTAGTACATCATTTTTAAGTATTATGCACTATGTAGTCAGCGCATGCGCTTCAAAGGTCGAAAATTTGCATTTTTTGGCGACTTTTTTTCCAATTTTCATAATATTAGGTTGAAATACTACAATAACTGAGTAGAATACATAGCAATTATCATTGAGTATCAAATACCGATTCCAGTAATGAAAAAAAATTCGAAATCGGTTCAGTAAATTGGCTACAACTGCTGTTCAAAAATTTCATACCTAAGTACTTTGACTAATTTGTATGGCGACCATGTTTTTTTGTATGGGAGTCATGATTTTTTTTAACGTTTTCAAAAAGTGCCAAGGTAGTACTCAATATCTTGTAAACAAAGTACATCTCTAAACCACACCGTTTTTGAGATCCGTTGGGGGTCCAATATGAGGAGTTGACCTTCCGAAGTTTCATCATTTATTCCTTAAACCACTTTATTATATATATACGAATCTGCAATCAGTTTTTCGTTATTGCTAATAGTTTCTTCAAAACAACTCTCTAAAGATGAAAAAGATTCAATGTATGGCGGCCATCTTTAAAAAAAAACTTTTTTAAAATTTTTTTTCGCCAATGAAATAAGGGACCCCAAAAACCCCCAGATGCAAAAAATCAGCTCGCTCGGACCATTTTGAAAAATGGCCGCCATCTTGAATCCGCCATCTTGGATTTTTGTCATCACCGGCAGTTGCCCCTATCGATTGGCTACAACATTTGTTCAAACAGTTTATACCTAAGTGTAACCGTTTCGAAGTTATAAGCATGTCAAATTTGTATGGCGGCCATGTTTTTTTGTATGGGAGCCATGTTTTTTTTGATTTTTCCAAAAAGTACCAAGGTAGTACTCTCTATTTAGTTCAAACAGTATACCCCTAAACCTCACCGTTTTTGAGATCCATTAGGGGTCCAGGTTGAGGAGTAGACTTTTCAAGATTTTGGGATTTTTCCTCTCGATAAATTTTTCATCTCTATACAAATCTATAATTATTTTTTACCCACCACTTCTCCATCCCCCTAAACAACTATCTAAGTGAGTGAGTCAGTCAGTCAGTCAGTCAGTCAGTCAGTCAGTGGTAATTTAACTTTATATAATATGAATGAATGAATAACTAGTATTTTGGGCGGTGCGCGGGCCGCATGCGGCCCGCGATTGTTGTTTGTGTAAAAAAGTTTTTCAAAAAAAATTTTTTTTTAGTTACAATTTTCAAAAAAAACATTTTAATTTTCTCAAAATGAATTCATATTTTTATATTTCTATGAATAGTACAAAAACTGACGTCCGCCATCTTGAATTTCAAAATGGATGCCATTTTTGAAATCTACACCCCCAAAAACCTCGACGACGACACCCATGACGACTTTTTGCAAAAAATGACTTCCGCCATCTTGAATTTCAAAATGGATGCCATTTTCCAAATTTACACCCCCGAAAACCTCGAAAACGATACCCATGACGACTTTTTGAAAAAAAGTGACATCCGCCATCTTGAATTTCAAAATGGATGTCATTTTTAAAATCTACACCCCTTAAAACCTCGACAACGACACCCATGACGACTTTTTGCAAAAAAGTGACTTCCGCCATCTTGCATTTCAAAATGGACGCCATTATTAAAATCTACACCCCCCGAATACCTCGACAACGACACCCATGACGACTTTTTGCAAAAAAGTGACATCCGCCATTTTGAATTTCAAAATTGATGCCATTTTTGAAATCTACACCCCCGAAAACCTCGTCAACGACACCCATGACGACTTTTTGAAAAAAAGTGACATCCGCCATCTTGAATTTCAAAATGGATGCTATTTTTGAAATCTACACCCCCAAAAACCTCGACGACGACACCCATAACGACGTTTTGAAAAAAGTGACATCCGCCATCTTTAATGTCAAAATGGATGCCATTTTGGAAATCTACACCCCCGAAAACCTCGAAAACGATACCCATGACGACTTTTTGAAAAAAGTGACATCCGCCATCTTGTATTTCAAAATTGATGCCATTTTTGAAATCTACACCCCCGAATACCTCGACAACGACACCCATGACGACTTTTTGAAATTAAGTGACATCCGCCATCTTGAATTTCAAAATGGATGCCATTTTTGAAATCTACACCCCCAAAAACCTCGACGACGACACCCATAACGACTTTTTGAAAAAAGTGACATCCGCCATCTTTAATGTCAACATGGATGCCATTTTCCAAATCTACACCCCCGAAAACCTCGAAATCGATACCCATGACGACTTTTTAACAAAAGTGACATCCGCCATCTTTTATGTCAAAATGGGTTCAGTTTTTTGTCATTCCTAATAGTTTCCTTGAAACAACCATCTAGATGAGTGAAAAATGCAATGTATGGCGGCCATGCTTTTTTTGTATGAGAGCCAAGTTTTTTTTAATTGTTCCAAAAAGTACCAAGGTAGTACTCAATATTTTGTGAAAGAAGTACATCTCTAAACCTCACCGTTATTGAGATCCCTTAGGGGTCCAGGTTGAAGAATTGACCTTCCAAGATTTCATTTTTTCTCACGATCATATTCTCACCTCTATATTTCCCATCTCTGATAGTTTCTAAACAAAACAACAACTAAACAAGAAACAAAACAAAACTGAGTGAAAAATAAAATGTATGGCGGCCAGTTTTTTTGTATGGGTGCCATGGTTTTTTTAATTTTTCCGAAAAGTACCAAGGTAGTACTCAATATTTCGTAAAGAAAGTACATCTCTAAACCCCACCGTTTTCGAGATCCCTTAAGGGGCCAAGTCCAGGAGTCAACCTTCCGAGATTTCACTTTTGTTCCATCGATCATCCTTATATTCAATTTTTCCTTATCTCATTATGGTTTCCTCCAAACAACCATCTAAATAAATGAAAAATGCAATGTATGGCGTATCTATTTGTATGGCGGCCATTTTTTTTTTGTATGGGAGCTATGTTTTTTTTAATTGTTCCAAAAAGTACCAAGGTAGTACTCAAAATTTTGTGAAGAAAGTACATCTCTAAACCCCACCGTTTTCGAGATCCCTTGGGGTCCAATACTAAGACATGACCTTCGGAGGTTTCGCCATTTTTTTTCTAATATCATTATTCCATCTTTATACGAATCTGCCATCAGTTTATTATCATTGCAAATGGTTTCCTCAAAACAATCATCTAAAGATGAAAAAGAACCAATGTATGGCGGCTATATTAAAAACGCGACTTTAGCACTAATCGTACAACAGTTTCCATCCTAAAAAAAACCGTTGTATTGAGTACTATTAATCACGGGCGTAAGGTGCGCGCGGGAGGCATGAGGTCGGCGGGCGGGTGCTCGGCTTTTACATAACTTCCCTATACTGGTAAGTATAGGCTGAATGATGAATTTTATCAATTTTATTTCTATGACAATAAGGTTCAAAATAGTGCTTTCGCTTTCTACTTGAATGATATGGCAAGTCGTATTCAAGCGGGGTAGGTATAGTTCAATCTCAAATATAGCTTTTAATGTAACTAAGACAAAACTTGCTCTTATCTCAATCATAAATACCTTATCTATCTTAGATAAAGTAAAGCTTTGTATTTTAGATATAAATAGAAGTCATGGCACAGAATATGTACACAGTTACTACAGCGGCAATATTTTTTATTGCGTTGTAATTTTAATCTTACGATATCTTCGAAACTATTCGTTGAAATTATTTAATGTGAATGACAATTTTGATCTGTATGAAATGACTAAGCTAACTAAAGTGTTTATTTGGATAACGATTCATACACTATTTGTAAAAAAACATTTTAAAAATACCTACTATTTCGCTCTCTAATTATAGTTATAAAAACTGTCACAGTTCAAAAACCTTAGGAGATAGACATATGCTGTCGCGGACTTTTATGTAGACCAGGTAAAGCCGGTTATTTTTGCGGTACATCATTTTTATGTATTATGCACTATGTAGTCAGCGCATGCGTCTCAAAGGTCGAAAATTTGCATTTTTTGCCGACTTTTTTTACAATTTACAAAATATTAGGTTGAACTTGTACTATAATTGAGTAGAATACATAGCAACTATCATTGAGTATTAAATATCGATTCCAGAAATGGAAAAAAAATCGAAATCGGTTCAGTAAATTGGCTACAACTGCTGTTCAAAAATTTCATATCTAAGTACTTCGACTAATTTGTATGGCGACCATGTTTTTTTGTATGGGAGCTATGATTTTTTTTAACGTTTTCAAAAAGTGCCAAGGTAGTACACAATATCTTGTGAACATAGTACATCTCTAAACTCCACCGTTTTTGAGATCCTTTGGAGGTCCAATATGAGGAGTTGACCTTCCGAAGTTTCATCAATTATTCCTTACACCACTTTTTTATTTATATACGAATCTGCAATCAGTTTTTCATTATTGCTAATATTTTCTTCAAAACAACTCTCTAAAGATGAAAAAGATTCAATGTATGGCGGCCATCTTTAAAAAAAAACTTTTTCAAAATTTTTTTTCGCCAATGAAATAAGGGACCCCAAAAACCCCCGGATGCAAAAAATCAGCCTCCTCGGACCATTTTGAAAAATGGCCGCCATCTTGAATCCGCCATCTTGGATTTTTGTCAACATTGGCAGTTGCCCCTATTGATTGGCTACAACTTTTGTTCAAACAGTTCATACCTAAGTATAACCGTTTCGAAGTTATAAGCATGTCAAATTTGTATGGCGGCCATGTTTTTTTGTATGGGAGCCATGTTTTTTTTGATATTTCCAAAAAGTACCAAGATAGTACTCTCTACTTTGTTCAAACAGTACACCTCTAAACCTTACCGTTTCTGAGATCCGTTGAGGATCCAGGTCCAGGTTACGTTCAGGTCAATTTTGGGATTTTTCCTCACGATGAATTTCTTATCTCTATACAAATCTATAATTATTTTTTTCCCATCACTTCTCCATCCCTCTAAACAACTATCTAAATGAGTCAGTGAGTCAGTCAGTGGTAATTTAACTTTATATAATATGAACTAGTATTTTGGGCGGTGCGCGGGCCGCATGCGGCCCGCGAGTTTGTTTATAGGTGGTACAAGTAATAAAAAACAATTTTTTTTCAATACAAAAAATTTTTTTAAGTAATACCCTCGAATACCTCGAAAACTATACCCATGACGACTTTTGGCAAAAAAGTGACATCTGCTATGTCAAATATCAAAATGCATGCCATTTTTGAAATCTACACCCCCAAAAACCTCGACAACGACACCCATGACGACTTTTTGCAAAAAAGAGACATCCGC
Organism: Hypomecis punctinalis; assembly: GCA_949316475.1. Classification (NCBI taxonomy): domain Eukaryota; kingdom Metazoa; phylum Arthropoda; class Insecta; order Lepidoptera; family Geometridae; genus Hypomecis; species Hypomecis punctinalis. Next base: position 2,099,650 of record OX438815.1, read on the forward strand.
CATCTTGAATTTAAAAATGGATGCCATTATTGAAATCTACACCCCCGAATACCTCGAAAACGATACCCATGACGACTTTTTGCAAAAAAATGACATCCGCCATCTTGAATTTCAAAACGGATGCCATTATTGAAATCTACACCCCCAAAAACCTCGACAACGACACCCATGACGACGTTTTGCAAAAAAATGACATCCGCCATCTTGAATTTCAAAATGGATGCCATTTTTGAAATCTACACCCCCGAATACCTCGAAAACGATACCCATGACGACTTTTTGCAAAAAAATGACATCCGCCATCTTGAATTTCAAAATGGATGCCATTATTGAAATTTAAACCCCCAAAAACCTCGACAACGACACCCATGACGACGTTTTGCAAAAAAATGACATCCGCCATCTTGAATTTCAAAATTGATGACCTCGACAACGACACCCATGACGACTTTTTGAAAGTAAGTGACATCCGCCATCTTGAATTTCAAAATAGATGCCATTTTTGAAATCTACACCCCCAAAAACCACGAAAACGATACCTATGACGTTTTTTTTAAAGAAGTGACTTCCGCCATCTTGAATTTCAAAATGGATGCCATTTTTGAACTCTGCACCCGCGATAACCTCGAAAACGATACCCATGACGACTTATTAAAAAAAGTGACATCCGCCATCTTGAATTTCAAAATGGCTGCCATTTTTGAAATCTACACCCCCGAAAACCTCGAAAACGATACCCATGACGACTTTTTGCACATAAGTGACATCCGCCATCTTGAATTTCAAAATGGATGCCATTTTAGAAATCTACACCCCCAAAAACCTCGACAACGACACCCATGACGACTTTTTGCACATAAGTGACATCCGCCATCTTGAATTTCAAAATGGATTCCATTTTTGAAATTCACACCCCCGAATACCTCGAAAACGGTACCCTCGACGACTTTTTCAAAAAAGTGACTTCCGCCATCTTGAATTTCAAAATGGACGCCATTTTTAAAATCTACACCCCCAAAAACCTCGACGACGACACCCATGACGACTTTTTGCAAAAAAGTGACTTCCGCCATCTTGAATTTCAAAATGGACGCCATTTTTGAAATCTACACCCTCGAAAACCTCGAAAACGATACCCATGACGACTTTTTCAAATAAGGGACATCTGCCAACTTTAATTTCAAAATGGAAACTAATGGCGGCCGCCATCTTGGATTTTCCCCTTTAATACGCACGTTTTATTTTTTCAATTTATTTTTTATATTGTTTTATTTAAACACTCCAGACCGCACGAACGCGCTGGATGCAAGTTTCTATTAACCGGTCTTTTTGCAGATCTAAATGGGAGGCCTATGTCCAGCCATGGACGTCTTATGGCTGCTGGATGAGTGGACGGATCTGATTGTATCTACAGGCATATAAACGAAATTATGTTGTTCAAGAGCTTTCAAACGATATTATAAAGCAAAAAAAAAATGAACAAAAAATATGAACTTGGCCGGATTCGAACCCAGCATCAAATGGTAACGTTTCTATAGCTGGCGAAATTTGTCGACTCTAATAGCAAGTCTGTTCTTCATCTTACAGACTATACCCAGATCAATTTTATTTCTATGGCCATAAGGTTCAAAATAAAACTTACGCTTTCTACTCTTCTAAGAATATGGCGCGGAAATCGTATGAGCGGTATAAATAAATATTTTACATCGGTAGAGATTTGATATCGGTACCGACCGAGGCCGACGTCGTATCCACTACCCGGACTTTTATGTAGACCAGGTAAAGTTGTTAAGTATTATGCACTATGTAGTCAGCGCATGCGCTTAAAAGGTCTAATAATTGCATTTTTGCCGACTTTTTTTACAATTTTCAAAATATTAGGTTGAAATAGTACGATAGAAGTCGATACGCGGCAAGTACTAATCGTACAACAGATTCCATCCCTAAAAAACCGTAGTATTGAGCCCGAGCGTAGAGTGCGGGCGGGAGGCATGAAGTCGGCGGGAGGGTGTTCGGTTTTTGCATTAATTCCCGTCCGCCGACTTGTGTGACGCTTAACCCCACATCGCACCGGTTCTGATATATGAATTTGATACTACGCAACGGCTCGCTTCGTGTTCACAAACGCCATCAAGTTTCATCATTTAGCCTATACTTACCCGGATCAATTTTATTTCTATAACCATAAGGTTCAAAATAGTGCTTCCGCTTTCTACTTGAAGGATATGGCAAGTCGTATTCGAGCGGTGTAGGTATAGTTCAATCTCAAACATAGCTTTTACTGTAACTACGACAAAACTTGCTTTTATCTCAATCTTAAATACCTTATCTCTCTTAGATAAAGTAAAGCTTTGTATTTTAGTGTACGTTATAAATAGAAGTCGTGGCACAGATTATGTAACAGTATATACCGCGGCAATATTTTTTATTGCGTTGTACTTTTAAACCTACGATATCTTCGAAACTATCGATTGAAATTATTTGGTGTGAACGACAATTTTGATCTGTATAAAATGACCAAGCTATTTAAAGTATTCATTTGGATAAGGATTCATACGATTTTTTTCAAAATAGTTTTGAAAATTACCTACCTACTATTTCGCTCTCGATTTATAGTTATAAAAACTGTCATAGTTCAATAACCTTAGTACATGGAAATATGCTGTTGAGGACTTTTATGTAGACCAGATAAAGCCGGTTATTTTTGTAGTACATCATTTTTATGTATTTTGCACTATGTAGTCAGCGCATGCGTTTTAATGGTCGAAAAATTGCATTTTTTTGCCGACTTTTTTTACAATTTTCAAAATATTAGGTTGAAATAGTACTATAACTGAGTATAAAACATAGCAATTATCATTAAATAGTAAATAACGATTCCAGTAATGAAAGAATTTTCGAAATCGGTTTAGCAGATTAGCTAATACTTCCTCAAAACCGCAAGAACGCGCTGGATGCAAGTTTATATTAACCTATATGGGAAGCCTATGTCCAGCCGTGGACGTCTTATGGCTGCTGGAAGGATGGATCTGATTGTATCAAAATTGTTCTTACCTCAAAATGTACATAAAACTTTATAGAAGTCGTGGCATAGATTATGTATCAGTTAGTACCGCGGCAATATTTTTTTATTGCGTTGTAATTTTAAACCTACGATATCTTCGAAACTATCCGTTGAAATTATTTGGTGTGAACGACAATTTTGATCTGTATAAAATGACCAAGCTAATTAAAGTATTCATTTGGATAAGGATTCATACGATTTTCGTCAAAATAGTTTTGAAAATTACCTACTATTTCGCTCTCGATTTATAGTTATAAAAACTGTCATAGTTCAATTACCTTAGGACATGGACATATGCTGTCGCGGACTTTTATGTAGACCAAGTAAAGCCAGTTATTTTTGTAGTCCATCATTTTTATGTATTATGCACTATGTAGTCAGCACATGCGTCTCAAAGGTCGAAAATTTGCATTTTTTGCCGACCTTTTTTACAATTTTCAAAATATTAGGTTGAATTAGTAGTATCACTGAGTATAATACATAACAATTATCATTAAGTATTAAATAACGATTCAAGTAATGAAAAAAAATTCGAAATCGGTTCAGTAAATTGGCTACAACTGCTGTTCAAAAATTTCATATCTAAGTACTTTGACTAATTTGTATGGCGACCATGTTTTTTTGTATGAGAGCTATGATTTTTTTTAACGTTTTCAAAAAGTGCCAAGGTAGTACACAATATCTTGTGAACAAAGTACATCTCTAAACCCTACCGTTTTTGAGATCCGTTGAGGCTTCAATATGAGGAGTTGACCTTCCGAAGTTTCATCATTTTTTCTTTAAACCACTTTTATATTTATATACAAATCTGCAATCAGTTTTTCATTATTGCTAATAGTTTCTTCAAAACAACTCTCTAAAGATGAAAATGATTCAATGTATGGCGTTATGTACACAGTTACTACAGCGGCAATATTTCTTATTGCGTTGTAATTTTAATCTTACGATATCTTCGAAACTATCCGTTGAAATTATTTGATGTGAATGACAATTTTGATCTGTATGAAATGACCAAGCTAACTAAAGTGTTTATTTGGATAAGGATTGATACACTATTTGTAAAAAAACATTTGAAAAATACCTACTATTTCGCTCTCGATTTATAGTTGTAAAACTTGTCATAGTTCAAAAACCTTAGGACATAGACATATGCTGTCACGGACTTTTATGTAGACCAAGTTAAGTCGGTTATTTTTGTAGTACATCATTTTTATGTATTATGCACTATGTAGTCAGCGCATGTGCTTCAAAGGTCGAAAATTTTAATTTTTTGACGACTTTTTTTATATTTTTCAAAATTTTAGGCTAAAAATGTACTATAACTGATTACATTACATACTAATTATCATTAAATATTAAATAACAATTCCAGCAATGAAAATAAATTCGAAATCGATTCAGAAAATTGGCTACAACAGCTGTTCAAAAATTTCATACATAAGTTTTTCGACTAATTTGTATGGCGACCATGTTTTTTTGTATGGGAGTCATGATTTTTTTTAACGTTTTCAGAAAGTGCCAAGGTAGTACACAATATCTTGTGAATATAGTACATCTCTAAACTCCACCGTTTTTGAGATCCGTTGGGGGTCCAATATGAGGAGTTGACCTTCCGAAGTTTAGTCATTTATTCTCTAAACTACTTATTTAGTTATATACAAATCCGCAATCAGTTTTTCGTTATTGCTAATAGTTTACTCAAAACAACTCTCTAAAGATGAAAAATATTAAATGTATGGCGGCCATCTTTAAAAAAAAAGATATCAAAAAACTGATTTCAGATTCGTAATTGGCGACCCCAAAAACCCCCGGATGCAAAATTTGAAGCCCCTGGGATCATTTTGAAAAATGGCGGCCATCTTGGATCCGCCATCTTGGATTTTTGTCATCATAGGCAGTTGCTCCTATCGATTGGCTATAACATTTGTTCAAACAGTTCATACCTAAGTATAACCGTTTGGAAGTTATAAGCATGTCAAATTTGTATGGCGGCCATGTTTTTTTGTATAGGAGCCATATTTTTTTTGATTTTTTCAAAAAGTACCAAGGTAGTACTCTCTATTTAGTTCAAACAAAATACCCCTAAACCCTACCGTTTCTGAGATCCGTTGAGGATCCAAGTCCAGGTCACGTTCAGGTCGATTTTGGGATTTTTCCTCCCGATAAATTTTTCATCTCTATACAAATCTACAATTATTTTTTTCCCATCACTTCTCCAACCCTCTAAACAACTATCTAAATGAGTCAGTGAGTCAGTCAGTGGTAATTTAGCTGTATATATTATGAACTAGTATTTTGGGCGGTGCGCGGGCCGCATGCGGCCCGCGATTTGTTTTTTTAACAGACAAGTAATAAAAAACAATTTTTTTCAATACAAAACAACCCTTGAATACCTCGAAAACGATACCCATGACGACTTTTTGAAAAAAAGTGACATCCGCCATCTTTGATGTCAAATTGGATGCCATTTTTGAAATCTACACCCCCAAAAACCTCGAAAACGACACCCATGACGACTTTTTGCGAAAAAGAGACTTCCGCCATCTTGAATTTCAAAATGGACGCCATTATTGAAATCTACACCCCCGAAAACCTCGACAACGACACCCATGACGACTTTTTGCAAAAAAGTGACTTCCGCCATCTTGAATTTCAAAATTGATGCCATTTTTGAAATCTACACCCCCAAAAACCTCGTCAACGACACCCATGACGACTTTTTGCAAAAAAATGACTTCCGCCATCTTGAATTTTAAAATGGACGCCATTTTCCAAATTTACACCCCCGAAAACCTCGAAAACGATACCCATGACGACTTTTGTCAAAAAAGTGACATCCGCCATCTTGAATTTCAAAATGGATGCCATTTTTGAAATCTACACCCCCGAAAACCTCGAAAACGATACCCATGACGACTTTTTGAAAAAGGTGACATCCGCCATCTTGAATTTCAAAATGGATGCCATTTTTGAAATCTACACCCCCAAAAACCTCGACGACGACACCCATGACGACTTTTTGCAAAAAAATGACTTCTGCCATCTTGAATCTCAAAATGGATGCCATTTTCCAAATCTACACTCCCGAAAACCTCGAAATCGATACCCATGACGACTTTTTAACAAAAGTGACATCCGCCATCTTTAATGTCAAAATGGGTTCAGTTTTTTGTCATTCCTAATAGTTTCCTTGAAACAACCATCTAGATGCGTGAAAAATGCAATGTATGGCGGCCATGCTTTTTTTGTATGAGAGCCAAGTTTTTTTTAATTGTTCCAAAAAGTACCAAGGTAGTACTCAATATTTTGTGAAAGAAGTACATCTCTAAACCTCACCGTTATTGAGATCCCTTAGGGGTCCAGGTTGAAGAATTGACCTTCCGAGATTTCATTTCTTCTCACGATCATAATCTCACCTCTATATTTCCCATCTCTGATAGTTTCATTATAATAACTAAACAAAAAACAAAACAAAACTGAGTGAAAAATAAAATGTATGGCGGCCATTTTTTTTTGTGTGGGAGCCATGTTTTTTTAATTGTTCCAAAAAGTACCAAGGTAGTACTCAATATTTTGCGAAGAAAGTAAATCTCTAAACCCCACCGTTTTCGAGATCCGTCGGGGGTACAATACCAGGAGTTGACCTTCGGAGGTTTTACCATTTAATCCTTAAATCATTATTCTATCTTTATACGAATCTGCATACACCCAGTTTTTTGTCATTGCTAATGGTTTCCTCAAATCAACGATCTAAATGATTGAAAGAGGCAATGTATGGCAACCATGTTTTTTTGTATGGGAGTCACGATATTTTTTTACGTTTTCAAAAAGTGCCAAGGTAGTACTCAATATCTTGTGAAAAAAGGACATCTCTAAACCCCACCGTTTCCGAGATCCCTTGGGGGTTCAATACCAAGACATGACCTTCGGAGGTTTCACTTTCGCTTTCACATTATTCCATCTTTATATGAATCTGCCATCAGTTTATTGTTATTGCAAATGGTTTCCTCAAAACAATCATCTAAAGATGAAAAAGAACCAATGTATGGCGGCTATATTAAAAACGCGACTTTAGCACTAATCGTACAACAGTTTCCATCCTAAAAAAAAAAAACCGTAGTATTGAGTACTATAATATTGAACACGGGCGTAGAGAGCGCGCGGGAGGCATGAGGTCGGCGGGCGGGTGTTCGGCTTTTGCATAACTTCCCTATACTGGTAAGTATAGACTGAATGATGAATCTTATCAATTTTATTTCTATGAGCATAAGGTTCAAAATAGTGCTTCCGCTTTCTACTTGAAGGATATGGCAAGTCGTATTCGAGCGGTGTAGGTATAGTTCAATCTCAAATATAGCTTTTACTGTAACTAAGACAAAACTTGCTCTTATCTCAATTTTAAATACCTTATCTATCTTAGATAAAGTAAAGCTTTGTATTCTAGATATAAATAGAAGTCATGGCACAGAATATGTACACAGTTACTACAGCGGCAATATTTTTTTATTGCGTTGTAATTTTAATCTTACGATATCTTCGAAACTATCCGTTGAAATTATTTGATGTGAATGACAATTTTGATCTGTATGAAATGACCAAGCTAATTAAAGTATTTATTTGGATAAGGATTAATACGTTATTTGTCAAAATAGTTTTGAAAATTACCTACTATTTCGCTCTCGATTTATAGTTGTAAAAACTGTCATAGTTCAAAAACCTTAGGACATAGACATATGCTGTCGCGGACTTTTATGTAGACCAAGTAAAGCCGGTAATTTTTGTGGTACATCATTTTTATGTACTATGCACTATGTAGTCAGCGCATGCGCTTCAAAGGTCGAAAATTTGCATTTTTTGCCGACTTTTTTTACAATTTTCGAAATATTCGGTTGAAATAGTACTATCACTGAGTATAATACATATTAATTATCATTAAGTATTAAATAACGATTCCAGTAATGAAAAAAAGTTCGAAATCGGTTCAGTAAATTGGCTACAACTGCTGTTCAAAAATTTCATACCTAAGTACAACGACTAATTTGTATGGCAACCATGTTTTTTTGTATGGGAGCTATGATTTTTTTTAACGTTTTCAAAAAGTGCCAAGGTAGTACACACTATCTTGTGAGGAAAGTACATCTCTAAACCCCACCGTTTTTGAGATCCGTTGGGGGTCTAATATGAGGAGTTGACCTTCCAAAGTTTCATCAATTATTCCTTAAACCACTATTACATTTATATACGAATCTGCAATTAGTTTTTCGTTATTGCTAATAGTTTCTTCAAAACAACTCTCTAAAGATGAAAAAGATTCAATGTATGGCGGCCATCTTTAAAAAAAAACTTTTTCAAAATTTTTTTTCGCCAATGAAATAAGGGACCCCAAAAACCCCTGGATGCAAAAAATCAGCCCCCTCGAACCATTTTGAAAAATGGCGGCCATCTTGGATCCGCCATATTGGATTTTTGTCATCATAGGCAGTTGCCCCTATCGATTGGCTATAACATTTGTTCAAACAGTTTATACCTAAGTATAACCGTTTGGAAGTTATAAGCATGTCAAATTTGTATGGCGGCCATGTTTTTTTGTATGGGAGCCATGTTTTTTTTGATTTTTTCAAAAAGTACCAAGGTAGTACTCTCTACTTTGTTTGAACAGTATACCCCTAAACCTCACCGTTTTTGAGATCCATTAGGGGTCCAGGTTGAGGAGTTGACTTTTTAAGATTTTGGGATTTTTCCTCTCGATAAATTTCTCATCTCTATACAAATCTATAATTTTTTTTTACCCACCACTTCTCCAACCCTCTAAACAACTATCTAAATGAGTCAGTGAGTGGTAATTTAGCTTTATATAATATGAACTAGTATTTTGGGCGGTGCGCGGGCCGCATGCGGCCCGCGAGGGTTTTTCTATGTAGAATGTATTTTGGTGACGACTTTACATCCCCAAAAATCTCGAAAACGACATCCATGACGACTTTTTGCAAAAATGAGACATCCGCCATCTTGAATTTCAAAATGGATGCCATTTTTGAAATCTACACCCTCGAAAACCTCGAAAACGATACCCATGACGACTTTTTGAAAAAAGTGACATCCGCCATCTTTAATGTCAAAATGGATGCCATTTTTGAAATCTACACCCCCGAAAACCTCGAAAACGATACCCATGACGACATTTTGATAATAGGGACATCCGCCATCTTTAATGTCAAAATAGATGCCATTTTTGGAATCTACACCCTGGAAAACGATACCCATGACGACTTTTTAACAAAAGTGACATCCGCCATTTGTAATGTCAAAATGAATGCCATTTTTGAAATCTACACCCCCGAGGTTAGGTTAGGTTTGGCTTGGTTAGGTTAGGTTAGCGCAGTGGCGGAATATCCAGTTTTTTTTTTTTTTTTTTTTTTTTTTTTTTTTTTTTTTTTTTTACCATGGAAAATCCTTTCCGGGTACCACTACACCTCGTGGGCAGGCGAGTGGTTATGTGGGAATCCCGCCACTGGTCGGTATACCCACCAAAACCCCTGGGTGTTCCTCCACTGCGCTAACCTAACCTAACATAACCTAACCTTTTTTTTTTTTTTTACCATGGGAAATCCTTTCCGGGTACCACTACACCTCGTGGGCAGTCGAGTGGTTATGTGGGAATCCCGCCACTGGTCGGTATACCCACCAAAACCCCTGGGTGTTCCTCCACTGCGCTAACCTAACCTAACCTAACCTAACATAACCTAAACTTTTTTTTTTTTTTCTACCGTGGGAAATCCTTTCCGGGTACCACTACACCTCGTGGGCAGTCGAGTGGGTATGTGGGAATCCCGCCACTGGTCGGTATACCCACCAAAACCCCTGGGTGTTCCTCCACTGCGCTAACCTAACCTAACCTAACCTAACATAACCTAACCTTTTTTTTTTTTTTTACCTTGGGAAATCCTTTCCGGGTACCACTTCACCTCGTGGGCAGGTGGGTGGTTATGTAGGAATCCCACCACTGGTCGGTATACCCACCAAAACCCCTGGGTGTTCCTCCACTGCGCTAACCTAACCTAACCTAACATAACCTAACCTTTTTTTTTTTTTTTTTACAATGGGAAATCCTTTCCGGGTACCACTACACCTCGTGGGCAGGCGGGTGGTTATGTGGCAATCCCACCACTGGTCGGTATACCCACCAAAACCCCTGGGTGTTCCTCCACTGCGCTAACCTAACCTAACCTAACCTAACATAACCTAACCTTTTTTTTTTTTTTTTACCATGGGAAATCCTTTCCGGGTACCACTACACCTCGTGGGCAGGCGGGTGGTTATGTGGCAATCCCACCACTGGTCGGTATACCCACCAAAACCCCTGGGTGTTCCTCCACTGCGCTAACCTAACCTAACCTAACATAACCTAACATAACCTAACCCTTTTTTTTTTTTTTTTACCATGGGAAATCCTTTCCGGGTACCACTACACCTCGTGGGCAGGCGGGTGGTTATGTGGCAATCCCACCACTGGTCGGTATACCCACCAAAACCCCTGGGTGTTCCTCCACTGCGCTAACCTAACCTAACCTAACCTAACATAACCCAACCTTTTTTTTTTTTTTTTTTTACCATGGGAAATCCTTTCCGGGTACCACTACACCTCGTGGGCAGTCGAGTGGTTATGTGGGAATCCCGCCACTGGTCGGTATACCCACCAAAACCCCTGGGTGTTCCTCCACTGCGCTAACCTAATATAACATAACCTATCCTTTTTTTTTTTTTACCATGGGAAGTCCTTTCCGGGTACCACTACACCTCGTGGGCAGTCGAGTGTTTATGTGGGAATCCCGCCACTGGTTGGTATACCCACTAAAACCCCTGGGTGTTCCTCCACTGCGCTAACCTAACCTAACATTTTTTTTTTTACCATGGGAAATCCTTACCGGGTACCACTACACCTCGTGGGCAGGCGGGTGGTTATGTGGCAATCCCACCACTGGTCGGTATACCCACCAAAACCCCTGGGTGTTCCTCCACTGCGCTAACCTAACCTAACATAACCTAACCTAACATAACCTAACCCTTTTTTTTTTTTTTTTACCATGGGAAATCCTTTCCGGGTACCACTACACCTCGTGGGCAGGCGAGTGGTTATGTGGGAATCCCGCCACTGGTCGGTATACCCACCAAAACCCCTGGGTGTTCCTCCACTGCGCTAACCTAACCTAACATAACCTAACCTTTTTTTTTTTTTTTACCATGGGAAATCCTTTCCGGGTACCACTACACCTCGTGGGCAGGCGGGTGGTTATGTGGCAATCCCACCACTGGTCGGTATACCCACCAAAACCCCTGGGTGTTCCTCCACTGCGCTAACCTAACCTAACCTAACATAACCTAACCTTTTTTTTTTTTTTTTTACCATAGGATATCCTTTCCGGGTACCACTACACCTCGTGGGCAGGCGGGTGGTTATGTGGCAATCCCACCACTGGTCGGTATACCCACCAAAACCCCTGGGTGTTCCTCCACTGCGCTAACCTAACCTAACCTAACCTAACATAACCCAACCTTTTTTTTTTTTTTTTTTTACCATGGGAAATCCTTTCCGGGTACCACTACACCTCGTGGGCAGTCGAGTGGTTATGTGGGAATCCCGCCACTGGTCGGTATACCCACCAAAACCCCTGGGTGTTCCTCCACTGCGCTAACCTAATATAACATAACCTATCCTTTTTTTTTTTTTACCATGGGAAGTCCTTTCCGGGTACCACTACACCTCGTGGGCAGTCGAGTGTTTATGTGGGAATCCCGCCACTGGTTGGTATACCCACTAAAACCCCTGGGTGTTCCTCCACTGCGCTAACCTAACCTAACATTTTTTTTTTTACCATGGGAAATCCTTACCGGGTACCACTACACCTCGTGGGCAGGCGGGTGGTTATGTGGCAATCCCACCACTGGTCGGTATACCCACCAAAACCCCTGGGTGTTCCTCCACTGCGCTAACCTAACCTAACATAACCTAACCTAACATAACCTAACCCTTTTTTTTTTTTTTTTACCATGGGAAATCCTTTCCGGGTACCACTACACCTCGTGGGCAGGCGAGTGGTTATGTGGGAATCCCGCCACTGGTCGGTATACCCACCAAAACCCCTGGGTGTTCCTCCACTGCGCTAACCTAACCTAACATAACCTAACCTTTTTTTTTTTTTTTACCATGGGAAATCCTTTCCGGGTACCACTACACCTCGTGGGCAGTCGAGTGGTTATGTGGGAATCCCGCCACTGGTCGGTATACCCACCAAAACCCCTGGGTGTTCCTCCACTGCGCTAACCTAACCTAACCTAACCTAACATAACCTAACCTTTTTTTTTTTTTCTACCGTGGGAAATCCTTTCCGGGTACCACTACACCTCGTGGGCAGTCGAGTGGGTATGTGGGAATCCCGCCACTGGTCGGTATACCCACCAAAACCCCTGGGTGTTCCTCCACTGCGCTAACCTAACCTAACCTAACCTAACATAACCTAACCTTTTTTTTTTTTTTTTACCTTGGGAAATCCTTTCCGGGTACCACTTCACCTCGTGGGCAGGTGGGTGGTTATGTGGGAATCCCACCACTGGTCGGTATACCCACCAAAACCCCTGGGTGTTCCTCCACTGCGCTAACCTAACCTAACCTAACATAACCTAACCTTTTTTTTTTTTTTTTTACCATAGGAAATCCTTTCCGGGTACCACTACACCTCGTGGGCAGGCGGGTGGTTATGTGGCAATCCCACCACTGGTCGGTATACCCACCAAAACCCCTGGGTGTTCCTCCACTGCGCTAACCTAACCTAACCTAACCTAACATAACCTAACCTTTTTTTTTTTTTTTTTACCATGGGAAATCCTTTCCGGGTACCACTACACCTCGTGGGCAGGCGGGTGGTTATGTGGCAATCCCACCACTGGTCGGTATACCCACCAAAACCCCTGGGTGTTCCTCCACTGCGCTAACCTAACCTAACCTAACATAACCTAACCTTTTTTTTTTTTTTTTTACCATGGGAAATCCTTTCCGGGTACCACTACACCTCGTGGGCAGGCGGGTGGTTATGTGGCAATCCCACCACTGGTCGGTATACCCACCAAAACCCCTGGGTGTTCCTCCACTGCGCTAACCTAACCTAACCTAACCTAACATAACCCAACCTTTTTTTTTTTTTTTTTTTACCATGGGAAATCCTTTCCGGGTACCACTACACCTCGTGGGCAGTCGAGTGGTTATGTGGGAATCCCGCCACTGGTCGGTATACCCACCAAAACCCCTGGGTGTTCCTCCACTGCGCTAACCTAATATAACATAACCTATCCTTTTTTTTTTTTTACCATGGGAAGTCCTTTCCGGGTACCACTACACCTCGTGGGCAGTCGAGTGTTTATGTGGGAATCCCGCCACTGGTTGGTATACCCACTAAAACCCCTGGGTGTTCCTCCACTGCGCTAACCTAACCTAACATTTTTTTTTTTACCATGGGAAATCCTTACCGGGTACCACTACACCTCGTGGGCAGGCGGGTGGTTATGTGGGAATCCCACCACTGGTCGGTATACCCACCAAAACCCCTGGGTGTTCCTCCACTGCGCTAACCTAACCTAACATAACCTAACCTTTTTTTTTTTTTACCATGGGAAATCCTTACCGGGTACCACGACACCTCGTGGGCAGGCGGGTGGTTAAGTGGGAATCCCACCACTGGTCGGTATACCCACCAAAACCCCTGGGTGTTCCTCCACTGCGCTAACATAACCTAACCAAACGTAACCTAACCTCGGAGGTGTAGATTTCAAAAATGACATGGCGCCTGGTGGCGGGGCTACGGGTACGCTTCCGCACTCCTCCGCAGCACCCGACAGCGCTGGCCTTTCTCAGGCCCCACCTCGGAGCTTGCGCTCCCTCCAGATTGACGACGTGCCGAACACCAGACACGTCGTCATCCACCACTTGGGACCAACCAAGCCCCCACCTCGATGGGCTCGGCCGTGGCATCGCGATGAACGCGACACCGCAGTCCTCCTCTTTAATGTCAAAATGGAGGCCATTTTTGAAATATATGGCTATGTTATTGCCCATGTTTTATTGCATGGGAACTATGTTTTTCATTTTTCTAAAAAGTACTAAGGTAAGTAGTCCCTACTTAGCTCTAACCCCACCGATTTTGAGAGCCCTTGGGAGTCCAGGTCCAGGAGTCAACCTTCCGAGATTTCACCATTACACCTTTTTAATTTTTATTTTTTCTCACGTCCATCTAAAAGAGTGAAATAGGCAATGTATCTAAGTGAAACGTCTAACATGTTTTTTTTTGTATGGAAGCCATGTTTTTTTAATTGTTCCAAAAAGTACCAAGGTAGTTCTCAATATTTTGTGAAAAAAGTACATCTCTAAACCCCACCGTTTTCGAGATCCGTCGGTGTTCAATACCACAAGTTGACCTTTGGAGGTTTCACCATTTTTAGGGTTCCGTACCTCAAAAGGAAAAAAAGGAACTTATAGGAACACTTTGTTGTCCGTCTGTCCGTCGGTGTGTATGTCAAGACTCTTTATTTCAGGAACGCGTAAAGATATCGAGTGTATATCTATGGTCTCTTGCAGTTGTGTGAGAGAAAAACTTCTCAGTTATCGTATAAAATTAGGGCCTAGATTCATTCGGAGGTATACAATTCGACGCGTATATTTTTTTATGCATAACCACGCATAACTTTTTTATAGTAATCCGATTTCATAAATTATTTTTTATTGGAAAGATTATACTTCGAAATTGGTCCCATTTCAATTTTATCGAAATCGGCTGAGCCATTTTTGATAAATCAACAATACTGTGAATAATGCTAAACTATAGTCGTTAACTATAGTCATTACGACTATCCCTACACTCGAGTTCAGTCCCGTTATATATAGTATAAAGCGTATTTTTATTTATTAATTCTATTTTAAAAACTACACTCAAGACCGCAAGAACGCGCTGGATGCAAGTATCTATTAACCGGTCTTATTGCAGATCTATATGGGAAGCCTATGTCGAGCCGTGGACGTCTTCGTAACATACTCGTACATACAAAAATGGTTAGGTAAATGCGTTTCATATTTCGTAGAAAAGTGCGCCTGTTTTAATTTATATAGCAATGTAGATCAGACATATTTTTTGTAGTCGCCAATCTGATCAGTGAGAAACACCCGCCATTTCATTCCAAAGACGTGCACTGCTGGACATAGGCCTCCGCTATAGATAGGCTTGAATTCAGCTCGATTCTGCAGTCCTACGCTGCACTTGACGGTACGTTGACTCATGAGGTAGAAAGGTTCTGGAGTGCCAGAATCTTTCTACCTCATGAGTCATGAGCCCTCTATGCTAAGTGCCCTGCCCACTGACATTTCAACTTGCCGACAATCTAAGTAACCTTACGATCTATCCGAATAATGTAAAGATTTGAAGAAGTCGTGGCACAGATTATGTATCAGTTAGTACCGCGGCAATATTTTATATTGCGTTGTAATTTTAAACCTATGATATCTTCGAAACTATCCGTTGAAATTATTTGGTGTGAATGACAATTTTGATTTGTATAAAACGACCAAGCTAATTAAAGTATTCATTTGGATAAGGATTCATACGATAATAAAATAAATAGTTTTGAAAATTACCTACTATTTCGCTCTCGATTTATAGTTATAAAAACTGTCATAGTTCAAAAACCTTGAGACATGGACATATGCTGTTGCGGACTTTTATGTAGACCAGGTGAAGCCGGTTATTTTTGTAGTACATCATTTTTATGTATTATGCACTATGTAGTCAGCGCATGCGTTTTAATGGTCGAAAAATTGCATTTTTTGCCGACTTTTTTTACAACTTTCAAAATATTAGGTTGAAATAGTACTATAACTGAGTATAAAACATAACAATTATCATTAAGTAGTAAATAACGATTCCAGTAATGAAAGAATTTTCGAAATCGGTTCAGCAGATTAGCTAATACTTCTACAAAACCGCAAGAACGCGCTGGATGCAAGTTTCTATTAACCGGTCTTATTGCAGATCTATATGGGAAGCCTATGTCCAGCCGTGGCCGTCTTATGGCTGCTGGATGGATGGATCTGATTGTATCTATAGGCAAGTCTACCTCAAAACCTTACGATCTATCCGAATAATGTAAAACTTTGTAGAAGTCGTGGCGCAGATTATGTAACAGTATGTACCGCGGCAATATTTTTTTATTGCGTTGTAATTTTAAACCTACGATATCTTCGAAACTATACGTTGAAATTATTTGGTGTGAATAACAATTTTAATTTGTATGAAATGACCAAGCTAATTAAAGTATTCATTTGGATAAGGATTCATACGATTTTTGTCAAAATAGTTTTGAAAATTACCTACTATTTCGCTCTCGATTTATAGTTATAAAAACTGTCATAGTTCAAAAACCTTAGGACATGGACATGTGCTGTCCCGAACTTTTATGTAGACCAGGTAAAGCCGGTTATTTTTGTAGTACATCATTTTTATGTATTATGCACTATATAGTCAGCGCATGCGTTTTAATGGTCGAAAAATTGCATTTTTTGCCGACATTTTTTACAATTTTCAAAATATTACGTTGAAATAGTACTATAACTGAGTATAATACATAGCAGTTATCATTAAGTATTAAATACCGATTCCAGTTATGAAAGAATTTTCGAAATCGGTTTAGTAGATTAGCTAATACTTCCTTAAAACCGCAAGAACGCGCTGGATGCAAGTCTATATTAACCTATATAATCATGGGAAGCCTATGTCCAGCCGTGGCCGTCTTATGGCTACTGGATGGATGCATCTGATTGTATCCATAGGCAAGTCTAACAGCAAGTCTGTTTTTCATCTTATACAACCTATAACCAGATCAATTTTCAAGCTTTGTAGAAGTCGTGGCACAGATTATGTATCAGTTAGTACCGCGGTAATATTTTTTTTTTGCGTTGTAATTTTAATCTTACGATATCTTCGAAACTGTCCGTTGAAATTATTTGGTGTGAACGACAATTTTGATCTGTATGAAATGACCAAGCTAATTAAAGTATTCATTTGGATAAGGATTCATACGATTTTCGTCAAAATAGTTTTGAAAATTACCTACTTTTTCGCTCTCGATTTTATTAAATTTAAAGTTATAAAAACTGTCATAGTTCAAAAACCTTAGGACATGGACATATGCTGTCGCGGACTTTTATGTAGACCAGGTGAAGCCGGTTATTTTTGTAGTACATCATTTTTATGTGATTTGCACTATGTAGTCAGCGTATGCGTTTTAAAGGTCGAAAAATTGAATTTTTTGCCGACTTTTTTTACAATTTTCAAAATATTAGGTTGAAATAGTACTATAACTGAGTGTAAAACATAGCAATTAACGTTAAATAGTAAATAGCGATTCCAGTAATGAAAGAATTTTCGAAATCGGTTCAGCAGATTGGCTAATACTTCAGTTGAAACATTTCATACCTAAATACAACATACTAACTTGTATGGCAACTTTTTTTTTTTGTATGGGAGTCATGTTTTTTTTAACGTTTTCAAAAAGTGCCAAGGTAGTACTTAATATGTTGTGAAAAAAGTATATGTCTAAACCCTACCGTTTTCGAGATCCATTGGGGGTCTAATGCGAGGAGTTGACCTTCCGAAGTTTCATCATTTATTCCTTAAACCACTATTCTATTAATATACAAATCTGCAATCAGTTTTTCGTTATTGCTAATAGTTTCCTCAAAACAACCATCTAAAGATGAAAAATAAAAAATGTATGGCGGCCATCTTTAAAAAAAAACTTTTTCAAATTTTTTTTTCGTCAATGAAATGAGGGACCCCAAAAACCCCCGGATGCAAAAAATCAGCCCCCTCGGACCATTTTGAAATTTGGCCGCCATTTTGAATCCGCCATCTTGAATTTTCATCGACCCCACCAGGTAGATCTCTCGATTCCCTATGACATTTGGTCAAACGCTTGTTATAAAAGTTTTACCGTTTCCGAGCTATTGACGTTTCAATTTTGTATGGCGGCCATGTTTTTTTGTTCGGCGGCCATGTTTTTTTTCAATTCTCCAAAAAGGTCCCAGGGTTTTGACAATTTTTAGTTCAACTGCTTTAGTAAAAATATTTATCGTTTTCGAGATACGAGGGCATCTCACCATCAGGGTACGACTTTTTTCCAATTTCAGATTTTTCCCAGAGGTTTTGAACCACCCCCTATATGACCCTATATTCACTTTTTCTCCCATACCCCCCAGTTGTCCCAAACAATTCTCTATGTCAGTCAATAAGTCAGTGGTAATTTAACTTTATATAGTATAACTAGTATTTTGGGCGGTGCGCGGGCCGCATGCGGCCCGCGATTTGTGTTTTTAACAGACAAGTAATAAAAAACAATTTTTTTCAATACAAAACAACCCTTGAATACCTCGAAAACGATACCCATGACGACTTTTTGAAAAAAAGTGACATCCACCATCTTGAATTTCATAATGGATGTCATTTTTGAAATCTACACCCCTTAAAACCTCGACAACGACACCCATGACGACTTTTTGCAAAAAAGTGACATCCGCCATCTTGAATTTCAAAATTGATGCCATTTTTGAAATCTACACCCCCGAATACCTTGAAAACGATACCCATGACGACTTTTTCAAAAATGTGACATCCGCCATCTTGAATTTCAAAATGGACGCCATTATTAAATTCTACACCCTCGAATACCTCGACAACGACACCCATGACGACTTTTTGCAAAAAAGTGACATCCGCCATCTTGAATTTTATAATTGATGCCATTTTTGAAATCTACACCCCCGAATACCTTGAAAACGATACCCATGACGACTTTTTCAAAAATGTGACATCCGCCATCTTGAATTTCAAAATGGATGCCATTTTTGAAATCTACACCCCCAAAAACCTCGACGACGACACCCATAACGACTTTTTGAAAAAAGTGACATCCACCATCTCTAATGTCAAAATGGATGCCATTTTGGAAATCTACACCCCCGAAAACCTCGAAAACGATACCCATGACGACTTTTTCCAAAAAAGTGACTTCCGCCATCTTGAATTTCAAAATGGACGCCATTATTGAAATCTACACCCCCGAATACCTCGACAACGACACCCATGACGACTTTTTGCAAATAAGTGACATCGGCCATCTTGAATTTCAAAATGGACGCCATTTTTGAAATCTACACCCCCGAATACTTCGAAAACGATACCCATGACGACTTTTTGAAAAAAAGTGACTTCCGCCATCTTGAATTTCATAATTGATGCCATTTTTGAAATCTTCACCCCCAAAAACCTCGACGACGACACCCATGACGACTTTTGGAAAAAAAAATGACTTCTGCCATCTTGAATTTCAAAATGGATGCCATTTTCCAAATCTACACCCCCGAAAACCTCGAAATCGATACCCATGACGACTTTTTAACAAAAGTGACATCCGCCATCTTTAATGTCAAAATGGGTTCAGTTTTTTGTCATTCCTAATAGTTTCCGTGAAACAACCATCTAAATGAGTGAAAAATGCAATGTATGGCGGCCATGTTTTTTTGTATGAGAGCCAAGTTTTATTTAATTGTTCCAAAAAGTTCTAAGGTAGTACTCAATATTTTGTGAAAGAAGTACATCTCTAAACCTCACCGTTATTGAGATCCCTTAGGGGTCCAGGTTGAAGAATTCACCTTCCGAGATTATATTTCTTCTCACGATCATATTCTCACCTCCATATTTCCCATCTCTGATAGTTACCTTATAACAACTAAACAAAAAACAAAACAAAACTGAGTGAAAAATAAAATGTATGGCGGCCATTTTTTTTAGTATGGGAGCCATGTTTTTTTTAATTGTTCCAAAAAGTACCAAGGTAGTACTCAATATTTTGCGAAGAAAGTATATCTCTAAACCCCACCGTTTTCGAGATCCGTCGGGGGTCCAATACCAGGAGTTGACCTTAATCGTACAACAGTTTCCATCCTAAAAAAAAACCGTAGTATTGAGTACTATTGAACACGGGCGTAGAGAGCGCGCGGGAGTCATGAGGTCGGCGGGCGGGTGTTCGGCTTTTGCATAACTTCCCTATACTGGTAAGTATAGGCTGAATGATGAATTTTATCTATTTTATTTCTATGACCATAAGGTTCAAAATAGTGCTTCCGCTTTCTACTTGAAAGATATGGCAAGTCGTATTCGAGCGGTGTAGGTATAGTTCAATCTCAAATATAGCTTTTACTGTAACTAAGAGAAAACTTGCTCTTATCTTAATCTTAAATATGTTATCTATCTTAGATAAAGTAAAGCTTTGTATTCTAGTGTACCTACGTTATAAATAGAAGTCATGGCACAGAATATGTACACAGTTACTGCAGCGGCAATATTTTTTTATTGCGTTGTAATTTTAATCTTACGATATCTTCGAAACTATCGGTTGAAATTATTTGATGTGAATGACAATTTTGATCTGTATGAAATAACCAAGCTAACTAAAGTGTTTATTTGGATAAGGATTGATACACTATTTGTAAAAAAACATTTGAAAAATACCTACTATTTCGCTCCCTAATTATAGTTATAAAAACTGTCATAGTTCAAAAACCTTAGGAGATAGACATATGCTGTCGCGGACTTTTATGTAGACCAAGTAAAGCCGGTTATTTTTGTAGTACATAATTTTTATGTATTATGCACTATGTAGTCAGCGCATGCGTCTCAAAGGTCGAAAATTTGCATTTTTTGCCGACTTTTTTTACAATTTTCAAAATATTAGGTTGAACTTGTACTATAATTGAGTAGAATACATAACAATTATCATTGAGTATTAAATACCGATTCCAGTAATGAAAAAAAATTCGAAATCGGTTCAGTAAATTGGCTACAACTTCAGTTCAAAAATTTCATACCTAAGTACAACGACTAATTTGTATGGCGACCATGTTTTTTTGTATGGGAGCTATGATTTTTTTTAACGTTTTCAAAAAGTGCCAAGGTAGTACACAATATCTTGTGAAGAAAATACATCTCTAAACCCCACCGTTTTAGAGATCCGTTGGGGGTCCAATATGAGGAGTTGACTTTCCGAAGTTTCATCATTTATTCCTTAAACTACTGATTTATTTATATACGAATCCGCAATCAATTTTTCGTTATTGCTAATAGTTTCCTCAAAACAACTCTCTAAAGATGAAAAAGATTCAATGTATGGCGGCCATCTTTAAAAAAAAACTTTTTCAAAATTTTTTTTCGCCAATGAAATGAGGGACCCCAAAAACCCCCGGATGCAAAAAATCAGCCCCCTCGGACCATTTTGAAAAATGGCCGCCATCTTGAATCCGCCATCTTGGATTTTTGTCATCATAGGCAGTTGGCCTTATTGATTGGCTACAACTTTTGTTCAAACAGTTTATACCTAAGTATAACCGTTTCGAAGTTATAAGCATGTCAAATTTGTATGGCGGCCATGTTTTTTTGTATGGGAGCCATGTTTTTTTTTATTTTTCCAAAAAGTACCAAGGTAGTACTCTCTATTTTGTTCAAACAGTACACCTCTAAACCCTACCGTTTCTGAGATCCATTCGGGATCCAAGTCCAGGTTACGTTCAGGTCAATTTTGGGATTTTTCCTCTCGATAAATTTTTCATCTCTATACATATCTGTAATTATTTTTTACCCACCACTTCTCCATCCCCCTAAACAACTATCTAAGTGAGTGAGTCAGTCAGTCAGTCAGTCAGTCAGTCAGTCAGTGGTAATTTAACTTTATATAATATGAACTAGTATTTTGGGCGGTGCGCGGGCCGCAAGCGGCCCGCGAGTTTGTTTATAGGTAGTACAAGTAATAAAAAACAATTTTTTTTCAATACAAAAAATAATACCCTTGAATACCTCGAAAACGATACCCATGACGACTTTTGGCAAAAAAGTGACATCTGCTATGTCAAATATCAAAATTCATGTCATTTTTGAAATCTACACCCCTGAAAACCTCGACAACGACATCCATGACGACTTTTTGCATATAAGTGACATCCGCCATCTTGAATTTCAAAATGGGTGTCATATTTGAAATCTACACCCCCAAAAACCTCGACAACAACACCCATGACGACTTTTTGCAAAAAAGTGACATCCGCCATCTTGAATTTCAAAATGGATGCCATTTTTGAAATCTACACCCCCAAAAACCTCGACAACGATACCCATGACGACTTTTTGCAAAAAGTGACATCCGCCATCTTGAATTTCAAAATAGATGCCATTTTTGAAATCTGCACCCCCAAAAACCTCGACAACGATACCCATGTCGACTTTTTGCACATTAGTGACATCCGCCATCTTGAATTTCAAAATGGATGCCATTATTGAAATCTACACCCCCAAAAACCTCGACAACGACACCCATGACGACTTTTTGCAAAAAAGTGACTTCCGCCATCTTGAATTTCAAAATGGATGCCATTTTTGAAATCTGCACCCCCAAAAACCTCGAAAACGATACCCATGACGACTTTTTCAAAAAAGTGACTTCCGCCATCTTGAATTTCAAAATGGATGCCATTTTCCAAATTTACACCCCCGAAAACCTCGAAAACGATCCCCATGACGACTTTTTGCAAAATAAGTGATAAG
This sequence comes from Hypomecis punctinalis, assembly GCA_949316475.1. NCBI lineage: Eukaryota > Metazoa > Arthropoda > Insecta > Lepidoptera > Geometridae > Hypomecis > Hypomecis punctinalis. Next base: position 2,122,402 of record OX438815.1, read on the forward strand.
TGACATCCGCCATCTTTAATGTCAAAATGGGTTCAGTTTTTTGTCATTCCTAATAGTTTCCTTGAAACAACCATCTAAATGAGTGAAAAATGCAATGTATGGCGGCCTTTTTTTTTTGTATGAGAGCCAAGTTTTTTTATTTGTTCCAAAAAGTACCAAGGTATTACTCAATATTTTGTAAAAGAAGTACATCTCTAAACCTCACCGTTATTGAGATCCCTTAGGGGTCCAGGTTGAAGAATTGACCTTCCGAGATTTTATTTCTTCTCACGATCATATTCTCACCTCTATATTTCCCACCTCTGATAGTTACCTTATAACAACTAAATAAAAAACAAAATAAAATGTATGGTTGCCATTTTTTTTTTGTATGGGAGCCATGTTTTTTTTAATTGTTCCAAAAAGTACCAAGGTAGTACTCAATATTTTTCGAAGAAAGAATATCTCTAAACCCCACCGTTTTCGAGATCCGTTGGGGGTCCAATACCAGGAGTTGACCTTCGGAAGTTTTACCATGTAATCCTTAAATCATTATTCTATCTTTATACGAATCTGCATGCACTTAGTTTTTTTGTCATTGCTAATGGTTTCCTCAAAACAACGATCTAAATGATTGAAAGAGGCAATGTATGGCAACCATGTTATTTTGTATGGGAGTCACGTGTTTTTTTACGTTTTCAAAAAGTGCCAAGGTAGTACTCAATATCTTGTGAAAAAAGGACATCTCTAAACCCCACCGTTTTCGAGATCCCTTGGGGGTCCAATACCAAGACATGACCTTTAGAGGTTTCACCATTTTTTTCTAAAACCATTATTCCATCTATATACGAATCTGCCATCAGTTTATTGTCATTGCAAATGGTTTCCTCAAAACAATCATCTAAAGATGAAAAAGAACCAATGTATGGCGGCTATATTAAAAACGCGACTTTAGCACTAATCGTACAACAGATTCCATCCAAAAAAAACCGTAGTATTGAGTACTACTGAACACGGGCGTAGAGTGCGCGCGGGAGGCATGAGGTCGGCGGGCGGGTGTTCGGCTTTTGCATAACGTCCCTATACTGGTAAACGAAGTATAGGCTGAATGATGAATTTTATCAATTTTATTTCTATGTCAATAAGGTTCAAAATAGTGCTTCCGCTTTCTACTTCAAGGATACGAGCGGTGTAGGTATAGTTCAATCTCAAATATAGCTTTTACTGTAACTACGACAAAACTTGCTCTTATCTCAATCTTAAATACCTTATCTATCTTAGATAAAGTAAAGCTTTGTATTCTAGTGTACCTACGTTATAAATAGAAGTCATGGCACAGAATATGTACACAGTTACTACAGCGGCAATATTTTTTTATTGCGTTGTAATTTTAATCTTACGATATCTTCGAAACTATTCGTTGAAATTATTTGATGTGAATGACAATTTTGATCTATATGAAATGACCAAGCTAATTAAAGTGTTTATTTGGATAAGGATTGATACACTATTTGTAAAAAAACATTTGAAAATTACCTACTATTTCGCTCTCTAATTATAGTTATAAAAACTGTCATAGTTCAAAAACCTTAGGAGATAGACGTATGCTGTCGCGAACTTTTATGTAGACCAGGTAAAGCCGGTCATTTTTGTAGTACATTATTTTTATGTATTATGCACTATGTAGTCAGCGCATGCGTCTCAAAGGTCGAAAATTTGCATTTTTTGCCGACTTTTTTTACAATTTTCGAAATATTCGGTTGAAATAGTACTATCACTGAGTATAATAAGTTATAATTATCATTAAGTATTAAATAACGATTCCAGTAATGAAAAAAAATTCGAAATCGGTTCAGTAAATTGGCTACAACTGCTGTTCAAAAATTTCATACCTAAGTACAACGACTAATTTGTATGGCGACCATGTTTTTTTGTATGGGAGCTATGATTTTTTTAAACGTTTTCAAAAAGTGCCAAGGTAGTACTCAATATTTTGTGAAGAAAGCACATCTCCAGACCCCACCGTTTTTGAGATCCGTTGGGGGTCCGATATGAGGAGTTGACCTTTCGAAGTTTCATCATTTATTCCTTAAACCACTATTGTATTTATATACGAATCTGCAATCAGTTTTTAGTTACTGCTAATAGTTTCCTCAAAACAACTCTCTAAAGATGAAAAAGATTCAATGTATGGCGGCCATCTTTAAAAAAAAACTTTTTCAAAATTTTTTTTCGCCAATGAAATAAGGGACCCCAAAAACCCCCGGATGCAAAAAATCAGCCCCCTCGGACCATTTTGAAAAATGGCGGCCATCTTGGATCCGCCATCTTGGATTTTTGTCATCATAGGCAGTTGCCCCTATCGATTGGCTATAACATTTGTTCAAACAGTTCATACCTAAGTATAACCGTTTCGAAGTTATAAGCATGTCAAATTTGTATGGCGGCCATGTTTTTTTGTATGGGAGCCATGTTTTTTTTCATTTTTTCAAAAAGTACCAAGGTAGTACTCTCTACTTATTTCAAACAGTATACCCCTAAACCTCACCGTTTTTGAGATCCTTTAGGGGTCCAGGCCGAGGAGTTGACTTTTTAAGATTTTGGGATTTTTTCTCTCGATAAATTTTTCATCTCTATACAAATCTATAATTATTTTTTTACCATCACTTCTCCAACCCTCTAAACAACTATCTAAATGAGTCAGTGAGTCAGTGAGTCAGTCAGTGGTAATTTAACTTTATATAATATGACTAGTATTTTGGGCGGTGCGCGGGCCGCATGCGGCCCGCGATTGTTGTTTGTGTAAAAAAGTTTTTCAAAAAAAAATTTTTTTAGTGCCAATTTTCAAAAAAAAACATTTTTTTTTCTTAAAAAAGAATTCATTTTTTTATATTTCTATGAATAGTACAAAAACTGACATCCGCCATCTTGAATTTCAAAATGGATGGCAGTTTTGAAATCTACACCCCCAAAAACCTCGACGACGACACCCATGACGACTTTTTGCAAAAAAATGACTTCCGCCATCTTGAATTTCAAAATGGATGCCATTTTCCAAATTTTCATCCCCGAAAACCTCGAAAACGATACCCATGACGACTTTTTGCAAAAAAATGACATCCGCCATCTTGAATTTCAAAATTGATGCCATTATTGGAATCTACACCCCCAAAAACCTCGACAACGACACCCATGACGACTTTTTGCACATAAGTGACATCCGCCATCTTGAATTTCAAAATGGATGCCATTTTAGAAATCTACACCCCCAAAAACCTCGACAACGACACCCATGACGACTTTTTGTACATAAGTGACATCCGCCATCTTTAATGTCAAAATGGATGTCATTTTTGAAATCTACACCCCCGAAAACCTCGAAAACGATACCCATGACGACTTTTGGCAAAAAAGTGACATCCGCCATCTTGAATTTCAAAATTGATGCCATTATTAAAATCTACACCCCCAAAAACCTCGACAACGACACCCATGACGACTTTTTGCAAAAAATGACTTCCGCCATCTTGAATTTCAAAATGGATGCCATTTTTGAAATTAACACCCCCGAAAACCTCGAAAACGATACCCATGACGACTTTTTGAAAAAAGTGACATCCGCCATCTGTAATGTCGAAATGGATTCCATTTATGAAATTTACACCCCCGAAAACCTCGAAATCGATACCCATGATGACTTTTTAACAAAAGTGACATCCGCCATCTTTAATGTCAAAATGGGTTCAGTTTTTTGTCATTCCTAATAGTTTCCTTGAAACAACCATCTAAATAAGTGAAAAATGCAATGTATGGCGGCCATGTTTTTTTGTATGAGTGTCAAAATTTTTTTAATTGTTTCAAAAAGTACCAAGGTAGTACTCAATATTTTGTCAAAGAAGTACATCTCTAAACCTCACCGTTATTGAGATCCCTTAGGGGTCCAGGTTGAAGAATTGACCTTCCGAGATTTCATTTCTTCTTACGATCATATTCTCACCTCTATATTTCCCATCTCTGATAGTTTCCTTATAACAACTAAACAAAAAACAAAACAAAACTAAGTGAAAAATAAAATGTATGGCGGCCATTTTTTTTTGTATGGGAGCCATGTTTTTTTTAATTGTTCCAAAAAGTACCAAGGTAGTACTCAATATTTTGCGAAGAAAGTATATCTCTAAACCCCACCGTTTTCGAGATCCGTCGGGGGTCCAATACCAGGAGTTGACCTTAATCGTACAACAGTTTCCATCCTAAAAAACACTTTAGTATTGAGTACTACTGAACACGGGCGTAAAGTGCGCGTGGGAGGCATGAGGTCGGCGGGCGGGTGTTCGGCTTTTGCATAACTTCCCTATTCTGGATAGTATAGGCTGAATGATGAATTTTATCAATTTTATTTCTAATACAATAAGGTTCAAAATGGTGCTTCCGCTTTCTACTTGAAGGATATGGCAAGTCGTATTCGAGCGGTGTAGGTATAGTTCAATCTCAAATCTAGCTTTTACTGTAACTACGACAAAACTTGCTCTCATCTGAATCTTAAATACCTTATCTCTCTTTACTTAGATAAAGTAAAGCTTTGTATTCTTGTGTACATTATAAATAGAAGTCGTGGCACAGATTATGTAACAGTATGTACCGCGGCAATATTTTTTATTGCGTCGTAATTTTAAACCTACGATATCTTCGAAACTATCCGTTGAAATTATTTGGTGTGAACGACAATTTTGATCTGTATGAAATGACTAAGCTAATTAAAGTATTCATTTGGATAAGGATTCATACGATTTTCGTCAAAATAGTTTTGAAAATTACCTACTATTTCGCTCTCAATTTATAGTTATAAAAACTGTCATAGTTCAATAACCTTAGGACATGGACATATGCTGTCGCGGACTTTTATGTAGACCAGGTAAAGCCGGTTATTTTTGTTGTACATCATTTTTATGTATTATGCACTATGTAGTCAGCGCATGCGTCTCAAAGGTCGAAAATTTACATTTTTTGCCGACTTTTTCTACAATTTTCAAAATATTAAGTTACTACAGCGGCAATATTTCTTATTGCGTTGTAATTTTAAACCTACGATATCTTCGAAACTATCCGTTGAAATTATTTGGTGTGAACGACAATTTTGATCTGTATGAAATGACTAAGCTAATTAAAGTATTCATTTGGATAAGGATTCATACGATTTTCGTCAAAATAGTTTTGAAAATTACCTACTATTTCGCTCTCAATTTATAGTTATAAAAACTGTCATAGTTCAATAACCTTAGGACATGGACATATGCTGTCGCGGACTTTTATGTAGACCAGGTAAAGCCGGTTATTTTTGTTGTACATCATTTTTATGTATTATGCACTATGTAGTCAGCGCATGCGTCTCAAAGGTCGAAAATTTACATTTTTTGCCGACTTTTTCTACAATTTTCAAAATATTAAGTTACTACAGCGGCAATATTTCTTATTGCGTTGTAATTTTAATCTTACGATATCTTCGAAACTATCCGTTGAAATTATTTGATGTGAATGACAATTTTGATCTGTATGAAATGACCAAGCTAACTAAAGTGTTTATTTGGATAAGGATTGATACACTATTTGTAAAAAAACATTTGAAAAATACCTACTATTTCGCTCTCTAATTTTAGTTATAAAAACTGTCATAGTTCAAAAACCTTAGGAGATAGACATATGCTGTCTTGGACTTTTATGTAAACCAAGTAAAGCCGGTTATTTTTGTAGTATATCTTTTTTTATGTATTATGCACTATGTAGTCAGCGCATGCGTCTCAAAGGTCGAAAATTTGGATTTTTTGCCGTCTTATTTTACAATTTTCAAAATATTAGGTTGAACTTGTACTATAATTGAGTAGAGTACATAGCAACTATCATTAAGTATTAAAAACCGATTCCAGTAATGAAAAAAAATTCGAAATCGGTTCAGTATATTGGCTACAACTGCTGTTCAAAAATTTCATACCTAAGTACTTCGACTAATTTGTACGGCGACCATGTTTTTTTTGTATGGGAGCTATGATTTTTTTTAACGTTTTCAAAAAGTGCCAAGGTAGTTCTCAATATCTTGTGAACAAAGCACATCTCTAAACCTCACCGTTTTTGAGATCCGTTGGGGGTCCAATATGAGGAGTTGACCTTCCGAAGTTTCATTAATTTTTTCTTAAACCACTTTTTTATTTATATAAGGATCTGCGATCAGTTTTTCGTTTTAACCTCATGATCTATCCGAATAATTTAAAGCTTTGTAGAAGTCGCGCCACAGATTCTGTAACAGTATGTACCGCGGCATTAGTTTTTATTGCGTTGTAATTTTAATCTTACGATATCTTCGAAACTATCGGTTGAAATTATTTGAAGTGAATGACAATTTTGATCTGTATGAAATGACCAAGCTAATTAAAGTATTTATTTGGATAAGGATTCATACAATTTTTGTCAAAATAGTTTTGAAAATTACCTACTATTTCGCTCTCGATTTATAGTTGTAAAACCTGTCATAGTTCAAAAACCTTAGGACATAGACATATGCTGTCGCGGACTTTTATGTAGACCAAGTAAAGCCGGTTATTTTTGTAGTACATCATTTTTATGTATTATGCACTATGTAGTCAGCGCATGTGCTTCAAAGGTCGAAAATTTTAATTTTTTGACGACTTTTTTTATATTTTTCAAAATTTTAGGCTAAAAATGTACTATAACTGATTGCATTACAAAACAATTATCATTGAATATTAAATAACAATTCCAGCAATGAAAAAAAAATCGAAATCGGTTCAGAAAATTGGCTACAACAGCTGTTCAAAAATTTCATACATAAGTTTTTCGACTAATTTGTATGGCGACCATGTTTTTTTGTATGGGAGTCATGATTTTTTTTAACGTTTTCAGAAAGTGCCAAGGTAGTACTCAATATGTTGTGAACAAAGTACATCTCTAAACCCCACCGTTTTTGAGATCCGTTGGGGGTCCAATATGAGGAGTTGACCTTCCGAAGTTTCGTCATTTATTCTTTAAACCACTTATTTAGTTATATACAAATCCGCAATCAGTTTTTCGTTATTGCTAATAGTTTCCTCAAAACAACTCTCTAAAGATGAAAAAGATTCAATGTATGGCGGCCATCTTTAAAAAAAAAAATTTTCAAAATTTTTTTTCGCCAATGAAATAAGGGACCCCAAAAACCCCCGGATGCAAAAAATCAGCCCCCTCGGACCATTTTGAAAAATGGCGGCCATCTTGGATCCGCCATCTTGGATTTTTGTCATCATAGGCAGTTGCTCCTATCGATTGGCTATAACATTTGTTCAAACAGTTCATACCTAAGTATAACCGTTTCGAAGTTATGAGCATGTCAAATTTGTATGGCGGCCATGTTTTTTTGTATGGGAGCCATGTTTTTTTTGATTTTTCCAAAAAGTACCAAGGTAGTACTCTCTACTTTGTTCAAACAGTATACCCCTAAACCTCACCGTTTCTGAGATCCGTTGAGGATCCAGGTCCAGGTTACGTTCAGGTCAATTTTGGGATTTTTCCTCTCGATAAATTTTTCATCTCTATACAAATCTATAATTATTTTTTTCCCATCACTTCTCCAACCCTCTAAACAACTATCTAAATGAGTCAGTCAGTGAATGGTAATTTAGCTGTATATAATATGAACTAGTATTTTGGGCGGTGCGCGGGCCGCATGCGGCCCGCGAGTGTGTTTATAGGTGGTACAAGTAATAAAAAACAATTTTTTTTCAATACAAAAAATAATACCCTTGAATACCTCGAAAACGATACCCATGACGACTTTTGGCAAAAAAGTGACATCTGCTTTGTCAAATATCAAAATTCATGTCATTTTTGAAATCTACACCCCTGAAAACCTCGACAACGACATCCATGACGACTTTTTGCATATAAGTGACATCCGCCATCTTGAATTTCAAAATGGATGTCATATTTGAAATCTACACCCCCAAAAACCTCGACAACGACACCCATGACGACTTTTTGCAAAAAAGTGACATCCGCCATCTTGAATTTCAAAATGGATGCCATTTTTGAAATCTACACCCCCAAAAACCTCGACAACGATACCCATGACGACTTTTTGCAAAAAGTGACATCCGCCATCTTGAATTTCAAAATGGATGCCATTTTTGAAATCTGCACCTCCAAAAACCTCGACAACGATACCCATGTCGACTTTTTGCACATAAGTGACATCCGCCATCTTGAATTTCAAAATGGATGCCATTATTGAAATCTACACCCCCAAAAACCTCGACAACGACACCCATGACGACTTTTTGCAAAAAAGTGACTTCCGCCATCTTGAATTTCAAAATGGATGCCATTTTTGAAATCTGCACCCCCAAAAACCTCGAAAACGATACCCATGACGACTTTTTCAAAAAAGTGACTTCCGCCATCTTGAATTTCAAAATGGATGCCATTTTCCAAATTTACACCCCCGAAAACCTCGAAAACGATACCCATGACGACTTTTTGCAAAATAAGTGATAAGTGACATCCGCCATCTTTAATGTCAAAATGGGTTCAGTTTTTTGTCATTCCTAATAGTTTCCTTGAAACAACCATCTAAATGAGTGAAAAATGCAATGTATGGCGGCCTTTTTTTTTTGTATGAGAGCCAAGTTTTTTTATTTGTTCCAAAAAGTACCAAGGTATTACTCAATATTTTGTAAAAGAAGTACATCTCTAAACCTCACCGTTATTGAGATCCCTTAGGGGTCCAGGTTGAAGAATTGACCTTCCGAGATTTTATTTCTTCTCACGATCATATTCTCACCTCTATATTTCCCACCTCTGATAGTTACCTTATAACAACTAAATAAAAAACAAAACAAAATAAAATGTATGGTTGCCATTTTTTTTTTGTATGGGAGCCATGTTTTTTTTAATTGTTCCAAAAAGTACCAAGGTAGTACTCAATATTTTTCGAAGAAAGAATATCTCTAAACCCCACCGTTTTCGAGATCCGTTGGGGGTCCAATACCAGGAGTTGACCTTCGGAAGTTTTACCATGTAATCCTTAAATCATTATTCTATCTTTATACGAATCTGCATGCACTTAGTTTTTTTGTCATTGCTAATGGTTTCCTCAAAACAACGATCTAAATTATTGAAAGAGGCAATGTATGGCAACCATGTTATTTTGTATGGGAGTCACGATATTTTTTTACGTTTTCAAAAAGTGCCAAGGTAGTACTCAATATCTTGTGAAAAAAGGACATCTCTAAACCCCACCGTTTTCGAGATCCCTTGGGGGTCCAATACCAAGACATGACCTTCAGAGGTTTCACCATTTTTTTCTAAAACCATTATTCCATCTATATACGAATCTGCCATCAGTTTATTGTCATTGCAAATGGTTTCCTCAAAACAATCATCTAAAGATGAAAAAGAACCAATGTATGGCGGCTATATTAAAAACGCGACTTTAGCACTAATCGTACAACAGATTCCATCCAAAAAAAACCGTAGTATTGAGTACTACTGAACACGGGCGTAGAGTGCGCGCGGGAGGCATGAGGTCGGCGGGCGGGTGTTCGGCTTTTGCATAACGTCCCTATACTGGTAAACGAAGTATAGGCTGAATGATGAATTTTATCAATTTTATTTCTATGATAATAAGGTTCAAAATAGTGCTTCCGCTTTCTACTTCAAGGATACGAGCGGTGTAGGTATAGTTCAATCTCAAATATAGCTTTTACTGTAACTACGACAAAACTTGCTCTTATCTCAATCTTAAATACCTTATCTATCTTAGATAAAGTAAAGCTTTGTATTCTAGTGTACCTACGTTATAAATAGAAGTCATGGCACAGAATATGTACACAGTTACTACAGCGGCAATATTTTTTTATTGCGTTGTAATTTTAATCTTACGATATCTTCGAAACTATTCGTTGAAATTATTTGATGTGAATGACAATTTTGATCTATATGAAATGACCAAGCTAATTAAAGTGTTTATTTGGATAAGGATTGATACACTACTTGTAAAAAAACATTTGAAAATTACCTACTATTTCGCTCTCTAATTATAGTTATAAAAACTGTCATAGTTCAAAAACCTTAGGAGATAGACGTATGCTGTCGCGGACTTTTATGTAGACCAGGTAAAGCCGGTCATTTTTGTAATACATTATTTTTATGTATTATGCACTATGTAGTCAGCGCATGCGTCTCAAAGGTCGAAAATTTGCATTTTTTGCCGACTTTTTTTACAATTTTCGAAATATTCGGTTGAAATAGTACTATCACTGAGTATAATAAGTTATAATTATCATTAAGTATTAAATAACGATTCCAGTAATGAAAAAAAATTCGAAATCGGTTCAGTAAATTGGCTACAACTGCTGTTCAAAAATTTCATACCTAAGTACAACGACTAATTTGTATGGCGACCATGTTTTTTTGTATGGGAGCTATGATTTTTTTTAACGTTTTCAAAAAGTGCCAAGGTAGTACTCAATATTTTGTGAAAAAAGCACATCTCCAAACCCCACCGTTTTTGAGATCCGTTGGGGGTCCGATATGAGGAGTTGACCTTCCGAAGTTTCATCATTTATTCCTTAAACCACTATTGTATTTATATACGAATCTGCAATCAGTTTTTAGTTACTGCTAATAGTTTCCTCAAAACAACTCTCTAAAGATGAAAAAGATTCAATGTATGGCGGCCATCTTTAAAAAAAAACTTTTTCAAAATTTTTTTTCGCCAATGAAATAAGGGACCCCAAAAACCCCCGGATGCAAAAAATCAGCCCCCTCGGATCATTTTGAAAAATGGCGGCCATCTTGGATCCGCCATCTTGGATTTTTGTCATCATAGGCAGTTGCTCCTATCGATTGGCTATAACATTTGTTCAAACAGTTCATACCTAAGTATAACCGTTTGGAAGTTATAAGCATGTCAAATTTGTATGGCGGCCATGTTTTTTTGTATGGGAGCCATGTTTTTTTTGATTTTTCCAAAAAGTACCAAGGTAGTACTCTCTACTTTGTTCGAACAGTATACCCCTAAATCTCACCGTTTTTGAGATCCATTAGGGGTCCAGGTTGAGGAGTAGACTTTTTAAGAATTTCGGATTTTTCCTCCCGATAAATTTCTCATCTCTATACAAATCTATAATTTTTTTTTACCCATCACTTCTCCAACCCTCTAAACAACTATCTAAATGAGTCAGTCAGTCAGTCAGTGGTAATTTAGCTGTATTTAGCTTTATATAATATGAACTAGTATTTTGGGCGGTGCGCGGGCCGCAAGCGGCCCGCGAGTTTGTTTATAGGTGCAGCTTTTGTTTATAGGTGCAAAGACCTTCAAGTTAGAAATCTACACCCCTGAAAACCTCGAAAACGATACCCATGACGACTTCTGGCAAAAAAAAGACATCCGCCATCTTGAATTTCAAAATGGATGCCATTTTTGAAATCTACACCCACAAAAACCTCGACAACGACACCCATGACGACTTTTTGCAAAAAAGTGACATCCGCCATCTTTAATGTCAAAATGGATGTCATTTTTGAAATCTACACCCCTGAAAACCTCGAAAACGATACCCATGACGACTTCTGGTAAAAAGTGACATCCGCCATCTTTAATGTCAAAATGGATGTCATTTTTGAAATCTACACCCCCAAAAACCTCGACGACGACACCCATGACGACTTTTTGCAAAAAAATGACTTCCGCCATCTTGAATTTCAAAATGGATGCCATTTTTGAAATCTACACCCCAAAAAACCTCGACAACGACACCCATGACGACTTTTTGCAAAAAAGTGACATCCGCCATCTTGAATTTCAAAATTGATGCCATTATTGAAATCTACACCCCCAAAAACCTCGACAACGACACCCATGACGACTTTTTGCAAAAAAGTGACATCCGCCATCTTTAATGTCAAAATGGATGTTATTTTTGAAATCTACACCCCCGAAAACCTCAAAAACGATACCCATGACGACTTCTGGTAAAAAGTGACATCCGCCATCTTTAATGTCAAAATGGATGTCATTTTTGAAATCTACACCCCCAAAAACCTCGACGACGACACCCATGACGACTTTATGCAAAAAAGTGACTTCTGCCATCTTGAATTTCAAAATGGACGCCATTTTTGAAATCTGCATCCCCAAAAACCTCGACAACGATACCCATGACGACTTTTTCAAAAAAGTGACATCCGCAATCTTGAACTTCAAAATGGATGCCATTTTTGAAATCTACACCCCCAAAAACCTCGACGACGACACCCATGACGACTTTTTGCAAAAAAGTGACTTCCGCCATCTTGAATTTCAAAATGGACGCCATTTTTGAAATCTACACCCCCAAAAACCTTGACGACGACACCCATGACGACTTTTTGCAAAAAAGTGACTTCCGCCATCTTGAATTTCAAAATAGACGCCATTTTTGAAATCTACACCCTCGAAAACCTCAAAAACGATACCCACGACGACTTTTTCAAATAAGGGACATCCGCCAACTTTAATTTCAAAATGGAAACTAATGGCGGCCGCCATCTTGGATTTTCCCCGTTAATACGCACGTTTTTTTTTTCAATTTATTTTTTATATTATTTTATTTAAACACTCCAGACCGCACGAACGCGCTGGATGCAAGTTTCTATTAACCGGTCATTTTGCAGATCTAAATGGGAGGCCTATGTCCAGCCATGGACGTCTTATGGCTGCTGGATGAGTGGATGGATCTGATTGTATCTACAGGCATATAAACGAAATTATGTTGTTCAAGAGCTTCCAAACGATATTATAATGCAAAAAAAAAATGAACAAAATATATGAACTTGGCCGGATTCGAACCCAGCATCAAATGGTAACGTTTCTATAGCTGGCGAAATTTAATAATAATGTTTTGCTCGATATTAATGCATGTTGTCTTCACCTATAATTATTGTGACATTTAGCTCCTATTTTTTATGTTTAATCTTTTGACAATGTATTGATGTACACAATGTTGGTGAACTGAAATATATAAATAAATAAATTTGTCGACTCTAATAGCAAGTCTGTTCTTCATCTTACAGACTATACCCAGATCAATTTTATTTCTATGGACATAAGGTTCAAAATAAAACTTACGCTTTCTACTCTGCTAAGAATATGGCGCGGAAATCGTATGAGCGGTATAAATAAATATTTTACATCGGTAGAGATTTGATATCGGTACCGACCGAGGCCGACGTCGTATCCACTACCCGGACTTTTATGTAGACCAGGTAAAGTTGTTAAGTATTATGCACTATGTAGTCAGCGCATGCGCTTAAAAGGTCTAATAATTGCATTTTTGCCGACTTTTTTTACAATTTTCAAAATATTACGATAGAAGTCGATACGCGGCAAGTACTAATCGTACAACAGATTCCATCCTAAAAAAACCGTAGTATTGAGCCCGAGCGTAGAGTGCGGGCGGGAGGCATGAAGTCGGCGGGCGGGTGTTCGGTTTTTGCATTACTTCCCGTCCGCCGACTTGTTTGACGCTTAACCCCACATCGCATCGGTTCTGATATATGAATTTGATACTACGCAACGGCTCGCTTCGTGTTCACAAACGCCATCAAGTTTAATCATTCAGCCTATACTTACCCGGATCAATTTTATTTCTATAGCCATAAGGTTCAAAATAGTGCATCCGCTTTCTACTTGAAGGATATGGCAAGTAGTATTCGAGCGGTGTAGGTAGGTATAGTTCAATCTCAAACATAGCTTTTACTGTAACTACGACAAAACTTGCTCTTATCTCAATCTTAAATACCTTATCTCTCTTAGATAAAGTAAAGCTTTGTATTTTAGTGTACGTTATAAATAGAAGTCGTGGCACAGATTATGTAACAGTATATACCGCGGCAATATTTTTTATTGCGTTGTAATTTTAAACCTACGATATCTTCGAAACTATCGGTTGAAATTATTTGGTGTGAACGACAATTTTGATCTGTATAAAATGACCAAGCTATTTAAAGTATTCATTTGGATAAGGATTCATACGATTTTTTTCAAAATAGTTTTGAAAATTACCTACCATTTCGCTCTCGATTTATAGTTATAAAAACTGTCATAGTTCAATAACCTTAGTACATGGAAATATGCTGTTGTGGACTTTTATGTAGACCAGGTAAAGCCGGTTATTTTTGTAGTACATCATTTTTATGTATTATGCACTATGTAGTCAGCGCATGCGTTTTAATGGTCGAAAAATTGCATTTTTTGCCGACTTTTTTTACAATTTTCAAAATATTAGGTTGAAATAGTACTATAACTGAGTATAAAACATAACAATTATCATTAAATAGTAAATAACGATTCCAGTAATAAAAGAATTTTCGAAATCGGTTTAGCAGATTAGCTAATACTTCCTCAAAACCGCAAGAACGCGTTGGATGCAAGTTTATATTAACCTATACTATGTGGGAAGCCTATGTCCAGCCGTGGACGTCTTATGGCTGCTGGAAGGATGGATCTGATTGTATCAAAATTGCTCTTACCTCAAAATGTACCTAAAACTTTGTAGAAAACGTGGCATAGATTATGTATCAGTTAGTACCGCGGCAATATTTTTTTATTGCGTTGTAATTTTAAACCTACGATATCTTCGAAACTATCCGTTGAAATTATTTGGTGTGAACGACAATTTTGATTTGTATAAAATGACCAAGCTAATTAAAGTATTCATTTGGATAAGACATCATACGATTTTCGTCAAAATAGTTTTGAAAATTACCTACTATTTCGCTCTCGATTTATAGTTATAAAAACTGTCATAGTTCAATAACCTTAGGACATGGACATATGCTGTCGCGGACTTTTATGTAGACCAAGTAAAGCCAGTTATTTTTGTAGCACATCATTTTTATGTGTTATGCACTATGTAGTCAGCACATGCGTCTCAAAGGTCGAAAATTTGCATTTTTTGCCGACTTTTTTTACAATTTTCAAAATATTAGGTTGAACTTGTACTATAATTGAGTATAATACATAACAATTATCATTAAGTATTAAATACCAATTCCAGTAGTGAAAAAAAATTCGAAATCGGTTCAGTAAATTGGCTACAACTGGTGTTCAAAAATTTCATACCTAAGTACTTCGACTAATTTGTATGGCGACCATGTTTTTTTGTATGGAAGCTATGATTTTTTTTAACGTTTTCAAAAAGTGCCAAGGTAGTACACAATATCTTGTGAACAAAGTATATCTCTAAACCACACCGTTTTTGAGATCCGTTGGAGGTCCAATATGAGGAGTTGACCTTCCGAAGTTTCATCATTTATTCCTTAAACCACTATTCTATTTATATACGAATCTGAAATTAGTTTTTCATTATTGCTAATAGTTTCTTCAAAACAACTCTCTAAAGATGAAAAAGATTCAATGTATGGCGTTATGTACACAGTTACTACAGCGGCAATATTTCTTATTGCGTTGTAATTTTAATCTTACGATATCTTCGAAACTATCCGTTGAAATTATTTGATGTGAATGACAATTTTGATCTGTATGAAATGACCAAGCTAACTAAAGTGTTTATTTGAATAAGGATTGATACACTATTTGTACAAAAACATTTGAAAAATACCTACTATTTCGCTCTCGATTTATAGTTGTAAAACCTGTCATAGTTCAAAAACCTTAGGACATAGACATATGCTGTCGCGGACTTTTATGTAGACCAAGTAAAGCCGGTTATTTTTGTAGTACATCATTTTTATGTATTATGCACTATGTAGTCAGCGCATGCGTCTCAAAGTTCGAAAATTTGCATTTTTTTCCGACTTTTTTTACAATTTTCGAAATATTAGGTTGAACTTGTACTATAATTGAGTAGAATACATAACAATTATCATTGAGTATTAAATACCGATTCCAGTAATGAAAAAAAATTCGAAATCGGTTTAGTAAATTGGCTACAACTGCTGTTCAAAAATTTCATACCTAAGTACTTTGACTAATTTGTATGGCGACCATGTTTTTTTGTATGGGAGTCATGATTTTTTTTAACGTTTTCAAAAAGTGCCAAGGTAGTACACAATATCTTGTGAACAAAGTACATCTCTAAACTACACCGTTTTTGAGATCCGTTGGGGGTCCAATATGAGGAGTTGACCTTCCGAAGTTTCGTCATTTATTCTTTAAACCAATATTTTATTTATATACGAATCTGCAATCAGTTTTTCGTTATTGCTAATAGTTTCCTCAAAACAACTCTCTAAAGATGAAAAAGATTCAATGTATGGAGGCCATCTTTAAAAAAAAACTTTTTTAAAATTTTTTTTCGCCAATTACATAAGGGACCCCAAAAACCCCCGGATGCAAAAAATCAGCTCCCTCGGACCATTTTGAAAAATGGCCGCCATCTTGAATCCGCCATCTTGGATTTTTGACATCATAGGTAGTTGCTACTATTGATTGGCTATAACATTTGTTCAAACAGTCTATACCTAAGTATAACCGTTTGGAAGTTATAAGCACGTCAAATTTGTATGGCGGCCATGTTTTTTTGTATGGGAGCCATGTTTTTTTTGATTTTTCCAAAAAGTACCAAGGTAGTACTCTCTACTTTGTTCAAACAGTATACCCCTAAACCCCACCGTTTCTGAGATCCGTTGAGGATCTAAGTCCAGGTTACGTTCAGGTCGATTTTGGGATTTTTCCTCTCGATAAATTTTTTATCTCTATACATATCTGTAATTATTTTTTACCCACCACTTCTCCATCCCCCTAAACAACTATCTAAGTGAGTGAGTCAGTCAGTCAGTCAGTCAGTCAGTCAGTCAGTGGTAATTTAACTTTATATAATATGAACTAGTATTTTGGGCGGTGCGCGGGCCGCATGCGGCCCGCGAGGGTGTTTTTTATTTAGAATTTACTTTGGTGACGACTTTACGACCCTAAAAACTTCGAAAACGACATCCATGACGATTTTTTGCGCAAAAAAGTGACTTCCGCCATCTTGAATTTCAAAATGGATGTCATTTTTGAAATCTACACCCCCTAAAACCTCGACAACGACACCCATGACGACTTTTTGCAAAAAAGTGACATCCGCCAACTTGAATTTCAAAACGGATGCCATTTTTGAAATCTACACCCCCGAATACCTCGAAAACGATACCCATGACGACTTTTTGCAAAAAAGTGACATCCGCCATCTTGAATTTCAAAATGGATGCCATTTTTGAAATCTACACCCCCAAAAACCTCGACAACGACACCCATGACGACTTTTTGCAAAAAAGTGACTTCCGCCATCTTGAATTTCAAAATGGACGCCATTATTGAAATCTACACCCCCGATAACCTCGAAAACGATACCCATGACGAATTTTTGAAAAATGTGACATCCGCCATATTGAATTTCAAAATTGATGCCATTTTTGAAATCTACACCCCCAAAAACCTCGACGACGACACCCATGACGACTTTTTGCAAAAAAATGACATCCGCCATCTTGTATTTCAAAATTGATGCCATTTTTGAAATCTACACCCCCGAATACCTCGACAACGACACCCATGACGACTTTTTGAACTTAAGTGACATCCGCCATCTTGAATTTCAAAATGGATGCCATTTTTGAAATCTACACCCCAAAAACCTCGACGACGACACCCATGACGACTTTTTGCAAAAAAATTACTTCTGCCATCTTGAATCTCAAAATGGATGCCATTTTCCAAATCTACACCCCCGAAAACCTCGAAATCGATACCCATGACGACTTTTTAACAAAAGTGACATCCGCCATCTTTTATGTCAAAATGGGTCCAGTTTTTTGTCATTCCTAATAGTTTCCTTGAAACAACCATCTAGATGAGTGAAAAATGCAATGTATGGCGGCCATGCTTTTTTTGTATGAGAGCCAAGTTTTTTTAAATTGTTCCAAAAAGTACCAAGGTAGTACTCAATATTTTGTGAAAGAAGTACATCTCTAAACCTCACCGTTATTGAGATCTCTTAGGGGTCCAGGTTGAAGAATTGACCTTCCGAGATTTTATTTCTTCTCACGATCATATTCTCACCTCTATATTTCCCATCTCTGATAGTTTCTAAACAAAACAACAACTAAACAAAAAACAAAACAAAACTGAGTGAAAAATTAAATGTATGGCGGCCATTTTTTTTTGTATGGGAGACATGTTTTTTTTAATTGTTCCAAAAAGTACCAAGGTAGTACTCAATATTTTGCGAAGAAAGTATATCTCTAAATCCCACCGTTTTCGAGATCCGTCGGGGGTCCAATACCAAGACATGACCTTCGTAGGTTTCACCATTTTTTTCTAAAATCATTATTCCATCTTTATACTAATCTGCCATCAGTTTATTGTCATTGCAAATGGTTTCCTCAAAACAATCATCTAAAGATGAAAAAGAACCAATGTATGGCGGCTATATTAAAAACGCGACTTTAGCACTAATCGTACAACAGTTTCCATCCTAAAAAAAAACCGTAGTATTGAGTACATACTATTAAACACGGGCGTAAGGTGCGCGCGGGAGGCATGAGGTCGGCGGGCGGGTGTTTGGCTTTTACATAACTTCCCTATATTGGTAAGTATAGGCTGAATGATGAATTTTATCAATTTTATTTCTATTACAATAAGGTTCAAAATAGTGCTTCCGCTTTCTACTTGAAGGATATGGCAAGTCGTATTCGAGCGGTGTAGGTATAGTTCAATCTCAAATAAAGCTTTTACTGTAACTAAGACAAAACTTGCTCTTATCTCAATCTTAAATACCTTATCTATCTTAGATAAAGTAAAGCTTTGTATTCTAGATATAAATAGAAGTCATGGCACAGAATATGTACACAGTTACTACAGCGGCAATATTTTTTTATTGCGTTGTAATTTTAATCTTACGATATCTTCGAAACTATTCGTTGAAATTATTTCATGTGAATGACAATTTTGATCTGTATGAAATGACCAAGCTAATTAAAGTGTTTATTTGGATAAGGATTCATACGATTTTCGTCAAAATAGTTTTGAAAATTACCTACTATTTCGCTCTCGATTTATAGTTATAAAAACTGTCATAGTTCAATAACCTTAGGACATGGACATATGCTGTCGGGGACTTTTATGTAGACCAGGTAAAGCCGGTTATTTTTGTAGTACATCATTTTTATGTATTATGCACTATGTAGTCAGCGCATGCGTTTTAATGGTCGAAAAATTGCATTTTTTGCCGACTTTTTTTACAATTTTCAAAATATTAGGTTGAAATAGTACTATAACTGAGTATAAAACATAGCAATAATCATTAAATAGTAAATAACGATTCCAGTAATGAAAGAATTTTCGAAATCGGTTTAGCAGATTAGCTAATACTTCCTCAAAACCCCAAGAACGCGCTGGATGCAAGTTTATATTAACCTATATGGGAAGCCTATGTCCAGCCGTGGACGTCTTATGGCTGCTGGAAGGATGGATCTGATTGTATCAAAATTGCTCTTACCTCAAAATGTACCTAAAACTTTGTAGAAGTCGTGGCATAGATTATGTATCAGTTAGTACCGCGGCAAAATTTTTTTATTGCGTTGTAATTTTAAACCTACGATATCTTCGAAACTATCCGTTGAAATTATTTGGTGTGAACGACAATTTTGATTTGTATTAAATGACCAAGCTAATTAAAGTATTCATTTGGATAAGGATTCATACGATTTTCGTCAAAATAGTTTTGAAAATTACCTACTATTTCGCTCTCGATTTATAGTTATAAAAACTGTCATAGTTCAATAACCTTAGGACATGGACATATGCTGTTGCGGACTTTTATGTAGACCAAGTAAAGCCGGTTATTTTTGTAGTACTTCATTTTTATGTATTATGCACTATGTAGTCAGCGCATGCGTCTCAAAGGTCGAAAATTTGCATTTTTTGCCGACTTTTTTTACAATTTCGAAATATTAGGTTTAACTTGTACTATAATTGAGTAGAATACATAGCAACTATCGTTAAGTATTAAATACCGATTCCAGTAATAAAAAAATTCGAAATCAGTTCAGTAAATTGGCTACAACTGCTGTTCAAAAATTTCATACCTAAGTACTTCAACTAATTTGTATGGCGACCATGTTTTTTTGTATGGGAGTCATGATTTTTTTTAACGTTTTCAAAAAGTGCCAAGGTAGTACTCAATATCTTGTGAACAAAGTACATCTCTAAACCTCACCGTTTTTGAGATCCGTTGGGGGTCCAATATGAGGAGTTGACCTTCCGAGGTTTCATTATATTTTCCTTAAATCACTTTTCTATTTATACACAAATCTGCGATCAGTTTTTCGTTAAACCTTATGATCTATCCGAATAATGTAAAGGTTTTGTAAGAAGTCGCGCCACAGATTCTGTAACAGTATGTACCGCAGCAATATTTCTTATTGCGTTGTAATTTTAATCTTACGATATCTTCGAAACTATCCGTTGAAATTATTTGATGTGAATGACAATTTTGATCTGTTTGAAATGACCATGCTAACTAAAGTGTTTATTTGGATAAGGATTGATACACTATTTGTAAAAAAACATTTTAAAAATACCTGCTATTTCGCTCTCTAATTATAGTTATAAAAACTGTCATAGTTCAAAAACCTTAGGAGATAGACATATGCTGTCGCGGACTTTAATGTAGACTAAGTAAAGCCGGTTATTTTTGTAGTACTTCATTTTTATGTACTATGCACTATGTAGTCAGCGCATGCGTCTCAAAGGTCGAAAATTTGCATTTTTTGCCGACTTTTTTTACAATTTTCGAAATATTAGGTTGAACTTGTACTATAATTGAGTAGAATACATAGCGATTATCATTGAGTATTAAATACCGATTCCAGTAATGAAAAAAAATTCGAAATCGGTTCAGTAAATTGGCTACAACTGCTGTTCAAAAATTTCATACCTAAGTACTTTGACTAATTTGTATGGCGACCATGTTTTTTTGTATGGGAGTCATGATTTTTTTTAACGTTTTCAAAAAGTGCCAAGGTAGTACTCAATATCTTGTGAACAAAGTACATCTCTAAACCCCACCGTTTTTGAGATCCGTTGGGGGTCCAATATGAGGAGTTGACCTTCCGAAGTTTCATCATTTATTCCTTAAACCACTGTTTTATTTATATACGAATCTGCAATCAGTTTTGCGTTATTGCTAATAGTTTCCTCAAAACAACTCTCTAAAGATGAAAAAGATTCAATGTATGGCGGCCATCTTTAAAAAAAAACTTTTTCAAAATTTTTTTTCGCCAATGAAATGAGGGACCCCAAAAACCCCCGGATGCAAAAAATCAGCCCCCTAGGACCTTTTTGAAAAATGGCCGCCATCTTGAATCCGCCATCTTGGATTTTTGTCATCACTGGCAGTTGCCCCTATCGATTGGCTACAACATTTGTTCAAACAGTTTATACCTAAGTATAACCGTTTGGAAGTTATAAGCATGTCAAGTTTGTATGGCGGCCATGTTTTTTTGTATGGGAGCCATGTTTTTTTTGATTTTTCCAAAAAGTACCAAGGTAGTACTCTCTATTTAGTTCAAACAGTATGCCCCTAAACCACACCGTTTTTGAGATCCTTTAGGGGTTTACGTCGAGGAGTTGACTTTTTAAGATTTTGAGATTTTTCCTCTCGACAAATTTTTTATCTCTATACATATCTGTAATTATTTTTTTCCCATCACTTCTCCATCCCTCTAAACAACTATCTAAATGAGTGAGTGAGTCAGTCAGTGGTAATTTAGCTGTATATAGTATGAACTAGTATTTTGGGCGGTGCGCGGGCCGCAAGCGGCCCGCGAGTTTGTTTATAGGTAGTACAAGTAATAAAAAACAATTTTTTTTCAATACAAAAAATAATACCCTTGAATACCTCGAAAACGATACCCATGACGACTTTTGGCAAAAAAGTGACATCTGCTATGTCAAATATCAAAATTCATGTCATTTTTGAAATCTACACCCCTGAAAACCTCGACAACGACATCCATGACGACTTTTTGCATATAAGTGACATCCGCCATCTTGAATTTCAAAATGGGTGTCATATTTGAAATCTACACCCCCAAAAACCTCGACAACAACACCCATGACGACTTTTTGCAAAAAAGTGACATCCGCCATCTTGAATTTCAAAATGGATGCCATTTTTGAAATCTACACCCCCAAAAACCTCGACAACGATACCCATGACGACTTTTTGCAAAAAGTGACATCCGCCATCTTGAATTTCAAAATAGATGCCATTTTTGAAATCTGCACCCCCAAAAACCTCGACAACGATACCCATGTCGACTTTTTGCACATTAGTGACATCCGCCATCTTGAATTTCAAAATGGATGCCATTATTGAAATCTACACCCCCAAAAACCTCGACAACGACACCCATGACGACTTTTTGCAAAAAAGTGACTTCCGCCATCTTGAATTTCAAAATGGATGCCATTTTTGAAATCTGCACCCCCAAAAACCTCGAAAACGATACCCATGACGACTTTTTCAAAAAAGTGACTTCCGCCATCTTGAATTTCAAAATGGATGCCATTTTCCAAATTTACACCCCCGAAAACCTCGAAAACGATCCCCATGACGACTTTTTGCAAAATAAGTGATAAGTGACATCCGCCATCTTTAATGTCAAAATGGGTTCAGTTTTTTGTCATTCCTAATAGTTTCCTTGAAACAACCATCTAAATGAGTGAAAAATGCAATGTATGGCGGCCTTTTTTTTTTGTATGAGAGCCAAGTTTTTTTATTTGTGCCAAAAAGTACCAAGGTATTACTCAATATTTTGTAAAAGAAGTACATCTCTAAACCTCACCGTTATTGAGATCCCTTAGGGGTCCAGGTTGAAGAATTGACCTTCCGAGATTTTATTTCTTCTCACGATCATATTCTCACCTCTATATTTCCCACCTCTGATAGTTACCTTATAACAACTAAATAAAAAACAAAATAAAATGTATGGTTGCCATTTTTTTTTTGTATGGGAGCCATGTTTTTTTTAATTGTTCCAAAAAGTACCAAGGTAGTACTCAATATTTTTCGAAGAAAGAATATCTCTAAACCCCACCGTTTTCGAGATCCGTTGGGGGTCCAATACCAGGAGTTGACCTTCGGAAGTTTTACCATGTAATCCTTAAATCATTATTCTATCTTTATACGAATCTGCATGCACTTAGTTTTTTTGTCATTGCTAATGGTTTCCTCAAAACAACGATCTAAATGATTGAAAGAGGCAATGTATGGCAACCATGTTATTTTGTATGGGAGTCACGTGTTTTTTTACGTTTTCAAAAAGTGCCAAGGTAGTACTCAATATCTTGTGAAAAAAGGACATCTCTAAACCCCACCGTTTTCGAGATCCCTTGGGGGTCCAATACCAAGACATGACCTTTAGAGGTTTCACCATTTTTTTCTAAAACCATTATTCCATCTATATACGAATCTGCCATCAGTTTATTGTCATTGCAAATGGTTTCCTCAAAACAATCATCTAAAGATGAAAAAGAACCAATGTATGGCGGCTATATTAAAAACGCGACTTTAGCACTAATCGTACAACAGATTCCATCCAAAAAAAACCGTAGTATTGAGTACTACTGAACACGGGCGTAGAGTGCGCGCGGGAGGCATGAGGTCGGCGGGCGGGTGTTCGGCTTTTGCATAACGTCCCTATACTGGTAAACGAAGTATAGGCTGAATGATGAATTTTATCAATTTTATTTCTATGTCAATAAGGTTCAAAATAGTGCTTCCGCTTTCTACTTCAAGGATACGAGCGGTGTAGGTATAGTTCAATCTCAAATATAGCTTTTACTGTAACTACGACAAAACTTGCTCTTATCTCAATCTTAAATACCTTATCTATCTTAGATAAAGTAAAGCTTTGTATTCTAGTGTACCTACGTTATAAATAGAAGTCATGGCACAGAATATGTACACAGTTACTACAGCGGCAATATTTTTTTATTGCGTTGTAATTTTAATCTTACGATATCTTCGAAACTATTCGTTGAAATTATTTGATGTGAATGACAATTTTGATCTATATGAAATGACCAAGCTAATTAAAGTGTTTATTTGGATAAGGATTGATACACTATTTGTAAAAAAACATTTGAAAATTACCTACTATTTCGCTCTCTAATTATAGTTATAAAAACTGTCATAGTTCAAAAACCTTAGGAGATAGACGTATGCTGTCGCGAACTTTTATGTAGACCAGGTAAAGCCGGTCATTTTTGTAGTACATTATTTTTATGTATTATGCACTATGTAGTCAGCGCATGCGTCTCAAAGGTCGAAAATTTGCATTTTTTGCCGACTTTTTTTACAATTTTCGAAATATTCGGTTGAAATAGTACTATCACTGAGTATAATAAGTTATAATTATCATTAAGTATTAAATAACGATTCCAGTAATGAAAAAAAATTCGAAATCGGTTCAGTAAATTGGCTACAACTGCTGTTCAAAAATTTCATACCTAAGTACAACGACTAATTTGTATGGCGACCATGTTTTTTTGTATGGGAGCTATGATTTTTTTAAACGTTTTCAAAAAGTGCCAAGGTAGTACTCAATATTTTGTGAAGAAAGCACATCTCCAGACCCCACCGTTTTTGAGATCCGTTGGGGGTCCGATATGAGGAGTTGACCTTTCGAAGTTTCATCATTTATTCCTTAAACCACTATTGTATTTATATACGAATCTGCAATCAGTTTTTAGTTACTGCTAATAGTTTCCTCAAAACAACTCTCTAAAGATGAAAAAGATTCAATGTATGGCGGCCATCTTTAAAAAAAAACTTTTTCAAAATTTTTTTTCGCCAATGAAATAAGGGACCCCAAAAACCCCCGGATGCAAAAAATCAGCCCCCTCGGACCATTTTGAAAAATGGCGGCCATCTTGGATCCGCCATCTTGGATTTTTGTCATCATAGGCAGTTGCCCCTATCGATTGGCTATAACATTTGTTCAAACAGTTTATACCTAAGTATAACCGTTTCGAAGTTATAAGCATGTCAAATTTGTATGGCGGCCATGTTTTTTTGTATGGGAGCCATGTTTTTTTTCATTTTTTCAAAAAGTACCAAGGTAGTACTCTCTACTTATTTCAAACAGTATACCCCTAAACCTCACCGTTTTTGAGATCCTTTAGGGGTCCAGGCCGAGGAGTTGACTTTTTAAGATTTTGGGATTTTTTCTCTCGATAAATTTTTCATCTCTATACAAATCTATAATTATTTTTTTACCATCACTTCTCCAACCCTCTAAACAACTATCTAAATGAGTCAGTGAGTCAGTGAGTCAGTCAGTGGTAATTTAACTTTATATAATATGACTAGTATTTTGGGCGGTGCGCGGGCCGCATGCGGCCCGCGAGGGTGTTTTTTATTTAGAATTTACTTTGGTGACGACTTTACGACCCCAAAAACTTCGAAAACGACATCCATGACGACTTTTTGCAAAAAAGTGACTTCCGCCATCTTGAATTTCAAAATGGATGTCATTTTTGAAATCTCCACCCCCGAAAACCCCGAAAACGATACCCATGACGACTTTTGTCAAAAAAGTGACATCCGCCATCTTTAATGTCAAAATGGATGTCATTTTTGAAATCTACACCCCCGAAAACCTCGAAAACGATACCCATGATGACTTTTGGCAAAAAAGTGACATACGCCATCTTGAATTTCAAAATGGGTGCCATTTTTGAAATCTACACCCCCAAAAACCTCGACAACGACACCCATGACGACTTTTTGCAAAAAAGTGACATCCGCCTTGAATCTTGAATTTCAAAATTGATGCCATTATTGAAATCTACACCCCCAAAAACCTCGACAACGAAACCCATGACGACTTTTTGCAAAAAACTGACTTCCGCCATCTTGAATTTCAAAATGGATGCCATTTTCCAAATCTACACCCCCATAAACCTCGACGACGACACCCATGACGACTTATTAAGTATTTTGGGCGGTGCGCGGGCCGCATGCGGCCCGCGATTTGTTTTTTTAACAGACAAGTAATAAAAAACAATTTTTTTCAATACAAAACAACCCTTGAATACCTCGAAAACGATACCCATGACGACTTTTTGAAAAAAAGTGACATCCGCCATCTTGAATTTCAAAATAGATGTCATTTTTTAAATCTACACCCCTTAAAACCTCGACAACGACACCCATGACGACTTTTTGCAAAAAAGTGACTTCCGCCATCTTGAATTTCAAAATGGATGCCATTTTTGAAATCTTCACCCCCGAAAACCTCGACAACGACACCCATGACGACTTTTTGCAAAAAAGTGACATCCGCCATCTTGAATTTCAAAATTGATGCCATTTTTGAAATCGACATCCCCGAATACCTCGACAACGACACCCATGACGACTTTTTGCAAAAAAGTGACATCCGCCATCTTTAATGTCAAAATGGATGCCATTTTCCATATCTACACCCCCGAAAACCTCGAAAACTATACCCATGACGACTTTTTGAAAAAAGTGACATCCGCCATCTTGTATTTCAAAATTGATGCCATTTTTGAAATCTACACCCCCGAATACCTCGACAACGACACCCATGACGACTTTTTGCAAAAAAGTGACTTCCGCCATCTTGAATTTCAAAATGGACGCCATTTATTGAAATCTACATCCCCGAATACCTCGACAACGACACCCATGACGACTTTTTGCAAAAAAAGTGACATCCGCCATCTTTAATGTCAAAATGGGTTCAGTTTTTTGTCATTCCTAATAGTTTCCTTGAAACAGCCATCTAGATGAGTGAAAAATGCAATGTATGGAGGCCATGCTTTTTTTGTATGAGAGCCAAGTTTTTTTTAATTGTTTCAAAAAGTACCAAGGTAGTACTCAATATTTTGTGAAAGAAGTACATCTCTAAACCTCACCGTTATTGAGATCCCTTAGGGGTTCAGGTTGAAGAATTGACCTTCCGAGATTTCATTTCTTCTCACGATCATATTCTCACCTCTATATTTCCCATCTCTGATAGTTTCCTTATAACAACTAAACAAAAAACAAAACAAAACAAAACTGAGTAAAAAATAAAATGTATGGCGGATTTTTTTTTTGTATGGGAGCCATGTTTTTTTTAATTGTTCCAAAAAGTACCAAGGTAGTACTCAATATTTTGTGAAAGAAGTACATCTCTAAACCTCACCGTTATTGAGATCCCTTAGGGGTTCAGGTTGAAGAATTTACCTTCCGAGATTTCATTTCTTCTCACGATCATATTCTCACCTCTATATTTCCCATCTCTGATAGTTTCCTTATAACAACTAAACAAAAAACAAAACAAAACTGAGTAAAAAATAAAATGTATGGCGGATTTTTTTTTTGTATGGGAGCCATGTTTTTTTTAATTGTTCCAAAAAGTACCAAGGTAGTACTCAATATTTTGCGAAGAAAGTATATCTCTAAACCCCACCGTTTTCGAGATCCGTCGGGGGTCCAATACCAGGAGTTGACCTTCGGAGATTTCACCATTTTTTTCTAATATCATTATTCCATCTTTATTATTCATTCTTTGAGGCATAAGGTCGGCGGGCGGGTGTTCGGCTTTTGCATAACTTCCCTATACTGGTAAGTGTAGGCTGAATGATGAATTTTATCAATTTTATTTCTATGAATATAAGGTTCAAAATAGTGCTTCCGCTTTCTACTTGAAGGATAATACGGCAAGTCGTATTCGAGCGGTGTAGGTATAGTTCAATCTCAAATATAGCTTTTACTGTAACTACGACAAAACTTATCTTAAATACCTTATCTCTCTTAGATAAAGTAAAGCTTTGTATTCTAGTGTACGTTATCAATAGAAGTCGTGGCACAGATTATGTAACAGTATGTACCGCGGCAATAATTTTTATTGCGTTATAATTTTAATCTTACGATATCTTCGAAACTATCCGTTGAAATTATTTGATGTGAATGACAATTTTGATCTGTATGAAATGACTAAGCTAATTAAAGTATTTATTTGGATAAGGATTAATACGTTATTTGTCAAAATAATTTTGAAAATTACCTACTATTTCGCTCTCGATTTATAGTTGTAAAAACTGTCATAGTTCAAAAACCTTAGGACATAGACATATGCTGTTGCGGACTTTTATGTAGACCAAGTAAAGCCGGTTATTTTTGTAGTACATCATTTTTATGTATTATGCACTATGTAGTCAGCGCATGCGTCTCAAAGGTCGAAAATTTGCATTTTTTGCCGACTTTTTTTACAATTTTCAAAATTTTAGGCTAAAAATGTACTATAACTGATTACATTACATAACAATTATCATTGAATATTAAATAACAATTCCAGCAATGAAAAAAAATTCGAAATCGGTTCAGAAAATTGGCTACAACAGCTGTTCAAAAATTTCATACATAAGTTTTTCGACTAATTTGTATGGCGACCATGTTTTTTTGTATGGGAGTCATGATTTTTTTTAACGTTTTCAGAAAGTGCCAAGGTAGTACTCAATATCTTGTGAAAAAAATATATCTCTAAACCCCACTGTTTTTGAGATCCGTTGGGGGTCCAATATGAGGAGTTGACCTTCCGAAGTTTCGTCATTTATTCTTTAAACCACTTATTTAGTTATATACAAATCCGCAATCAGTTTTTCGTTATTGCTAATAGTTTCCTCAAAACAACTCTCTAAAGATGAAAAAGATTCAATGTATGGCGGCCATCTTTAAAAAAAAACTTTTTCAAAATTTTTTTTCGCCAATGAAATAAGGGACCCCAAAAACCCCCGGATGCAAAAAATCAGCCCCCTCGGACCATTTTGAAAAATGGCGGCCATCTTGGATCCGCCATCTTGGATTTTTGTCATCATAGGCAGTTGCTCCTATCGATTGGCTATAACATTTGTTCAAACAGTTCATACCTAAATATAACCGTTTCGAAGTTATAAGCATGTCAAATTTGTATGGCGGCCATGTTTTTTTGTATGGGAGCCATGTTTTTTTTGATTTTTCCAAAAAGTACCAAGGTAGTACTCTCTATTTTGTTCAAACAGTATACCTCTAAACCCTTTCGTTTCTGAGATCCATTCGGCATCCAAGTCCAGGTTACGTTCAGGTCAATTTTGGGATTTTTCCTCTCGATAAATTTTTCATCTCTATACAAATCTATAATTATTTTTTACCCACCACTTCTCCATCCCCCTAAACAACTATCTAAGTGAGTGAGTCAGTCAGTCAGTCAGTCAGTCAGTCAGTCAGTGGTAATTTAACTTTATATAATATGAACTAGTATTTTGGGCGGTGCGCGGGCCGCATGCGGCCCGCGAGAGTATTTTTTGGATGGGTTTCATTTTTGCGATGGCTTTACGACCTCAAAAACTTCGAAAACGACATCCATGATGACTTTTTGCAAAAAAGTGACTTCCGCCATCTTGAGTTTCAAAATGGATGCCATTTTTGAAATCTACACCCCCGAAAACCTCGACAACAACACCCATGACGACTTTTTGCAAAAAAGTGACATCCGCCATCTTAAATTTCAAAATTGATGCCATTTTTGAAATCTACACCCCCGAACACCTCGAAAACGATACCCATGACGACTTTTTGCAAAAAGTGACTTCCGCCATCTTGAATTTCAAAATGGATGCCATTTTTGAAATCTACACCCCCGAATACTTCGAAATCGATACCCATGACGACTTTTTGCAAAAACGTGACATCCGCCATCTTTAATGTCAAAATGGATGCCATTTTTGAAATCTACACCCCCGAAAATCTCGAAAACGACACCCATGACGACTTTTTGCGAATAAGTGACATCCGCCATCTTGAATTTCAAAATAGATGCCATTTTTGAAATCTACACCCCCAAAAACCTCGACAACGACACCCATGACGACTTTTTGCACATAAGTGACATCCGCCATCTTGAATTTCAAAATGGATTCCATTTTTGAAATTCCCACCCCCGAATACCTCGAAAACGGTACCCATGACGACTTTTTCAAAAAAGTGACTTCCGCCATCTTGAATTTCAAAATGAATGCCATTTTTGAAATCTACACCCCCAAAAACCTCGACGACGACACCCATGACGACTTTTTGCAAATAAATGACTTCCGCCATCTTGAATTTCAAAATGGATGCCATTTTCCAAATTTACACCCCCGAAAACCTCGAAAACGATACCCATGACGACTTTTTGAAAAAAGTGACATCCGCCATCTGTAATGTCGAAATGGATGCCATATATGAAATCTACACCCCCGAAAACCTCGAAATCGATACCCATGACGACTTTTTAACTTAATTGACATCCGCCATCTTTAATGTCAAAATGGGTTCAGTTTTTGTCATTCCTAATAGTTTCCTTGAAACAACCATCTAAATGAGTGAAAAATGCAAAGTATGGTGGCCATGTTTTTTTTTGTATGAGAGCCAAGTTTTTTTTAATTGTTCCAAAAAGTACCAAGGTAGTACTCATTATTTTGTGAAAGAAGTACATCTCTAAACCTCACCGTTATTGAGATCCCTAAGGGGTCCAGGTTGAAGAATTGACCTTCCGAGATTTTATTTCTTCTCACGATCATATTCTCACCTCTATATTTCCCATCTCTGATAGTTTCTTTATAACAACTAAACAAAAAACAAAACAAAACTGAGTGAAAAATAAAATGTATGGCGGCCATTTTTTTTTGTATGGGAGCCATGTTTTTTTTAATTGTTTCAAAAAGTACCAAGGTAGTACTCAATATTTTGCGAAGAAAGTATATCTCTAAACCCCACCGTTTTCGAGATCCGTCGGGGTCCAATACCAGGAGTTGACCTTCGGAGGTTTTACCATTTAATCCTTAAATCATTATTTTATCTTTATACGAATCTGCATGCACTCAGTTTTTTGTCATTGCTAATGGTTTTCTCAGAACAACGATCTAAATGATTGAAAGAGGCAATGTATGGCAACCATGTTTTTTTGTATGGGAGTCATGTTTTTTTTAATTGTTTCAAAAAGTACCAAGGTAGTACTCAATATTTTGCGAAGAAAGTATATCTCTAAACCCCACCGTTTTCGAGATCCCTTGGGGGTCCAATACCAAGACATGACCTTCGGAGGTTTCACCATTTTTTTCTAAAATCATTATTCCATCTTTATACGAATCTGCCATCAGTTTATTGTCATTGCAAATGGTTTCCTCAAAACAATCATCTAAAGATGAAAAAGAACCAATGTATGGCGGCTTGTTCAAAACGCGACTTTAGTACTAATCGTACAACAGTTTCCATCCTAAAAAAAACCGTAGTATTGAGTACTATTGAACACGGGAGTAGAGTGCGCGCGGGAGGCATGAGGTCGGCGGGCGGGTGTTCGGCTTTTGCATAACTTCCCTATACTGGTAAGTATAGGCTGAATGATGAATTTTATCAATTTTATTTCTATGACAATAAGGTTCAAAATAGTGCTTCCGCTTTCTACTTGAAGGATATAATTTAGCTGTATTTAGCTTTATATAATATGAACTAGTATTTTGGGCGGTGCGCGGGCCGCAAGCGGCCCGCGATTTGTTTTTTTAACAGACAAGTAATAAAAAACAATTTTTTTCAATACAAAACAACCCTTGAATACCTCGAAAACGATACCCATGACGACTTTTTGAAAAAAAGTGACATCCGCCATCATGAATTTCAAAATGGATGTCATTTTTGAAATCTACACCCCCTAATACCTCGACAACGACACCCATGACGACTTTTTGCAAAAAAGTGACTTCCGCCATCTTGAATTTCAAAATGGACGCCATTATTGAAATCTACACCCCCAAAAACCTCGACGACGACACCCATGACGACTTTTTGCAAAAAAGTGACTTCCGCCATCTTGAATTTCAAAATGGACGCCATTTTTGAAATCTGCACCCCCAAAAACCTAGACAACGATACCCATGACGACTTTTTGAAAAAAGTGACATCCGCCATCTTGAATTTCAAAATGGATGCCATTTTTGAAATCTACACCCCCAAAAACCTCGACAACGACACCCATGACGACTTTTTGCAAAAAAGTGACATCCGCCATATTGAATTTCAAAATTGATGCCATTTTTGAAATCTTCACCCCCGAACACCTCGAAAACGATACCCATGACGACTTTTTGAAAAAAGTGACATCCGCCACCTGTAATGTCGAAATGGATGCCATTTATGACATCTACATCCCCGAAAACCTCGAAAACGATACCCATGACGACTTTTTGAAAAAAGTGACATCCGCCACCTGTAATGTCGAAATGGATGCCATTTATGACATCTACACCCCCGAAAACCTCGAAATCGATACCCATGACGACTTTTTAACAAAAGTGACATCCGCCATCTTTAATGTCAAAATGGGATCAGATTTTTGTCATTCCTAATAGTTTCCTTGAAACAACCATCTAAATGAGTGAAAAATGCAATGTATGGCGGCCATGTTTTTTTGTATGAGAGTCAAGTTTTTTTTAGTTGTTTCAAAACGTACCAAGGTAGTACTCAATATTTTGTGAAAGAAGTACATCTCTAAACCTCACCGTTATTGAGATCCCTTAGGGGTCCAGGTTGAAGAATTGACCTTCCGAGATTTCATTTCTTCTCACGATCATATTCTCACCTCCATATTTCCCATCTCTGATAGTTTCTTATAACAACTAAACAAAAAACAAAACAAAATTGAGTGAAAAATAAAATGTATGGCGGCCATTTTTTTTTGTATGGGAGCCATGTTTTTTTTAATTGTTCCAAAAAGTACCAAGTTAGTACTTAATATTTTGCAAAGAAAGTATATATCTAAACCCCACCGTTTTCGAGATCCGTCGGGGGTCGAATACCAGGAGTTGACCTTCGGAGGTTTTACCATTTATTTCTAAAATCATTATTCCATCTTTATACGAATCTGCCATCAGTTTATTGTCATTGCAAATGGTTTCCTCAAAACAATCATCTAAAGATGAAAAAGAATCAATGTATGGCGGCCATATTAAAATCGTACAACAGTTTCCATCCTAAAAAACACCGTAGTATTGAGTACTATTGAACACGGGCGTAGAGTGCGCGCGGGAGTCATGAGGTCGGCGGGCGGGTGTTCGGCTTTTGCATAACTTCCCTATACTGGTAAGTATAGGCTGAATGATGAATTTTATCAATTTTATTTCTATGACAATAAGGTTCAAAATAGTGCTTCCGCTTTCTACTTGAAGGATATGGCAAGTCGTATTGGAGCGGAGTAGGTATAGTTCAATCTCAAATATAGCTTTTACTATAACTAAGACAAAACTTGCTCTTATCTCAATCTTAAATACCTTATCTATCTTAGATAAAGTAAAGCTTTGTATTCTAGATATAAATAGAAGTCATGGCACAGAATATGTACACAGTTACTACAGCGGCAATATTTTTTATTGCGTTGTAATTTTAATCTTACGATATCTTCGAAACTATCCGTTGAAATTATTTGATGTGAATGACAATTTTGATCTGTATGAAATGACCAAGCTAATTAAAGTATTTATTTGGATAAGGATTCATACGATTTTTGTCAAAATAGTTTTGAAAATTACCTACTATTTCGCTCTCGATTTATAGTTGTAAAAACTGTCATAGTTCAAAAACCTTAGGAGATAGACATATGCTGTTGCGGACTTTTATGTAGACCAAGTAAAGCCGGTTATTTTTGTAGTACATTATTTTTATGTATTATGCACTATGTAGTCAGCGCATGCGTCTCAAAGATCGAAAATTTGTATTTTTTGCCGACTATTTTTACAACTTTCGAAATATTAGGTTGAACTTGTACTATAATTGAGTAGAATACATAGCAACTATCATTGAGTATTAAATACCGATTCCAGTAATGAAAAAAAATTCGAAATCGGTTCTGTAAATTGGCTACAACTGCTGTTCAAAAATTTCATACCTAAGTACTTTGACTAATTTGTATGGCGACCATGTTTTTTTGTATGGGAGTCATGACTTTTTTTAACGTTTTCAGAAAGTGCCAAGGTAGTACACAATATCTTGTGAACAAAGTACATCTCTAAACCCCACCGTTTTTGAGATCCGTTGGGGGTCCGATACGAGGAGTTGACCTTCCGAAGTTTCATCATTTATTCTTTAAACCACTTTATTATTTATATACGAATCTGCAATCAGTTTTTCGTTATTGCTAATAGTTTCTTCAAAACAACTCTCTAAAGATGAAAAAGATTCAATGTATGGCGGCCATCTTTAAAAAAAAACTTTTTCAAAATTTTTTTTCGCCAATGAAATAAAGGACCCCAAAAACCCCCGGATGCAAAAAATCAGCCCCCTCGGACCATTTTGAAAAATGGCCGCCATCTTGAATCCGCCATCTTGGATTTTTGTCATCATAGGCAGTTGCCACTATTGATTGGCTATAACATTTGTTCAAACAGTCTATACCTAAGTATAACCGTTTGGAAGTTATAAGCATGTCAAGTTTGTATGGCGGCCATGTTTTTTTGTATGGGAGCCATGTTTTTTTTGATTTTTCCAAAAAGAACCAAGGTAGTACTCTCTATTTAGTTAAAACAGTATACCCCTAAACCTCACAGTTTCTGAGATCCATTAGGGGTCCAGGTTGAGGAGTAGACTTTTTAAGATTTTCGGATTTTTCCTACCGATAAATTTCTCATCTCTATACAAATCTATAATTTTTTTTTACCCACCACTTCTCCTTCCCCCTAAACAACTATCTAAGTGAGTGAGTCAGTGAGTCAGTCAGTGGTAATTTAACTTTATATATTATGAATGAATGAATGCAATCAGTTTTTCATTATTGCTAATAGTTTCTTCAAAACAACTCTCTAAAGATGAAAAAGATTCAATGTATGGCGTTATGTACACAGTTACTACAGCGGCAATATTTCTTATTGCGTTGTAATTTTAATCTTACGATATCTTCGAAACTATCCGTTGAAATTATTTGATGTGAATGACAATTTTGATCTGTATGAAATGACCAAGCTAACTAAAGTGTTTATTTGGATAAGGATTGATACACTATTTGTAAAAAAACATTTGAAAAATACCTACTATTTCGCTCTCGATTTATAGTTGTAAAACCTGTCATAGTTCAAAAACCTTAGGACATAGACATATGCTGTCGCGGACTTTTATGTAGACCTAGTAAAGCCGGTTATTTTTGTAGTACATCATTTTTATGTATTATGCACTATGTAGTCAGCGCACGTGCTTCAAAGGTCGAAAATTTTAATTTTTTGACGACTTTTTTTATATTTTTCAAAATTTTAGGCTAAAAATGTACTATAACTGATAACATTGCATAACAATTATCATTGAATATTAAATAACAATTCCAGCAATGAAAAAAAATTCGAAATCGGTTCAGAAAATTGGCTACAACAACTGTTCAAAAATTTCATACATAAGTTTTTCGACTAATTTGTATGGCGACCATGTTTTTTTGTATGGGAGTCATGATTTTTTTTAACGTTTTCAGAAAGTGCCAAGGTAGTACTCAATATCTTGTGAACAAAGTATATCTGTAAACCCCACCGTTTTTAAGATCCGTAGGGGGTCCAATATGAGGAGTTGACCTTCCGAAGTTTCATCATTTATTCCTTAAACCACTATTCTATTTATATACGAATCTGTAATCAGTTTTTCATTATTGTTAATAGTTTCCTCAAAACAACTCTCTAAAGATGAAAAAGATTCAATGTATGGCGGCCATCTTTAAAAAAAAACTTTTTCAAAATTTTTTTTCGCCAATGAATTAAGGGACCCCAAAAACCCCCGGATGCAAAAAATCAGCCCCCTCGGACCATTTTGAAAAATGGCCGCCATCTTGAATCCGCCATCTTGGATTTTTGTCATCACTGGCAGTTGCCCCTATCGATTGGCTATAACATTTGTTCAAACAGTCTATACCTAAGTATAACCGTTTGGAAGTTATAAGCATGTCAAGTTTGTATGGCGGCCATGTTTTTTTGTATGGGAGCCATGTTTTTTTTCATTTTTCCAAAAAGTACCAAGGTAGTACTCTCTATTTAGTTCAAACAGTATACCCCTAAACCACACCGTTTTTGAGAACCCTTAGAGGTCCAGGTTGAAGAGAAGACTTTTTAAGATTTTCGGATTTTTCCTCCCGATAAATTTCTCATCTCTATACAAATCTATAATTATTTTCTTCCCATCACTTCTCCTTCCCTCTAACCAACTATCTAAATGAGTGAGTGAGTCAGTCAGTGGTAATTTAGCTGTATATAGTATGAACTAGTATTTTGGGCGGTGCGCGGGCCGCATGCGGCCCGCGATTTGTTTTTTTAACAGACAAGTAATAAAAAACAATTTTTTTCAATACAAAACAACCCTTGAATACCTCGAAAACGATACCCATGACGACTTTTTGAAAAAAAGTGACATCCGCCATCTTTGATGTCAAATTGGATGCCATTTTTGAAATCTACACCCCCAAAAACCTCGAAAACGACACCCATGACGACTTTTTGCGAAAAAGAGACTTCCGCCATCTTGAATTTCAAAATGGACGCCATTATTGAAATCTACACCCCCGAAAACCTCGACAACGACACCCATGACGACTTTTTGCAAAAAAGTGACTTCCGCCATCTTGAATTTCAAAATTGATGCCATTTTTGAAATCTACACCCCCAAAAACCTCGTCAACGACACCCATGACGACTTTTTGCAAAAAAATGACTTCCGCCATCTTGAATTTTAAAATGGACGCCATTTTCCAAATTTACACCCCCGAAAACCTCGAAAACGATACCCATGACGACTTTTGTCAAAAAAGTGACATCCGCCATCTTGAATTTCAAAATGGATGCCATTTTTGAAATCTACACCCCCGAAAACCTCGAAAACGATACCCATGACGACTTTTTGAAAAAGGTGACATCCGCCATCTTGAATTTCAAAATGGATGCCATTTTTGAAATCTACACCCCCAAAAACCTCGACGACGACACCCATGACGACTTTTTGCAAAAAAATGACTTCTGCCATCTTGAATCTCAAAATGGATGCCATTTTCCAAATCTACACTCCCGAAAACCTCGAAATCGATACCCATGACGACTTTTTAACAAAAGTGACATCCGCCATCTTTAATGTCAAAATGGGTTCAGTTTTTTGTCATTCCTAATAGTTTCCTTGAAACAACCATCTAGATGCGTGAAAAATGCAATGTATGGCGGCCATGCTTTTTTTGTATGAGAGCCAAGTTTTTTTTAATTGTTCCAAAAAGTACCAAGGTAGTACTCAATATTTTGTGAAAGAAGTACATCTCTAAACCT
Source organism: Hypomecis punctinalis (assembly GCA_949316475.1). Lineage (NCBI taxonomy): Eukaryota > Metazoa > Arthropoda > Insecta > Lepidoptera > Geometridae > Hypomecis > Hypomecis punctinalis. The sequence continues at coordinate 2,159,777 of OX438815.1, forward strand.
CACCGTTATTGAGATCCCTTAGGGGTCCAGGTTGAAGAATTGACCTTCCGAGATTTCATTTCTTCTCACGATCATAATCTCACCTCTATATTTCCCATCTCTGATAGTTTCATTATAATAACTAAACAAAAAACAAAACAAAACTGAGTGAAAAATAAAATGTATGGCGGCCATTTTTTTTTGTGTGGGAGCCATGTTTTTTTAATTGTTCCAAAAAGTACCAAGGTAGTACTCAATATTTTGCGAAGAAAGTAAATCTCTAAACCCCACCGTTTTCGAGATCCGTCGGGGGTACAATACCAGGAGTTGACCTTCGGAGGTTTTACCATTTAATCCTTAAATCATTATTCTATCTTTATACGAATCTGCATACACCCAGTTTTTTGTCATTGCTAATGGTTTCCTCAAATCAACGATCTAAATGATTGAAAGAGGCAATGTATGGCAACCATGTTTTTTTGTATGGGAGTCACGATATTTTTTTACGTTTTCAAAAAGTGCCAAGGTAGTACTCAATATCTTGTGAAAAAAGGACATCTCTAAACCCCACCGTTTCCGAGATCCCTTGGGGGTTCAATACCAAGACATGACCTTCGGAGGTTTCACTTTCGCTTTCACATTATTCCATCTTTATATGAATCTGCCATCAGTTTATTGTTATTGCAAATGGTTTCCTCAAAACAATCATCTAAAGATGAAAAAGAACCAATGTATGGCGGCTATATTAAAAACGCGACTTTAGCACTAATCGTACAACAGTTTCCATCCTAAAAAAAAAAAACCGTAGTATTGAGTACTATAATATTGAACACGGGCGTAGAGAGCGCGCGGGAGGCATGAGGTCGGCGGGCGGGTGTTCGGCTTTTGCATAACTTCCCTATACTGGTAAGTATAGACTGAATGATGAATCTTATCAATTTTATTTCTATGAGCATAAGGTTCAAAATAGTGCTTCCGCTTTCTACTTGAAGGATATGGCAAGTCGTATTCGAGCGGTGTAGGTATAGTTCAATCTCAAATATAGCTTTTACTGTAACTAAGACAAAACTTGCTCTTATCTCAATTTTAAATACCTTATCTATCTTAGATAAAGTAAAGCTTTGTATTCTAGATATAAATAGAAGTCATGGCACAGAATATGTACACAGTTACTACAGCGGCAATATTTTTTTATTGCGTTGTAATTTTAATCTTACGATATCTTCGAAACTATCCGTTGAAATTATTTGATGTGAATGACAATTTTGATCTGTATGAAATGACCAAGCTAATTAAAGTATTTATTTGGATAAGGATTAATACGTTATTTGTCAAAATAGTTTTGAAAATTACCTACTATTTCGCTCTCGATTTATAGTTGTAAAAACTGTCATAGTTCAAAAACCTTAGGACATAGACATATGCTGTCGCGGACTTTTATGTAGACCAAGTAAAGCCGGTAATTTTTGTGGTACATCATTTTTATGTACTATGCACTATGTAGTCAGCGCATGCGCTTCAAAGGTCGAAAATTTGCATTTTTTGCCGACTTTTTTTACAATTTTCGAAATATTCGGTTGAAATAGTACTATCACTGAGTATAATACATATTAATTATCATTAAGTATTAAATAACGATTCCAGTAATGAAAAAAAGTTCGAAATCGGTTCAGTAAATTGGCTACAACTGCTGTTCAAAAATTTCATACCTAAGTACAACGACTAATTTGTATGGCAACCATGTTTTTTTGTATGGGAGCTATGATTTTTTTTAACGTTTTCAAAAAGTGCCAAGGTAGTACACACTATCTTGTGAGGAAAGTACATCTCTAAACCCCACCGTTTTTGAGATCCGTTGGGGGTCTAATATGAGGAGTTGACCTTCCAAAGTTTCATCAATTATTCCTTAAACCACTATTACATTTATATACGAATCTGCAATTAGTTTTTCGTTATTGCTAATAGTTTCTTCAAAACAACTCTCTAAAGATGAAAAAGATTCAATGTATGGCGGCCATCTTTAAAAAAAAACTTTTTCAAAATTTTTTTTCGCCAATGAAATAAGGGACCCCAAAAACCCCTGGATGCAAAAAATCAGCCCCCTCGAACCATTTTGAAAAATGGCGGCCATCTTGGATCCGCCATATTGGATTTTTGTCATCATAGGCAGTTGCCCCTATCGATTGGCTATAACATTTGTTCAAACAGTTTATACCTAAGTATAACCGTTTGGAAGTTATAAGCATGTCAAATTTGTATGGCGGCCATGTTTTTTTGTATGGGAGCCATGTTTTTTTTGATTTTTTCAAAAAGTACCAAGGTAGTACTCTCTACTTTGTTTGAACAGTATACCCCTAAACCTCACCGTTTTTGAGATCCATTAGGGGTCCAGGTTGAGGAGTTGACTTTTTAAGATTTTGGGATTTTTCCTCTCGATAAATTTCTCATCTCTATACAAATCTATAATTTTTTTTTACCCACCACTTCTCCAACCCTCTAAACAACTATCTAAATGAGTCAGTGAGTGGTAATTTAGCTTTATATAATATGAACTAGTATTTTGGGCGGTGCGCGGGCCGCATGCGGCCCGCGAGGGTTTTTCTATGTACATTTTACTCTGGCGATGACTTAACGACCCTAAAAACTTCGAAAACGACATCCATGACGACTTTTTGCAAAAAAGTGACATCCGCCATCTTTTAATGTCAAAATGGATGTCATTTTTGAAATCTACACCCCCGAAAACCTCGAAAACGATACCCATGACGACTTTTGTCAAAAAAGTGACATCCGCCATCTTTAATGTCAAAATGGATGTAATTTTTGAAATCTACACCCCCGAAAACCCCGAAAACGATACCCATGACGACTTTTGTCAAAAAAGTGACATCCGCCATCTTTAATGTCAAAATGGATGTCATTTTTGAAATCTCCAACCCCGAAAACCCTGAAAACGATACCCATGACGACTTTTGGCAAAAATGTGACATCCGCCATCTTTAATGTCAAAATGGATGTCATTTTTCAAATCTCCACCACCGAAAACCCTGAAAACGATACCCATGACGACTTTTGGCAAAAAAGTGACATCCGCCATCTTTAATGTCAAAATGGATGTCATTTTTGAAATCTCCACCCCCGAAAACCCCGAAAACGATACCCGTGACGACTTTTTGAAAAAAGTGACATCCGCCATTTTTAATGTCAAAATGGATGTAATTTTTGAAATCTCCACCCCCGAAAACCCCGATAACCCCGAAAACGATACCCATGACGACTTTTGTACCAAGGTGGTACTTAATATTTTGTAAAGAAAGTACATCTCTAAACCCCACCGTTTTCGAGATCCCTTAGGACTTCAGGTTGAAGAATTGACCTTCCGAGATTCGGCCTTTTTTTTGTTCATTTATACGAGTACATCTCTATACGAACCTACAATTAGTTTTTTCCCATCACTTATAGTTTCCTTAAAACAACTAAATGTATGGCGGCCATTTTTTATTTGTATGGGAGCCATGTTTTATTTAATTGTTCCAAAAAGTACCAAGGTAGTACTCAATATTTCGTAAAGAAAGTACATCTCTAAACCCCGCCGTTTTCGAGATCCCTTGAGGGTCCAGGTCCAGGAGTCAACCTTCCGAGATTTCACCATTGTTTCCTTATATTCAATTTTTCCTTATCTCATATGGTTTCCTCCAAACAACTTACTTAATAAATAAAAAATGCAATGTATGGCGTATCTAAGTAAAACGTCTGATTTGTATGGCGGCCATTTTTTATTTGTATGGGAGCCATGTTTTTTTTAATTGTTCCAAAAAGTACCAAGGTAGTACTCAATATTTCGTAAAGAAAGTACATCTCTAAACCCCACCGTTTTCGAGATCCCTTGAGGGTCCAGGTCCAGGAGTCAACCTTCCGAGATTTCACCATTGTTTCCATCGATCATCCTTATAGGTATTCAATTTTTCCTTATCTCATATGGTTTCCTTCATTTTTCATTAATGAAAAATGCAATGTATGGCGTATCTAAGTAAAACGTCTAATTTGTATGGCGGCCATTTTTTTTTTGTATGGGAGCTATGTTTTTTTTAATTGTCCCAAAAAGTACCAAGGTAGTACTCAAAATTTTGTGAAGAAAGTACATCTCTTAACCCCACTGTTTCCGAGATCCGTTGATCTATCATCACTTAAAAATTACAGTTATGGTCTGTGTTAGGTACCTAAATTAAACTTTTTTCGCGTTTCATATTTCGTAGAAAAGTGCGCCTGGTTAATTTATATAGCAATGTAGATCAGACATGTCGTATCTGAGTAGGCGTCATATATTTTGTAGTCGCCCATCTGATCCATTTGTTCCCAACGAGTAACACCCTCAAAATACCCCCGCCTTTTTATTCCAAAGACGTGCACTGCTGGACATAGGTTTCCGCTATAGATCGGCTTGAATTCAGCTCGATTCTGTGGTCTCAACGAGTCTAATGGATGTACGTCCTACGCTGCACTTGCCGGTACGTTGTCTCCACTCTAGTACTTTTCTACCTCATTAGTCATCAGCCTTCTATGCTACCTAAGTGCCTTGCCCACTGACATTTCAACTTGCCGATCAACTGGGCTAACTAACTGATGGTACGCGCGCGCGTATAGACGGTCGCCATGAATATTGATACCGAACGTGTAATTGCCGAGGTGCGCCTACGTCCTGTATTGTGGGATTTATCTAATGAAAATAATTATAGAACTTTTCCTCGTCCTGACGTAGCTTTTCAAATAATGTAGAAAATTCACCATTCGTCACCCTATCAGCAACAATTATGTAGGTGAATGTGATATCTTTTTCTACATTGACGCCGTCTCCGCTTGCGTAAGTATGCTGCAGCAACTAAACAATTTATAAACGGGTTCATAATTATCCCAAATCCACTTGGAGACGCCTGTACCGTGGAGCGGTCGGTATCGCACAACGGATGTTTTTCATTGGCGCTGATGGCCAGCGCGCTACGCGACTGACGGTCCGCGACCGACGTCAGCGACAGAGGAATTCAGGCCTTTTGATATCAACTAACGTGCCAATTGTAGTTCCAGTGTTCGAGCTTCCTTTGATGCGCGGTGAAAAACCGACTCTAGATGGAACGGGCCGCTCCAAGTTCGAGCGTTCCAACAAACACATTGGCTCGCGTGACAAAATGGTACCCATCGCGCGCCAATGTTCGTCCTCTTGAAGCGCGAAGTCGATACACGGCTTTAGTACTAATAGGTAGTACAACAGTCGGCTTTTGCGTAACTTCCCATCCGCCGACTTGTGTGACGCTTAACCCCACATCGCATCGGTTCTGATATATGAATTTGATACTACGCAACGACTCGCTTCGTGTTCATAAACGCCATCAAGTTTCATCATTCAGCCTATACTTACCCAGATCAATTTTATTTTTATGACTATAAGGTTCAAAATAGTGCTTCCGCTTTCTATGGCAAGTCGTATTCGAGCGGTGTAGGTATAGTTCAATCTCAAATATAGCTTTTACTGTAACTAAGACAAAACTTGCTCATATCTCAATTAAATACCTTATCTCTCTTAGATAAAGTAAAGCTTTGTATTCTAGTGTACGTTATAAATAGAAGTCGTGGCACAGATTATGTAACAGTATGTACCGCGGCAATATTTTTTTATTGCGTTGTAATTTTAAACTTACGATATCTTCGAAACTAACCGTTGAAATTATTTGATGTGAGTGACAATTTTGATTTGTATGAAATGACCAAGCTAATTAAAGTGTTTATTTGGATAAGGATTGATACATTATTTGTCAAAATAGTTTTGAAAAATACCTACTATTTCGCTCTATAATTATAGTTATAAAAACGGTCATAGTTCAAAAACCTTAGGACATAGACATATGCTGTCGCGGACTTTTATGTAGACCAGGTAAAGCCGATCATTTTTGTAGTACATCATTTTTAAGTATTATGCACTATGTAGTCAGCGCATGCGCTTCAAAGGTCGAAAATTTGCATTTTTTGGCGACTTTTTTTCCAATTTTCATAATATTAGGTTGAAATACTACAATAACTGAGTAGAATACATAGCAATTATCATTGAGTATCAAATACCGATTCCAGTAATGAAAAAAAATTCGAAATCGGTTCTGTAAATTGGCTACAACTGCTGTTCAAAAATTTCATACCTAAGTACTTTGACTAATTTGTATGGCGACCATGTTTTTTTGTATGGGAGTCATGATTTTTTTTAACGTTTTCAAAAAGTGCCAAGGTAGTACTCAATATCTTGTAAACAAAGTACATCTCTAAACCACACCGTTTTTGAGATCCGTTGGGGGTCCAATATGAGGAGTTGACCTTCCGAAGTTTCATCATTTATTCCTTAAACCACTTTATTATATATATACGAATCTGCAATCAGTTTTTCGTTATTGCTAATAGTTTCTTCAAAACAACTCTCTAAAGATGAAAAAGATTCAATGTATGGCGGCCATCTTTAAAAAAAAACTTTTTCAAAATTTTTTTTCGCCAATGAAATAAGGGACCCCAAAAACCCCCAGATGCAAAAAATCAGCTCCCTCGGACCATTTTGAAAAATGGCCGCCATCTTGAATCCGCCATCTTGGATTTTTGTCATCACCGGCAGTTGCCCCTATCGATTGGCTACAACATTTGTTCAAACAGTTTATACCTAAGTGTAACCGTTTCGAAGTTATAAGCATGTCAAATTTGTATGGCGGCCATGTTTTTTTGTATGGGAGCCATGTTTTTTTTGATTTTTCCAAAAAGTACCAAGGTAGTACTCTCTATTTAGTTCAAACAGTATACCCCTAAACCTCACCGTTTTTGAGATCCATTAGGGGTCCAGGTTGAGGAGTAGACTTTTCAAGATTTTGGGATTTTTCCTCTCGATAAATTTTTCATCTCTATACAAATCTATAATTATTTTTTACCCACCACTTCTCCATCCCCCTAAACAACTATCTAAGTGAGTGAGTCAGTCAGTCAGTCAGTCAGTCAGTCAGTCAGTGGTAATTTAACTTTATATAATATGAACTAGTATTTTGGGCGGTGCGCGGGCCGCATGCGGCCCGCGATTGTTGTTTGTGTAAAAAAGTTTTTCAAAAAAAAATTTTTTTAGTGCCAATTTTCAAAAAAAAACATTTTTTTTTCTTAAAAAAGAATTCATTTTTTTATATTTCTATGAATAGTACAAAAACTGACATCCGCCATCTTGAATTTCAAAATGGATGGCAGTTTTGAAATCTACACCCCCAAAAACCTCGACGACGACACCCATGACGACTTTTTGCAAAAAAATGACTTCCGCCATCTTGAATTTCAAAATGGATGCCATTTTCCAAATTTTCATCCCCGAAAACCTCGAAAACGATACCCATGACGACTTTTTGCAAAAAAATGACATCCGCCATCTTGAATTTCAAAATTGATGCCATTATTGGAATCTACACCCCCAAAAACCTCGACAACGACACCCATGACGACTTTTTGCACATAAGTGACATCCGCCATCTTGAATTTCAAAATGGATGCCATTTTAGAAATCTACACCCCCAAAAACCTCGACAACGACACCCATGACGACTTTTTGTACATAAGTGACATCCGCCATCTTTAATGTCAAAATGGATGTCATTTTTGAAATCTACACCCCCGAAAACCTCGAAAACGATACCCATGACGACTTTTGGCAAAAAAGTGACATCCGCCATCTTGAATTTCAAAATTGATGCCATTATTAAAATCTACACCCCCAAAAACCTCGACAACGACACCCATGACGACTTTTTGCAAAAAATGACTTCCGCCATCTTGAATTTCAAAATGGATGCCATTTTTGAAATTAACACCCCCGAAAACCTCGAAAACGATACCCATGACGACTTTTTGAAAAAAGTGACATCCGCCATCTGTAATGTCGAAATGGATTCCATTTATGAAATTTACACCCCCGAAAACCTCGAAATCGATACCCATGATGACTTTTTAACAAAAGTGACATCCGCCATCTTTAATGTCAAAATGGGTTCAGTTTTTTGTCATTCCTAATAGTTTCCTTGAAACAACCATCTAAATAAGTGAAAAATGCAATGTATGGCGGCCATGTTTTTTTGTATGAGTGTCAAAATTTTTTTAATTGTTTCAAAAAGTACCAAGGTAGTACTCAATATTTTGTCAAAGAAGTACATCTCTAAACCTCACCGTTATTGAGATCCCTTAGGGGTCCAGGTTGAAGAATTGACCTTCCGAGATTTCATTTCTTCTTACGATCATATTCTCACCTCTATATTTCCCATCTCTGATAGTTTCCTTATAACAACTAAACAAAAAACAAAACAAAACTAAGTGAAAAATAAAATGTATGGCGGCCATTTTTTTTTGTATGGGAGCCATGTTTTTTTTAATTGTTCCAAAAAGTACCAAGGTAGTACTCAATATTTTGCGAAGAAAGTATATCTCTAAACCCCACCGTTTTCGAGATCCGTCGGGGGTCCAATACCAGGAGTTGACCTTAATCGTACAACAGTTTCCATCCTAAAAAACACTTTAGTATTGAGTACTACTGAACACGGGCGTAAAGTGCGCGTGGGAGGCATGAGGTCGGCGGGCGGGTGTTCGGCTTTTGCATAACTTCCCTATTCTGGATAGTATAGGCTGAATGATGAATTTTATCAATTTTATTTCTAATACAATAAGGTTCAAAATGGTGCTTCCGCTTTCTACTTGAAGGATATGGCAAGTCGTATTCGAGCGGTGTAGGTATAGTTCAATCTCAAATCTAGCTTTTACTGTAACTACGACAAAACTTGCTCTCATCTGAATCTTAAATACCTTATCTCTCTTTACTTAGATAAAGTAAAGCTTTGTATTCTTGTGTACATTATAAATAGAAGTCGTGGCACAGATTATGTAACAGTATGTACCGCGGCAATATTTTTTATTGCGTCGTAATTTTAAACCTACGATATCTTCGAAACTATCCGTTGAAATTATTTGGTGTGAACGACAATTTTGATCTGTATGAAATGACTAAGCTAATTAAAGTATTCATTTGGATAAGGATTCATACGATTTTCGTCAAAATAGTTTTGAAAATTACCTACTATTTCGCTCTCAATTTATAGTTATAAAAACTGTCATAGTTCAATAACCTTAGGACATGGACATATGCTGTCGCGGACTTTTATGTAGACCAGGTAAAGCCGGTTATTTTTGTTGTACATCATTTTTATGTATTATGCACTATGTAGTCAGCGCATGCGTCTCAAAGGTCGAAAATTTACATTTTTTGCCGACTTTTTCTACAATTTTCAAAATATTAAGTTACTACAGCGGCAATATTTCTTATTGCGTTGTAATTTTAAACCTACGATATCTTCGAAACTATCCGTTGAAATTATTTGGTGTGAACGACAATTTTGATCTGTATGAAATGACTAAGCTAATTAAAGTATTCATTTGGATAAGGATTCATACGATTTTCGTCAAAATAGTTTTGAAAATTACCTACTATTTCGCTCTCAATTTATAGTTATAAAAACTGTCATAGTTCAATAACCTTAGGACATGGACATATGCTGTCGCGGACTTTTATGTAGACCAGGTAAAGCCGGTTATTTTTGTTGTACATCATTTTTATGTATTATGCACTATGTAGTCAGCGCATGCGTCTCAAAGGTCGAAAATTTACATTTTTTGCCGACTTTTTCTACAATTTTCAAAATATTAAGTTACTACAGCGGCAATATTTCTTATTGCGTTGTAATTTTAATCTTACGATATCTTCGAAACTATCCGTTGAAATTATTTGATGTGAATGACAATTTTGATCTGTATGAAATGACCAAGCTAACTAAAGTGTTTATTTGGATAAGGATTGATACACTATTTGTAAAAAAACATTTGAAAAATACCTACTATTTCGCTCTCTAATTTTAGTTATAAAAACTGTCATAGTTCAAAAACCTTAGGAGATAGACATATGCTGTCTTGGACTTTTATGTAAACCAAGTAAAGCCGGTTATTTTTGTAGTATATCTTTTTTTATGTATTATGCACTATGTAGTCAGCGCATGCGTCTCAAAGGTCGAAAATTTGGATTTTTTGCCGTCTTATTTTACAATTTTCAAAATATTAGGTTGAACTTGTACTATAATTGAGTAGAGTACATAGCAACTATCATTAAGTATTAAAAACCGATTCCAGTAATGAAAAAAAATTCGAAATCGGTTCAGTATATTGGCTACAACTGCTGTTCAAAAATTTCATACCTAAGTACTTCGACTAATTTGTACGGCGACCATGTTTTTTTTGTATGGGAGCTATGATTTTTTTTAACGTTTTCAAAAAGTGCCAAGGTAGTTCTCAATATCTTGTGAACAAAGCACATCTCTAAACCTCACCGTTTTTGAGATCCGTTGGGGGTCCAATATGAGGAGTTGACCTTCCGAAGTTTCATTAATTTTTTCTTAAACCACTTTTTTATTTATATAAGGATCTGCGATCAGTTTTTCGTTTTAACCTCATGATCTATCCGAATAATTTAAAGCTTTGTAGAAGTCGCGCCACAGATTCTGTAACAGTATGTACCGCGGCATTAGTTTTTATTGCGTTGTAATTTTAATCTTACGATATCTTCGAAACTATCGGTTGAAATTATTTGAAGTGAATGACAATTTTGATCTGTATGAAATGACCAAGCTAATTAAAGTATTTATTTGGATAAGGATTCATACAATTTTTGTCAAAATAGTTTTGAAAATTACCTACTATTTCGCTCTCGATTTATAGTTGTAAAACCTGTCATAGTTCAAAAACCTTAGGACATAGACATATGCTGTCGCGGACTTTTATGTAGACCAAGTAAAGCCGGTTATTTTTGTAGTTCATCATTTTTATGTATTATGCACTATGTAGTCAGCGCATGTGCTTCAAAGGTCGAAAATTTTAATTTTTTGACGACTTTTTTTATATTTTTCAAAATTTTAGGCTAAAAATGTACTATAACTGATTGCATTACAAAACAATTATCATTGAATATTAAATAACAATTCCAGCAATGAAAAAAAAATCGAAATCGGTTCAGAAAATTGGCTACAACAGCTGTTCAAAAATTTCATACATAAGTTTTTCGACTAATTTGTATGGCGACCATGTTTTTTTGTATGGGAGTCATGATTTTTTTTAACGTTTTCAGAAAGTGCCAAGGTAGTACTCAATATGTTGTGAACAAAGTACATCTCTAAACCCCACCGTTTTTGAGATCCGTTGGGGGTCCAATATGAGGAGTTGACCTTCCGAAGTTTCGTCATTTATTCTTTAAACCACTTATTTAGTTATATACAAATCCGCAATCAGTTTTTCGTTATTGCTAATAGTTTCCTCAAAACAACTCTCTAAAGATGAAAAAGATTCAATGTATGGCGGCCATCTTTAAAAAAAAAAATTTTCAAAATTTTTTTTCGCCAATGAAATAAGGGACCCCAAAAACCCCCGGATGCAAAAAATCAGCCCCCTCGGACCATTTTGAAAAATGGCGGCCATCTTGGATCCGCCATCTTGGATTTTTGTCATCATAGGCAGTTGCTCCTATCGATTGGCTATAACATTTGTTCAAACAGTTCATACCTAAGTATAACCGTTTCGAAGTTATGAGCATGTCAAATTTGTATGGCGGCCATGTTTTTTTGTATGGGAGCCATGTTTTTTTTGATTTTTCCAAAAAGTACCAAGGTAGTACTCTCTACTTTGTTCAAACAGTATACCCCTAAACCTCACCGTTTCTGAGATCCGTTGAGGATCCAGGTCCAGGTTACGTTCAGGTCAATTTTGGGATTTTTCCTCTCGATAAATTTTTCATCTCTATACAAATCTATAATTATTTTTTTCCCATCACTTCTCCAACCCTCTAAACAACTATCTAAATGAGTCAGTCAGTGAATGGTAATTTAGCTGTATATAATATGAACTAGTATTTTGGGCGGTGCGCGGGCCGCATGCGGCCCGCGATTGTTGTTTGTGAAAAAAAGTTTTTCAAAAAAAAAGTTTTTCAAAAAAATTTTTTTTAGTGGCGTTTTTCAGAAAAAAAAATTAATTTTCTCAAAAAGAATTCAGTATGTTGTTTTATATTTATATGAATAGTACAAAAACTGCCGTCCGCCATCTTGAATTACAAAATGGATGCCATTTTTGAAGTCTACACCCCCAAAAACCTCGACAACGACACCCATGACGACTTTTTGCACATAAGTGACATCCGCCATCTTGAATTTCAAAATGGATTCCATTTTTGAAATTCCCACCCCCGAATACCTCGAAAACGGTACCCATGACGACTTTTTCAAAAAAGTGACTTCCGCCATCTTGAATTTCAAAATGAATGCCATTTTTGAAATCTACACCCCCAAAAACCTCGACGACGACACCCATGACGACTTTTTGCAAATAAATGACTTCCGCCATCTTGAATTTCAAAATGGATGCCATTTTCCAAATTTACACCCCCGAAAACCTCGAAAACGATACCCATGACGACTTTTTGAAAAAAGTGACATCCGCCATCTGTAATGTCGAAATGGATGCCATATATGAAATCTACACCCCCGAAAACCTCGAAATCGATACCCATGACGACTTTTTAACTTAATTGACATCCGCCATCTTTAATGTCAAAATGGGTTCAGTTTTTGTCATTCCTAATAGTTTCCTTGAAACAACCATCTAAATGAGTGAAAAATGCAAAGTATGGTGGCCATGTTTTTTTTTGTATGAGAGCCAAGTTTTTTTTAATTGTTCCAAAAAGTACCAAGGTAGTACTCATTATTTTGTGAAAGAAGTACATCTCTAAACCTCACCGTTATTGAGATCCCTAAGGGGTCCAGGTTGAAGAATTGACCTTCCGAGATTTTATTTCTTCTCACGATCATATTCTCACCTCTATATTTCCCATCTCTGATAGTTTCTTTATAACAACTAAACAAAAAACAAAACAAAACTGAGTGAAAAATAAAATGTATGGCGGCCATTTTTTTTTGTATGGGAGCCATGTTTTTTTTAATTGTTTCAAAAAGTACCAAGGTAGTACTCAATATTTTGCGAAGAAAGTATATCTCTAAACCCCACCGTTTTCGAGATCCGTCGGGGTCCAATACCAGGAGTTGACCTTCGGAGGTTTTACCATTTAATCCTTAAATCATTATTTTATCTTTATACGAATCTGCATGCACTCAGTTTTTTGTCATTGCTAATGGTTTTCTCAGAACAACGATCTAAATGATTGAAAGAGGCAATGTATGGCAACCATGTTTTTTTGTATGGGAGTCATGTTTTTTTTAATTGTTTCAAAAAGTACCAAGGTAGTACTCAATATTTTGCGAAGAAAGTATATCTCTAATCCCCACCGTTTTCGAGATCCCTTGGGGGTCCAATACCAAGACATGACCTTCGGAGGTTTCACCATTTTTTTCTAAAATCATTATTCCATCTTTATACGAATCTGCCATCAGTTTATTGTCATTGCAAATGGTTTCCTCAAAACAATCATCTAAAGATGAAAAAGAACCAATGTATGGCGGCTTGTTCAAAACGCGACTTTAGTACTAATCGTACAACAGTTTCCATCCTAAAAAAAACCGTAGTATTGAGTACTATTGAACACGGGAGTAGAGTGCGCGCGGGAGGCATGAGGTCGGCGGGCGGGTGTTCGGCTTTTGCATAACTTCCCTATACTGGTAAGTATAGGCTGAATGATGAATTTTATCAATTTTATTTCTATGACAATAAGGTTCAAAATAGTGCTTCCGCTTTCTACTTGAAAGATATGACAAGTCGTATTCGAGCGGTGTAGGTATAGTTCAATCTCAAATATAGCTTTTACTGTAACTAAGACAAAACTTGCTCTTATCTCAATCTTAAATACCTTATCTCTCTTAGATAAAGTAAAGCTTTGTATTCTAGTGTACCTACGTTATAAATAGAAGTCATGGCACAGAATATGTACACAGTTACTACAGCGGCAATATTTTTTATTGCGTTGTAATTTTAATCTTACGATATCTTCGAAACTATTCCTTGAAATTATTTGATGTAAGTGACAATTTTGATCTGTATGAAATGACCAAGCTAACTAAAGTGTTTATTTGGATAAGGATTCATACACTATTTGTAAAAAAACATTTTAAAAATACCTGCTATTTCGCTCTCTAATTATAGTTATAAAAACTGTCATAGTTCAAAAATCTTAGGAGATAGACATATGCTGTCGCGGACTTTTTTGTAGACCAAGTAAAGCCTGTTATTTTTGTAGTACATCATTTTTATGTATTATGCACTATGTAGTCAGCGCATGCGTCTCAAAGGTCGAAAATTTGCATTTTTTGCCGACTTTTTTTACAATTTTCGAAATATTAGGTTGAACTTGTACTATAATTGAATAGAATACATTGCAATTATCATTGAGTATTAAATACCAATTCCAGTAGTGAAAAAAAAATCGAAATCGGTTCAGTAAATTGGCTACAACTGCTGTTCAAAAATTTCATACCTAAATACTTCGACTAATTTGTATGGCGACCATGTTTTTTTGTATGAGAGCTATGAATTTTTTTAACGTTTTCAAAAAGTGCCAAGGTAGTACACAATATCTTGTGAACAAAGTACATATCTAAACCTCACCGTTTTTGAGATCCGTTGGGGGTCCAATATGAGGAGTTGACCTTCCGAAGTTTCATCATTTATTCCTTAAACCACTGTTTTATTTATATACGAATATGCAATCAGTTTTTCGTTATTGCTAATAGTTTCTTCAAAACAACTCTCTAAAGATGTAAAAGATTCAATGTATGGCGGCCATCTTTAAAAAAAAACTTTTTCAAAATTTTTTTTCGCCATTGAAATAAGGGACCCCAAAAACCCCCGGATGCAAAAAATCAGCCCCCTCGGACCATTTTGAAAAATGGCCGCCATCTTGAATCCGCCATCTTGGATTTTTGTCATCATGGGCAGTTGCCCCTATCGATTGGCTATAACATTTGTTTAAACAGTCTATACCTAAGTATAACCGTTTCGAAGTTATAAGCATGTCAAATTTGTATGGCGGCCATGTTTTTTTGTATGGGAGCCATGTTTTTTTTTATTTTTCCAAAAAGTACCAAGGTAGTACTCTCTATTTAGTTCAAACAGTATACCCCTAAACCTCACCGTTTTTGAGATCCCTTAGGAGTCCAGGTTGAAGAGAAGACTTTTGAAGATTTTGGGATTTTTCCTCTCGATCAATTTTTTATCTCTATACAAATCTATAATTATTTTTTACCCACCACTTCTCCATCCCCCTAAACAACTATCTAAGTGAGTGAGTCAGTCAGTCAGTCAGTCAGTCAGTGGTAATTTAACTTTATATAATATGAACTAGTATTTTGGGCGGTGCGCGGGCCGCATGCGGCCCGCGAGAGTATTTTTTGGATGGGTTTCATTTTTGCGATGGCTTTACGACCTCAAAAACTTCGAAAACGACATCCATGATGACTTTTTGCAAAAAAGTGACTTCCGCCATCTTGAGTTTCAAAATGGATGCCATTTTTGAAATCTACACCCCCGAAAACCTCGACAACAACACCCATGACGACTTTTTGCAAAAAAGTGACATCCGCCATCTTAAATTTCAAAATTGATGCCATTTTTGAAATCTACACCCCCGAACACCTCGAAAACGATACCCATGACGACTTTTTGCAAAAAGTGACTTCCGCCATCTTGAATTTCAAAATGGATGCCATTTTTGAAATCTACACCCCCGAATACTTCGAAATCGATACCCATGACGACTTTTTGCAAAAACGTGACATCCGCCATCTTTAATGTCAAAATGGATGCCATTTTTGAAATCTACACCCCCGAAAATCTCGAAAACGACACCCATGACGACTTTTTGCGAATAAGTGACATCCGCCATCTTGAATTTCAAAATAGATGCCATTTTTGAAATCTACACCCCCAAAAACCTCGACAACGACACCCATGACGACTTTTTGCACATAAGTGACATCCGCCATCTTGAATTTCAAAATGGATTCCATTTTTGAAATTCCCACCCCCGAATACCTCGAAAACGGTACCCATGACGACTTTTTCAAAAAAGTGACTTCCGCCATCTTGAATTTCAAAATGAATGCCATTTTTGAAATCTACACCCCCAAAAACCTCGACGACGACACCCATGACGACTTTTTGCAAATAAATGACTTCCGCCATCTTGAATTTCAAAATGGATGCCATTTTCCAAATTTACACCCCCGAAAACCTCGAAAACGATACCCATGACGACTTTTTGAAAAAAGTGACATCCGCCATCTGTAATGTCGAAATGGATGCCATATATGAAATCTACACCCCCGAAAACCTCGAAATCGATACCCATGACGACTTTTTAACTTAATTGACATCCGCCATCTTTAATGTCAAAATGGGTTCAGTTTTTGTCATTCCTAATAGTTTCCTTGAAACAACCATCTAAATGAGTGAAAAATGCAAAGTATGGTGGCCATGTTTTTTTTTGTATGAGAGCCAAGTTTTTTTTAATTGTTCCAAAAAGTACCAAGGTAGTACTCATTATTTTGTGAAAGAAGTACATCTCTAAACCTCACCGTTATTGAGATCCCTAAGGGGTCCAGGTTGAAGAATTGACCTTCCGAGATTTTATTTCTTCTCACGATAATATTCTCACCTCTATATTTCCCATCTCTGATAGTTTCTTTATAACAACTAAACAAAAAACAAAACAAAACTGAGTGAAAAATAAAATGTATGGCGGCCATTTTTTTTTGTATGGGAGCCATGTTTTTTTTAATTGTTTCAAAAAGTACCAAGGTAGTACTCAATATTTTGCGAAGAAAGTATATCTCTAAACCCCACCGTTTTCGAGATCCGTCGGGGTCC
This sequence comes from Hypomecis punctinalis, assembly GCA_949316475.1. Lineage (NCBI taxonomy): Eukaryota > Metazoa > Arthropoda > Insecta > Lepidoptera > Geometridae > Hypomecis > Hypomecis punctinalis. Next base: position 2,176,709 of record OX438815.1, read on the forward strand.
AATACCAGGAGTTGACCTTCGGAGGTTTTACCATTTAATCCTTAAATCATTATTTTATCTTTATACGAATCTGCATGCACTCAGTTTTTTGTCATTGCTAATGGTTTTCTCAGAACAACGATCTAAATGATTGAAAGAGGCAATGTATGGCAACCATGTTTTTTTGTATGGGAGTCATGTTTTTTTTAATTGTTTCAAAAAGTACCAAGGTAGTACTCAATATTTTGCAAAGAAAGTATATCTCTAAACCCCACCGTTTTCGAGATCCCTTGGGGGTCCAATACCAAGACATGACCTTCGGAGGTTTCACCATTTTTTTCTAAAATCATTATTCCATCTTTATACGAATCTGCCATCAGTTTATTGTCATTGCAAATGGTTTCCTCAAAACAATCATCTAAAGATGAAAAAGAACCAATGTATGGCGGCTTGTTCAAAACGCGACTTTAGTACTAATCGTACAACAGTTTCCATCCTAAAAAAAACCGTAGTATTGAGTACTATTGAACACGGGAGTAGAGTGCGCGCGGGAGGCATGAGGTCGGCGGGCGGGTGTTCGGCTTTTGCATAACTTCCCTATACTGGTAAGTATAGGCTGAATGATGAATTTTATCAATTTTATTTCTATGACAATAAGGTTCAAAATAGTGCTTCCGCTTTCTACTTGAAGGATATGACAAGTCGTATTCGAGCGGTGTAGGTATAGTTCAATCTCAAATATAGCTTTTACTGTAACTAAGACAAAACTTGCTCTTATCTCAATCTTAAATACCTTATCTCTCTTAGATAAAGTAAAGCTTTGTATTCTAGTGTACCTACGTTATAAATAGAAGTCATGGCACAGAATATGTACACAGTTACTACAGCGGCAATATTTTTTATTGCGTTGTAATTTTAATCTTACGATATCTTCGAAACTATTCCTTGAAATTATTTGATGTAAGTGACAATTTTGATCTGTATGAAATGACCAAGCTAACTAAAGTGTTTATTTGGATAAGGATTCATACACTATTTGTAAAAAAACATTTTAAAAATACCTGCTATTTCGCTCTCTAATTATAGTTATAAAAACTGTCATAGTTCAAAAATCTTAGGAGATAGACATATGCTGTCGCGGACTTTTTTGTAGACCAAGTAAAGCCTGTTATTTTTGTAGTACATCATTTTTATGTATTATGCACTATGTAGTCAGCGCATGCGTCTCAAAGGTCGAAAATTTGCATTTTTTGCCGACTTTTTTTACAATTTTCGAAATATTAGGTTGAACTTGTACTATAATTGAATAGAATACATTGCAATTATCATTGAGTATTAAATACCAATTCCAGTAGTGAAAAAAAAATCGAAATCGGTTCAGTAAATTGGCTACAACTGCTGTTCAAAAATTTCATACCTAAATACTTCGACTAATTTGTATGGCGACCATGTTTTTTTGTATGAGAGCTATGAATTTTTTTAACGTTTTCAAAAAGTGCCAAGGTAGTACACAATATCTTGTGAACAAAGTACATATCTAAACCTCACCGTTTTTGAGATCCGTTGGGGGTCCAATATGAGGAGTTGACCTTCCGAAGTTTCATCATTTATTCCTTAAACCACTGTTTTATTTATATACGAATATGCAATCAGTTTTTCGTTATTGCTAATAGTTTCTTCAAAACAACTCTCTAAAGATGTAAAAGATTCAATGTATGGCGGCCATCTTTAAAAAAAAACTTTTTCAAAATTTTTTTTCGCCATTGAAATAAGGGACCCCAAAAACCCCCGGATGCAAAAAATCAGCCCCCTCGGACCATTTTGAAAAATGGCCGCCATCTTGAATCCGCCATCTTGGATTTTTGTCATCATGGGCAGTTGCCCCTATCGATTGGCTATAACATTTGTTCAAACAGTCTATACCTAAGTATAACCGTTTCGAAGTTATAAGCATGTCAAATTTGTATGGCGGCCATGTTTTTTTGTATGGGAGCCATGTTTTTTTTCATTTTTCCAAAAAGTACCAAGGTAGTACTCTCTATTTAGTTCAAACAGTATACCCCTAAACCTCACCGTTTTTGAGATCCCTTAGGAGTCCAGGTTGAAGAGAAGACTTTTGAAGATTTTGGGATTTTTCCTCTCGATAAATTTTTAATCTCTATACAAATCTGTAATTATTTTTTACCCACCACTTCTCCATCCCCCTAAACAACTATCTAAGTGAGTGAGTCAGTCAGTCAGTCAGTCAGTCAGTCAGTGGTAATTTAACTTTATATAATATGAACTAGTATTTTGGGCGGTGCGCGGGCCGCATGCGGCCCGCGAGAGTATTTTTTGGATGGGTTTCATTTTTGCGATGACTTTACGACCTCAAAAACTTCGAAAACGACATCCATGATGACTTTTTGCAAAAAAGTGACTTCCGCCATCTTGAGTTTCAAAATGGATGCCATTTTTGAAATCTACACCCCCGAAAACCTCGACAACAACACCCATGACGACTTTTTGCAAAAAAGTGACATCCGCCATCTTAAATTTCAAAATTGATGCCATTTTTGAAATCTACACCCCCGAACACCTCGAAAACGATACCCATGACGACTTTTTGCAAAAAGTGACTTCCGCCATCTTGAATTTCAAAATGGATGCCATTTTTGAAATCTACACCCCCGAATACTTCGAAATCGATACCCATGACGACTTTTTGCAAAAACGTGACATCCGCCATCTTTAATGTCAAAATGGATGCCATTTTTGAAATCTACACCCCCGAAAATCTCGAAAACGACACCCATGACGACTTTTTGCGAATAAGTGACATCCGCCATCTTGAATTTCAAAATAGATGCCATTTTTGAAATCTACACCCCCAAAAACCTCGACAACGACACCCATGACGACTTTTTGCACATAAGTGACATCCGCCATCTTGAATTTCAAAATGGATTCCATTTTTGAAATTCCCACCCCCGAATACCTCGAAAACGGTACCCATGACGACTTTTTCAAAAAAGTGACTTCCGCCATCTTGAATTTCAAAATGAATGCCATTTTTGAAATCTACACCCCCAAAAACCTCGACGACGACACCCATGACGACTTTTTGCAAATAAATGACTTCCGCCATCTTGAATTTCAAAATGGATGCCATTTTCCAAATTTACACCCCCGAAAACCTCGAAAACGATACCCATGACGACTTTTTGAAAAAAGTGACATCCGCCATCTGTAATGTCGAAATGGATGCCATATATGAAATCTACACCCCCGAAAACCTCGAAATCGATACCCATGACGACTTTTTAACTTAATTGACATCCGCCATCTTTAATGTCAAAATGGGTTCAGTTTTTGTCATTCCTAATAGTTTCCTTGAAACAACCATCTAAATGAGTGAAAAATGCAAAGTATGGTGGCCATGTTTTTTTTTGTATGAGAGCCAAGTTTTTTTTAATTGTTCCAAAAAGTACCAAGGTAGTACTCATTATTTTGTGAAAGAAGTACATCTCTAAACCTCACCGTTATTGAGATCCCTAAGGGGTCCAGGTTGAAGAATTGACCTTCCGAGATTTTATTTCTTCTCACGATCATATTCTCACCTCTATATTTCCCATCTCTGATAGTTTCTTTATAACAACTAAACAAAAAACAAAACAAAACTGAGTGAAAAATAAAATGTATGGCGGCCATTTTTTTTTGTATGGGAGCCATGTTTTTTTTAATTGTTTCAAAAAGTACCAAGGTAGTACTCAATATTTTGCGAAGAAAGTATATCTCTAAACCCCACCGTTTTCGAGATCCGTCGGGGTCCAATACCAGGAGTTGACCTTCGGAGGTTTTACCATTTAATCCTTAAATCATTATTTTATCTTTATACGAATCTGCATGCACTCAGTTTTTTGTCATTGCTAATGGTTTTCTCAGAACAACGATCTAAATGATTGAAAGAGGCAATGTATGGCAACCATGTTTTTTTGTATGGGAGTCATGTTTTTTTTAATTGTTTCAAAAAGTACCAAGGTAGTACTCAATATTTTGCGAAGAAAGTATATCTCTAAACCCCACCGTTTTCGAGATCCCTTGGGGGTCCAATACCAAGACATGACCTTCGGAGGTTTCACCATTTTTTTCTAAAATCATTATTCCATCTTTATACGAATCTGCCATCAGTTTATTGTCATTGCAAATGGTTTCCTCAAAACAATCATCTAAAGATGAAAAAGAACCAATGTATGGCGGCTTGTTCAAAACGCGACTTTAGTACTAATCGTACAACAGTTTCCATCCTAAAAAAAACCGTAGTATTGAGTACTATTGAACACGGGAGTAGAGTGCGCGCGGGAGGCATGAGGTCGGCGGGCGGGTGTTCGGCTTTTGCATAACTTCCCTATACTGGTAAGTATAGGCTGAATGATGAATTTTATCAATTTTATTTCTATGACAATAAGGTTCAAAATAGTGCTTCCGCTTTCTACTTGAAGGATATGACAAGTCGTATTCGAGCGGTGTAGGTATAGTTCAATCTCAAATATAGCTTTTACTGTAACTAAGACAAAACTTGCTCTTATCTCAATCTTAAATACCTTATCTCTCTTAGATAAAGTAAAGCTTTGTATTCTAGTGTACCTACGTTATAAATAGAAGTCATGGCACAGAATATGTACACAGTTACTACAGCGGCAATATTTTTTATTGCGTTGTAATTTTAATCTTACGATATCTTCGAAACTATTCCTTGAAATTATTTGATGTAAGTGACAATTTTGATCTGTATGAAATGACCAAGCTAACTAAAGTGTTTATTTGGATAAGGATTCATACACTATTTGTAAAAAAACATTTTAAAAATACCTGCTATTTCGCTCTCTAATTATAGTTATAAAAACTGTCATAGTTCAAAAATCTTAGGAGATAGACATATGCTGTCGCGGACTTTTTTGTAGACCAAGTAAAGCCTGTTATTTTTGTAGTACATCATTTTTATGTATTATGCACTATGTAGTCAGCGCATGCGTCTCAAAGGTCGAAAATTTGCATTTTTTGCCGACTTTTTTTACAATTTTCGAAATATTAGGTTGAACTTGTACTATAATTGAATAGAATACATTGCAATTATCATTGAGTATTAAATACCAATTCCAGTAGTGAAAAAAAAATCGAAATCGGTTCAGTAAATTGGCTACAACTGCTGTTCAAAAATTTCATACCTAAATACTTCGACTAATTTGTATGGCGACCATGTTTTTTTGTATGAGAGCTATGAATTTTTTTAACGTTTTCAAAAAGTGCCAAGGTAGTACACAATATCTTGTGAACAAAGTACATATCTAAACCTCACCGTTTTTGAGATCCGTTGGGGGTCCAATATGAGGAGTTGACCTTCCGAAGTTTCATCATTTATTCCTTAAACCACTGTTTTATTTATATACGAATATGCAATCAGTTTTTCGTTATTGCTAATAGTTTCTTCAAAACAACTCTCTAAAGATGTAAAAGATTCAATGTATGGCGGCCATCTTTAAAAAAAAACTTTTTCAAAATTTTTTTTCGCCATTGAAATAAGGGACCCCAAAAACCCCCGGATGCAAAAAATCAGCCCCCTCGGACCATTTTGAAAAATGGCCGCCATCTTGAATCCGCCATTTTGGATTTTTGTCATCATGGGCAGTTGCCCCTATCGATTGGCTATAACATTTGTTCAAACAGTCTATACCTAAGTATAACCGTTTCGAAGTTATAAGCATGTCAAATTTGTATGGCGGCCATGTTTTTTTGTATGGGAGCCATGTTTTTTTTTATTTTTCCAAAAAGTACCAAGGTAGTACTCTCTATTTAGTTCAAACAGTATACCCCTAAACCTCACCGTTTTTGAGATCCCTTAGGAGTCCAGGTTGAAGAGAAGACTTTTGAAGATTTTGGGATTTTTCCTCTCGATCAATTTTTTATCTCTATACAAATCTATAATTATTTTTTACCCACCACTTCTCCATCCCCCTAAACAACTATCTAAGTGAGTGAGTCAGTCAGTCAGTCAGTCAGTCAGTGGTAATTTAACTTTATATAATATGAACTAGTATTTTGGGCGGTGCGCGGGCCGCATGCGGCCCGCGATTGTTGTTTGTGAAAAAAAGTTTTTCAAAAAAAAAAGTTTTTCAAAAAAAAAGTTTTTCAAAAAAAAATTTTTTTTAGTGCCGTTTTTCAAAAAAAAAATTAATTTTCTCAAAAAGAATTCAGTATGTTGTTTTATATTTATATGAATAGTACAAAAACTGCCGTCCGCCATCTTGAATTTCAAAATGGATGCCATTTTCCAAATTAACACCCCCGAAAACCTCGAAAACGATACCCATGACGACTTTTTGAAAAATGTGACATCCGCCATCTTGATTTTCAAAATTGATGTCATTTTTGAAATCTACACCCCCGAATACCTCGAAAACGATACCCATGACGACTTATTCAAAAAAGTGACATCCGCCATCTTGAATTTTAAAATGGATGCCATTTTTGAAATCTACACTCCCAAAAACCTCGACAACGACACCCATGACGACTTTTCGCATAAAAGCGACGTTTCGCCATCTTGAATTTCAAAATGGACGCCATTTTTGAAACCTACACCCCCGAAAACATCGAAAACGATACCCATGACGACTTATTCAAAAAAGTGACATCCGCCATTTTTTATGTCAAAATGGATGCCATTTTTGAAATCTACACCCCCAAAAACCTCGACAATGACACCCATGACGACTTTTTGAAAGTAAGTGACATCCGCCATCTTGTATTTCAAAATGGATGCCTTTTTTGAAATCTACACCCCCAAAAACCTCGACAACGACACCCATGACGACTTTTTGATAGTAAGGGACATCCGCCAACTTTAATTTCAAAATGGAAACTAATGGCGGCCGCCATCTTGGATTTTCCCCTTTAATTCGCACGTTTTTTTTTTCAATTAATTTTTTATATTATTTTATTTAAACACTCCAGACCGCACGAACGCACTGGATGCAAGTTTCTATTAACCGGTCATTTTGCAGATCTAAATGGGAGGCCTGTGTCCAGCTGTGGACGTCTTATGGCTGCTGGATGAGTGGATGGATCTGATTGTATCTATAGGCATATTTACTAAATTATATTGTTCAAGAGCTTCCAAATGATAATTTTCATGCAAAAAAAATAACAAAAAATATGAACTTGGGCGGATTCGAACCCAGCATCAAATGGTAACGTTTCTATAGCTGGCGAAATTGGTCGACTCTAACAGCAAGTCTGTTCTTCATCTTACAGCCAAAGCTTAAGTCGTGGCACAGATTATGTAACAGTATGTACCGCGGCAATATTTTTTATTCCGTTGTAATTTTGAACCTACGATATCTTCGAAACTATCGGTTGAAATTATTTAGTGTGAATGACAATTTTGATCTGAATGAAATGACCAAGCTAATTAAAGTATTTATTTGGATAAGGATTCATACGATTTTTGTCAAAATAGTTTTGAAAATTACCTACTATTTCGCTCTCTAATTATAGTTATAAAAACTGTCATAGTTCAAAAACCTTAGGACATAGACATATGCTGTCTTGGACTTTTATGTAGACCAGATAAAGCCGGTTATTTTTGTGCTACATCATTTTTATGTATTATGCACTATGTAGTCAGCGCATGCGTCTCAAAGGTCGAAAATTTGCATTTTTTGCCGACTTTTTTTACAATTTTCAAAATATTAGGTTGAACTTGTACTATAATTGAGTAGAATACATAGCAACTATCATTGAGTATTAAATATCGATTCCAGAAATGAAAAAAGAATCGAAATCGGTTCAGTAAATTGGCTACAACTGCTGTTCAAAAATTTCATATCTAAGTACTTCGACTAATTTGTATGGCGACCATGTTTTTTTGTATGGGAGCTATGATTTTTTTTAACGTTTTCAAAAAGTGCCAAGGTAGTACACAATATCTTGTGAACAAAGTACATCTCTAAACCCCACCGTTTTTGAGATCCTTTGGTTGAATAAGTCGTCATGGGTATCGTTTTCGAGGTATTCGGGGGTGTAGATTTCAAAAATGACATCAATTTTGAAAATCAAGATGGCGGATGTCACATTTTTCAAAAAGTCGTCATGGGTATCGTTTTCGAGGTTTTCGGGGGTGTTAATTTGGAAAATGGCATCCATTTTGAAATTCAAGATGGCGGACGGCAGTTTTTGTACTATTCATATAAATATAAAACAACATACTGAATTCTTTTTGAGAAAATTAATTTTTTTTTTGAAAAACGGCACTAAAAAAAATTTTTTTTTGAAAAACTTTTTTTTTGAAAAACTTTTTTTTTTGAAAAACTTTTTTTCACAAACAACAATCGCGGGCCGCATGCGGCCCGCGCACCGCCCAAAATACTAGTTCATATTATATAAAGTTAAATTACCACTGACTGACTGACTGACTGACTGACTGACTCACTCACTTAGATAGTTGTTTAGGGGGATGGAGAAGTGGTGGGTAAAAAATAATTACAGATTTGTATAGAGATTAAAAATTTATCGAGAGGAAAAATCCCAAAATCTTCAAAAGTCTTCTCTTCAACCTGGACTCCTAAGGGATCTCAAAAACGGTGAGGTTTAGGGGTATACTGTTTGAACTAAATAGAGAGTACTACCTTGGTACTTTTTGGAAAAATGAAAAAAAACATGGCTCCCATACAAAAAAACATGGCCGCCATACAAATTTGACATGCTTATAACTTCGAAACGGTTATACTTAGGTATAGACTGTTTGAACAAATGTTATAGCCAATCGATAGGGGCAACTGCCCATGATGACAAAAATCCAAGATGGCGGATTCAAGATGGCGGCCATTTTTCAAAATGGTCCGAGGGGGCTGATTTTTTGCATCCGGGGGTTTTTGGGGTCCCTTATTTCAATGGCGAAAAAAAATTTTGAAAAAGTTTTTTTTTAAAGATGGCCGCCATACATTGAATCTTCGTCGTCGAGGTTTTTGGGGGTGTAGATTTCAAAAATGGCATCCATTTTGACATTAAAGATGGCGGATGTCACGTTTTTGCAAAAAGTCGTCATGGGTATCGATTTCGAAGTATTCGGGGGTGTAGATTTCAAAAATGGCATCCATTTTGAAATTCAAGATGGCGGAAGTCACTTTTTGCAAAAAGTCGTCATGGGTATCGTTTTCGAGGTGTTCGGGGGTGTAGATTTCAAAAATGGCATCAATTTTGAAATTTAAGATGGCGGATGTCACTTTTTTGCAAAAAGTCGTCATGGGTGTTGTTGTCGAGGTTTTCGGGGGTGTAGATTTCAAAAATGGCATCCATTTTGAAACTCAAGATGGCGGAAGTCACTTTTTTGCAAAAAGTCATCATGGATGTCGTTTTCGAAGTTTTTGAGGTCGTAAAGCCATCGCAAAAATGAAACCCATCCAAAAAATACTCTCGCGGGCCGCATGCGGCCCGCGCACCGCCCAAAATACTAGTTCATATTATATAAAGTTAAATTACCACTGACTGACTGACTGACTGACTGACTGACTGACTCACTCACTTAGATAGTTGTTTAGGGGGATGGAGAAGTGGTGGGTAAAAAATAATTATAGATTTGTATAGAGATGAAAAATTTATCGAGAGGAAAAATCCCAAAATTGACCTGAACGTAACCTGGACTTGGATGCCGAATGGATCTCAGAAACGAAAGGGTTTAGAGGTATACTGTTTGAACAAAATAGAGAGTACTACCTTGGTACTTTTTGGAAAAATCAAAAAAAACATGGCTCCCATACAAAAAAACATGGCCGCCATACAAATTTGACATGCTTATAACTTCGAAACGGTTATATTTAGGTATGAACTGTTTGAACAAATGTTATAGCCAATCGATAGGAGCAACTGCCTATGATGACAAAAATCCAAGATGGCGGATCCAAGATGGCCGCCATTTTTCAAAATGGTCCGAGGGGGCTGATTTTTTGCATCCGGGGGTTTTTGGGGTCCCTTATTTCATTGGCGAAAAAAAATTTTGAAAAAGTTTTTTTTTAAAGATGGCCGCCATACATTGAATCTTTTTCATCTTTAGAGAGTTGTTTTGAGGAAACTATTAGCAATAACGAAAAACTGATTGCGGATTTGTATATAACTAAATAAGTGGTTTAAAGAATAAATGACGAAACTTCGGAAGGTCAACTCCTCATATTGGACCCCCAACGGATCTCAAAAACAGTGGGGTTTAGAGATATATTTTTTTCACAAGATATTGAGTACTACCTTGGCACTTTCTGAAAACGTTAAAAAAAATCATGACTCCCATACAAAAAAACATGGTCGCCATACAAATTAGTCGAAAAACTTATGTATGAAATTTTTGAACAGCTGTTGTAGCCAATTTTCTGAACCGATTTCGAATTTTTTTTCATTGCTGGAATTGTTATTTAATATTCAATGATAATTGTTATGTAATGTAATCAGTTATAGTACATTTTTAGCCTAAAATTTTGAAAATTGTAAAAAAAGTCGGCAAAAAATGCAAATTTTCGACCTTTGAGACGCATGCGCTGACTACATAGTGCATAATACATAAAAATGATGTACTACAAAAATAACCGGCTTTACTTGGTCTACATAAAAGTCCGCAACAGCATATGTCTATGTCCTAAGGTTTTTGAACTATGACAGTTTTTACAACTATAAATCGAGAGCGAAATAGTAGGTAATTTTCAAAATTATTTTGACAAATAACGTATTAATCCTTATCCAAATAAATACTTTAATTAGCTTAGTCATTTCATACAGATCAAAATTGTCATTCACATCAAATAATTTCAACGGATAGTTTCGAAGATATCGTAAGATTAAAATTATAACGCAATAAAAATTATTGCCGCGGTACATACTGTTACATAATCTGTGCCACGACTTCTATTGATAACGTACACTAGAATACAAAGCTTTACTTTATCTAAGAGAGATAAGGTATTTAAGATAAGTTTTGTCGTAGTTACAGTAAAAGCTATATTTGAGATTGAACTATACCTACACCGCTCGAATACGACTTGCCGTATTATCCTTCAAGTAGAAAGCGGAAGCACTATTTTGAACCTTATATTCATAGAAATAAAATTGATAAAATTCATCATTCAGCCTACACTTACCAGTATAGGGAAGTTATGCAAAAGCCGAACACCCGCCCGCCGACCTTATGCCTCAAAGAATGAATAATAAAGATGGAATAATGATATTAGAAAAAAATGGTGAAATCTCCGAAGGTCAACTCCTGGTATTGGACCCCCGACGGATCTCGAAAACGGTGGGGTTTAGAGATATACTTTCTTCGCAAAATATTGAGTACTACCTTGGTACTTTTTGGAACAATTAAAAAAAACATGGCTCCCATACAAAAAAAAAATCCGCCATACATTTTATTTTTTACTCAGTTTTGTTTTGTTTTTTGTTTAGTTGTTATAAGGAAACTATCAGAGATGGGAAATATAGAGGTGAGAATATGATCGTGAGAAGAAATGAAATCTCGGAAGGTAAATTCTTCAACCTGAACCCCTAAGGGATCTCAATAACGGTGAGGTTTAGAGATGTACTTCTTTCACAAAATATTGAGTACTACCTTGGTACTTTTTGGAACAATTAAAAAAAACATGGCTCCCATACAAAAAAAAAATCCGCCATACATTTTATTTTTTACTCAGTTTTGTTTTGTTTTGTTTTTTGTTTAGTTGTTATAAGGAAACTATCAGAGATGGGAAATATAGAGGTGAGAATATGATCGTGAGAAGAAATGAAATCTCGGAAGGTCAATTCTTCAACCTGAACCCCTAAGGGATCTCAATAACGGTGAGGTTTAGAGATGTACTTCTTTCACAAAATATTGAGTACTACCTTGGTACTTTTTGAAACAATTAAAAAAAACTTGGCTCTCATACAAAAAAAGCATGGCCTCCATACATTGCATTTTTCACTCATCTAGATGGCTGTTTCAAGGAAACTATTAGGAATGACAAAAAACTGAACCCATTTTGACATTAAAGATGGCGGATGTCACTTTTTTTGCAAAAAGTCGTCATGGGTGTCGTTGTCGAGGTATTCGGGGATGTAGATTTCAATAAATGGCGTCCATTTTGAAATTCAAGATGGCGGAAGTCACTTTTTTGCAAAAAGTCGTCATGGGTGTCGTTGTCGAGGTATTCGGGGGTGTAGATTTCAAAAATGGCATCAATTTTGAAATACAAGATGGCGGATGTCACTTTTTTCAAAAAGTCGTCATGGGTATAGTTTTCGAGGTTTTCGGGGGTGTAGATATGGAAAATGGCATCCATTTTGACATTAAAGATGGCGGATGTCACTTTTTTGCAAAAAGTCGTCATGGGTGTCGTTGTCGAGGTATTCGGGGATGTCGATTTCAAAAATGGCATCAATTTTGAAATTCAAGATGGCGGATGTCACTTTTTTGCAAAAAGTCGTCATGGGTGTCGTTGTCGAGGTTTTCGGGGGTGAAGATTTCAAAAATGGCATCCATTTTGAAATTCAAGATGGCGGAAGTCACTTTTTTGCAAAAAGTCGTCATGGGTGTCGTTGTCGAGGTTTTAAGGGGTGTAGATTTAAAAAATGACATCTATTTTGAAATTCAAGATGGCGGATGTCACTTTTTTTCAAAAAGTCGTCATGGGTATCGTTTTCGAGGTATTCAAGGGTTGTTTTGTATTGAAAAAAATTGTTTTTTATTACTTGTCTGTTAAAAAAACAAATCGCGGGCCGCATGCGGCCCGCGCACCGCCCAAAATACTTAATAAGTCGTCATGGGTGTCGTCGTCGAGGTTTATGGGGGTGTAGATTTGGAAAATGGCATCCATTTTGAAATTCAAGATGGCGGAAGTCAGTTTTTTGCAAAAAGTCGTCATGGGTTTCGTTGTCGAGGTTTTTGGGGGTGTAGATTTCAATAATGGCATCAATTTTGAAATTCAAGATTCAAGGCGGATGTCACTTTTTTGCAAAAAGTCGTCATGGGTGTCGTTGTCGAGGTTTTTGGGGGTGTAGATTTCAAAAATGGCACCCATTTTGAAATTCAAGATGGCGTATGTCACTTTTTTGCCAAAAGTCATCATGGGTATCGTTTTCGAGGTTTTCGGGGGTGTAGATTTCAAAAATGACATCCATTTTGACATTAAAGATGGCGGATGTCACTTTTTTGACAAAAGTCGTCATGGGTATCGTTTTCGGGGTTTTCGGGGGTGGAGATTTCAAAAATGACATCCATTTTGAAATTCAAGATGGCGGAAGTCACTTTTTTGCAAAAAGTCGTCATGGATGTCGTTTTCGAAGTTTTTGGGGTCGTAAAGTCGTCACCAAAGTAAATTCTAAATAAAAAACACCCTCGCGGGCCGCATGCGGCCCGCGCACCGCCCAAAATACTAGTTCATATTATATAAAGCTAAATTACCACTCACTGACTCATTTAGATAGTTGTTTAGGGGGATGGAGAAGTGGTGGGTAAAAAAAAATTATAGATTTGTATAGAGATGAAAAATTTATCGAGAGGAAAAATCCCAAAATCTTGAAAAGTCACTTCGTCAACCTGGACCCCTAAGGGATCTCAGAAACGGTGAGGTTTAGGGGTATACTGTTTGAACTAAATAGAGAGTACTACCTTGGTACTTTTTGGAAAAATCAAAAAAAACATGGCTCCCATACAAAAAAACATGGCCGCCATACAAATTTGACATGCTTATAACTTCCAAACGGTTATACTTAGGTATAGACTGTTTGAACAAATGTTATAGCCAATCGATAGGGGCAACTGCCAGTGATGACAAAAATCCAAGATGGCGGATTCAAGATGGCGGCCATTTTTCAAAATGGTCCGAGGGGGCTGATTTTTTGCATCCGGGGGTTTTTGGGGTCCCTTATTTCATTGGTGACAAAAAATTTTGAAAAAGTTTTTTTTTAAAGATGGCCGCCATACATTGAATCTTTTTTGTCTTTAGAGAGTTGTTTTGAAGAAACTATTAGCAATAACGAAAAACTAACTGCAGATTCGTATATTAATACAATAGTGGCTTAAGGAATAAATGATGAAATTTCGGAAGGTCAACTCCTCATATTGGACCCCCAACGGATCTCAAAAACGGTGGGGTTTAGAGATGTGCTTTGTTCACAAGATATTTAGTACTATCTTGGCACTTTTTGAAAACGTTAAAAAAAATCATAGCTCCCATACAAAAAAACATGGTTGCCATACAAATTAGTCGAAAAACTTATGTATGAAATTTTTGAACAGCTGTTGTAGCCAATTTTCTGAACCGATTTCGAATTTTTTTTCATTGCTGGAATTGTTATTCAATATTCAATGATAATTGTTATGTAATGTAATCAGTTATAGTACATTTTTAGCCTAAAATTTTGAAAAATATAAAAAAAGTCGTCAAAAAATGAAAATTTTCGATCTTTGAAGCACATGCGCTGACTACATAGTGCATAATACATAAAAATGATGTACCACAAAAATAACCGGCTTTACTTGGTCTACATAAAAGTCCGCGACAGCATATGTCTATCTCCTAAGGTTTTTGAACTATGACAGTTTTTATAACTATAATTAGAGAGCGAAATAGTAGGTATTTTTCAAATGTTTTTTTACAAAAAGTGTATCAATCCTTATCCAAATAAACACTTTAGTTAGCTTGGTCATTTCATACAGATCAAAATTGTCATTCACATCAAATAATTTCAACGGATAGTTTCGAAGATATCGTAAGATTAAAATTACAACGCAATAAGAAATATTGCCGCTGTAGTAACCGTGTACATAACGCCATACATTGAATCTTTTTCATCTTTAGAGAGTTGTTATGAAGAAACTATTAGCAATAATGAAAAACTGATTTCAGATTCGTATATAAATAAAAAAGTGGTTTAAGGAATAAATAATGAAACTTCGGAAGGTCAACTCCTCGTATTGGAGCCCCAAAGGATCTCAAAAACGGTGGGGTTTAGAGATGTACTTTGTTCACAAGATATTGTGTACTACCTTGGCACTTTTTGAAAACGTTAAAAAAAATCATAGCTCCCATACAAAAAAACATGGTCGCCATACAAATTAGTCGAAGTACTTAGATATGAAATTTTTGAACAGCAGTTGTAGCCAATTTACTGAACCGATTTCGATTCTTTTTTCATTTCTGGAATCGATATTTAATACTCAATGATAGTTGCTATGTATTCTACTCAATTATAGTACAAGTTCAACCTAATATTTTGAAAATTGTAAAAAAAGTCGGCAAAAAATGCAAATTTTCGACCTTTGAGACGCATGCGCTGACTACATAGTGCATAATACATAAAAATGATGTACCACAAAAATAACCGGCTTTATCTGGTCTACATAAAAGTCCAAGACAGCATATGTCTATGTCCTAAGGTTTTTGAACTATGACAGTTTTTATAACTATAATTAGAGAGCGAAATAGTAGGTAATTTTCAAAACTATTTTGACAAAAATCGTATGAATCCTTATCCAAATAAATACTTTAATTAGCTTGGTCATTTCATTCAGATCAAAATTGTCATTCACACTAAATAATTTCAACCGATAGTTTCGAAGATATCGTAGGTTCAAAATTACAACGGAATAAAAAATATTGCCGCGGTACATACTGTTACATAATCTGTGCCACGACTTAAGCTTTGGCTGTAAGATGAAGAACAGACTTGCTGTTAGAGTCGACCAATTTCGCCAGCTATAGAAACGTTACCATTTGATGCTGGGTTCGAATCCGCCCAAGTTCATATTTTTTGTTATTTTTTTTGCATGAAAATTATCATTTGGAAGCTCTTGAACAATATAATTTAGTAAATATGCCTATAGATACAATCAGATCCATCCACTCATCCAGCAGCCATAAGACGTCCACAGCTGGACACAGGCCTCCCATTTAGATCTGCAAAATGACCGGTTAATAGAAACTTGCATCCAGTGCGTTCGTGCGGTCTGGAGTGTTTAAATAAAATAATATAAAAAATTAATTGAAAAAAAAACGTGCGAATTAAAGGGGAAAATCCAAGATGGCGGCCGCCATTAGTTTCCATTTTGAAATTAAAGTTGGCGGATGTCCCTTACTATCAAAAAGTCGTCATGGGTGTCGTTGTCGAGGTTTTTGGGGGTGTAGATTTCAAAAAAGGCATCCATTTTGAAATACAAGATGGCGGATGTCACTTACTTTCATTTTGTTTATCAGAGGAAACAAAACCAATATCCTACCCAAGAATTCATTCTGAAATGTTTGTTTCGTAAGCATGCATTATACGGTTATGAGTACAGTTCTGTGCCAGCCTTTTTAATAGTCCACTACAGGACATATATATAGATATGTTGGAAGGATGATTGGGTGAACCCACGGAAGGTGATTGGGTGCAGGCTTCCTCACGATGATTTGCTTCTCGTAAAATGCTGTGGTGTGAAAATCCGTACATACGAGTAAATTCCAAAGAACTTGTTGCGACTAACTTCACTACATTCGCTACAAGATGGCACTAGCCACGCGCGTCGTCCGGCAACCAATCACAAGCTGTATCGCCTCGCCTAAGCCAATGACAAGCCGGAGTCTGCATCGCGCAAACGAAATTTACAGCGACGGACGAACCATATCAAGACCTAAGTTAACACTGTCGGATAGCTTAATGTAATTTGTTGGACATTCACAAGTATACACAATTGTATCTATGTTGAGAAATAAATGAAATGAAATGAAAAGCCGTCCCCGGGCACAACACCTCGCCCGGTGGAGTACTCCTTTGCGAGATGTTATCCTACCATCATCATCTCGACATGGACGACCACCAAGTTCATAAACTCATAGATAACTGCATGTATAAGTATTTGTTACGTATATAGGTATATGTCTCTTGCGGCCATAGGTACCGATCTACATTACCTATCCACCACACTATAGAAGACACGCGTCAACACAATAAAACATTGCACTGATAAAACTCTTGTATCCATCAACGAAAGGGCTTGAAACAACGTCATTAAACAATGGCTGTCCAGAGATGGCACACTTCGTTCCAGTAACGATGCTCGCTCAATGCAAATTGAAAGCCTTGAAAGTAGTCCGGACAATCGTATCGGAGGCCCAGATGCATAATAGAGCAATACATTTATAGAAACGGCTACATTTTTACAACAACTACCTACAACTATTTGATGTAAGGTTTAAGTACGTAAGTAGCTAAGTACATCTATATTAGTACTTCGATGTTTGGGCACTGCGGACAGGACAATATGTGTTGCATTGTCTGCACTGTTCCACAATCGCACTCCACTGAGATCGCGTCAGAGAAACTCCATATCGCCATATTAACCTTGCAGCGGCCAACTTGGGCCCGGAGTCGATTAATCGACTTCAATCGTTTCCATGGGGATTTATTCCGTTGGCTTTTAGAAGTCTTGTAGTGGGACACAGGTTTATCCTGTCCTCAGTGCCCAAACACCTGTACACTGAGCGACCTAGAGAAGTCCACCCCTCCTGGGGTAGCAGTCACTGCTGGGCAAAGTTTATTTAGATACATCATCACCATCTAGATCTATTACCTTAGAACCATCGACGTGACTAAGAAGAAGAAGTACCTCAGTGGTCCAGTGATATATGACCCTGACCCTTGTGCCAAAGAGGTGTGGGTTCAGTTCCCGCCCAGAGCAAGCCGAAAAAGAAAAAAAAACTATTATTAACATAAAAAAGTGTGTACCAAGATTCGTTAAAAAATACAAATTGCACTTTTCAACATATAAACACCCAGACAGACAAATCGTCTGAGATTGAAGATATGTGATAGTTATTAGATACTAGCTTTTTCCCGCGGCTCCGCCCGCGTGGTATTGACTTTTGTGCTATCCCACAGGAATCGCTTTCGTTTTCGGGATAAAAAGTAGCCTATGTCACTTTACGGCCCTTGAACTATATTCACGCCAAGTCAATCCGTTGCTCCGTTGGTGCGTAAATGAGGAACAAACCAACAAACTTTTCTGATTTATAATATTAGTATGATGAGAGAAAAGAGACCATATCAACTTCATGTACTCGGTCAGTCAAAAAAATAAACAGGTGAGCGTCCTGTCTCAACAATCATAAGCCCTGAACATCCCGCTCAAAGATATCGACTTGCAACTATGAATCGTATCGGCAAATGAACGTTCCATTCACAAATATGCATTGTTTGCATTCTCATTTAGTTGGAATCAGTTCATTTTGCTTCTGTACTTCAGTTGGAACGATAAAACTCTTATAGAGAATCAATAGTACTACATTGGTTGCACGCTTGTTTTAAATAGGTGCATTTAAAGTTCTGGAGATTACTCTGTACAGAAATACATAAACAGGCCAAAGATTAATTTGAATTATCACCTCAGTCACACGCTGTCGTCGGAAAAACGTTGTATTATTGAATTATCTATCACTAGTTTTTACCCGCGGCTTCGCCCGCATGATATTTAGATTTTTGTGCTATCCCATGGGAACACTTTATTTATCTGGGATAAAAAGGAGACTATGTCACGTTCCGTCTTTCAAACCCGAGGCCCTACCTTACCACCCTTAATAAAGGAAGTGGAAAATCAAAATAAAATAAAACAAAAAACGACTTGACGGTTGTTCGATTCGACAGTTCATTATTTTGACATTTCTTGAAACGCACTCTAGAATAGCTTCTCAGAGTTCTCAGATCTTACTTAACACTTATCGTTATACTATAAAAAAATTACGCAATATCATTATAATTTATAGCCTATGTGTTATTCTGATATACGAGTATAAGCTATAATATTGCAAAGTTTCATCTCAATCCATTCAGCAGTTTTTGCGTGAAAGAGAAACAAACATCCATCCATCCATCCTCACAAACAGAAGAGAGAAAGAAACTGCTGTTCTGTGACCGTTAACATCATTCTCGATATCATTGTTTGAGTGCTGGTTTTCAAGATTCTAGATTAGAAATGGTTAGCATTGAGCTTGTGCTTTTAGTTTTAGGTCATTTGCACATTTTCTAAGTGGTCGTTGCACGATGCATTTGCTGCTGCGTGATCTCCTTTTACCGTCTTTCACAAAGGAGGAGGTAGGGTAAGGTACCCCAAGACGGCGCACTTTACAGACAATGATATATATTATGAAATAAAACAATGATATGAGAATTAAATTACTTTTAATTATGAGTAACGTCATCAATCTCCATAATTATATGACAAATCAACACTTAAACTTAGTAATTACTGTAGTATTTCAATGTTTACAAACAAAGTCGGATGCGGACTCTTGAGATACCTGTCTCCCAAGAGTACGCTTAAGGTACCTTAAGAGTGCGCGCGTGAGCCCAAGAGTACGCATCTTTATTTAGATGCATAAATCACAGCAGTAGTTTTCAATACCTATATACGAGGTGCATTTGTCATGCCACTATTCCGTACAAGTCTGACATTAAATCCAGTCCTCTGTTATAGGTTTTTTGTAGTTTTCCTCGCACCCAGGACATATCCATATTTTCTTTTTACTCTTTGGTGGTTGAGCTGGTTTTTTGAGTGTTTTCTTTGCTATCTTCTTCGGTTTTTCGTCATGTGCATTCTCTATGTCACTTGTATGAAGATCTAGTAATAATTTCGGACCTTTTGCTGCGATTATTGGCCTCGCGTAGGAATTTTTGCCTTTGGATAAGGTGATAAAAGTTCAAACGACGTAGCTACATCTGGTTCAGTGTTTAAGATGATATTTTCGTGAGGCAGAATATCTGTACATTGTTCTATGGTTGCTGAAGGATCATCCATCAAGTGGTCTTGGCTAACTATAGCTACTGCTGTATGAAATGCAACCGTTATCATTTCTCGTGAATTTGCGGCTAGTTCTTGATCCACTGGTTGATTTATTACTGGCAGACTCATATCTGGCAGGTCTTGTGTTGTGTTAGTCAGGTTAATTTCTGTTAGATTTTCTTGTGCTAAAGGCTTTTCAGTGAATGAGCTGGCAAGAAAATCGATTTCAGTAAATAAATCCCGGTTGAATGGGCATATATCACCAACTTTGAAGCCTTCAAGAGCATTTGACACAGTTGCAGTCTTTGCGTAAGCAGCACTGAAAAGGGATCGTTTGCTCTTACCCTCTCTTATAAGTTCCAGAGCAACATCAAATGTATCCTGAGAAATGTTCTTTCTCCACGATATTAAAGGTTTTGAAGTCATCTGAAATTAACAAAACCATTATTAAACATTGTATACCTCAAGAGTGCGCAGTCCAACAAGAGTGCGCATGCGCACTCTTGTTGGACTGCGCACTCTTGTGTCTCTGAAATCACAATTTTTTTGCACCAATTTTCGCACGGACGCAGTGTTGCAGGAGGTAATCAAAATACAACTGAAGTTGAGGCGAATGATGCATTATAGCGCGAAAATTTGAATGTGCGGACTCTTAGGCACTGCGCCGTCTTGGGGTACCTTACCCTATGTTCGTCTGAATGTATTCATTTTTGTGTATATTCATCGATATATTCGCCATAGTGAACGGATTTTTATTTTAAAAAGGAATAATTCTCTCGAGGTGGTCCCTTTTAAATTTTATCGAAATCAGCTGAACCGTTTTTGATAAAACAACAATAATGTATATTCTTATTATATAGTATATGCATATTAGTACCTAAGCTCCAAGTAGCCCAACGATCTATGGAGAGGGCTATGCTCGGAGTCTCTCTGCGGGATCGAACCAGGAATGAGGAGATCCGTAGAAGAACCAAAGTTACCGACATAGCCCAGCGGATCGGCAAGTTGAAATGGCAATGAGCAGGGCACATAGCTCGGAGGACTGATGACCGATGGGTCGAAAAGTTTTCGAGTGGAGACCACGTACCGACAAGCGCAGCGTAGGACGTCCACCCACAAGGTGGAAAGACGACCTCATTAAGACCTCAGGATCGCGTTGGATGCAAGCCGCTACCAAATAGGCCTTATTGGAGATCTTTACGGGAGGCCTATGTCCAGCAGTGGACGTCCTATGGCTGAAACGACGACCACGAACAATAATGTACATGCAACCTATTCTAATTCTGTTCACTATGGAACTCGATGTTGCAATTTTTGGCGAAAAAATATTATCACGAACTTAACAGCGCCATTGACCAAATCTCTTCGAATTTGCGTACTTTATGCTATACCTACTATCACTTTATTTTGCCAACCTATTGGACAATGTCACACCCCTATTCGCATAAAACTGACCAAACTCACACAAAATCACAGCAAATAAGCTCAGAGCAGAAATAAAACCCCGACTTAACAGTACACAAAACAAATAAAAAGGTCTACCTCATACAGACAAGTTAACAGTCCTTATTACTTAGTAACTTAGTATTACTTTTGAGGACTTTGTCGAGGCAAATTGGAAAAGTTATGGGAATCTGATCTGCCAGCCAGGCCGGCCCAGAGTCGCCTTTAGATGCTAAGGCATCGTGTTTATGTTGTCGAGAATTCTAGACAAGTCCCAGGTTTTTAAAGTTGTTCGAAATTCCAGAGTACACAACTTCTTTTTAGGGTTCCGTACCTCAAACGGAAAAAACGGAACCCTTATAGGATCACTTTGTTGTCCGTCTGTGTGTATGTCAAGACACTTTATCTCGGGAACGCGTAAAGATATCGAGTTGAAATATAAACCGTGTACGTATATCTATAGTCTCTTGCAGTCGTGTAAAAGAAAAACTTCTCAGTTATCGTTTAAAAAAGTTAGAGCCGATTATGTCGTAAAAACCGCATATTTCGAAACTCACAAAAATCAAAACCTACAGGGTACTTCCCGTTGACATAGAACTATGAAATTTGACGAGAAGCATTGTCTCAGAGTACACATATAGGAATAAATCTGAAAACTGTACATTTTTATATAAATCACAAAAAATAGGGCCTCAAAATTCACAAAATATGGGTTCAAAATTCAAAGTGAGTATATCGTATTATGTAAGGTACAGGGATTTTAACAACATCCTTCCCAATTTTGTGAAATTTTCTGGATTTGTACGGAACCCTCGATGTGCGAGCCTGACTCGCACTTGTCCTGTTTTCATTTTTTTTTCGTGTTGATAGACAACTAAATAGGCAAGGTTCAACAGTTAGACTATTTAATTTCGCATTTAAATTACGTGCTTGTTAAACATGGTCTGTTTACCGACTATCGAAAAGGAAGAGGTGTTTATGTTCATCACGACAATTTCGCCAACCGATTTAAAAAAATATTTTTTTTTAGTTCAAATGTGTGTTCCCGTGGTTGTTCCATTTAAATGTTTTTAAAATTGGCTGCGTATTTTTTGATAAATCATAAATAATGTACGTGGATGTCCCATCGATTCATGCAAGCTATTCCAATTCTGTAAACGGTTGAAGTCGGTGTTGCGTGATTCGATAAATAATTAGGTATTTTACTAATAAATTACGGAGAAATTCTCTAACCTATCAATATATTAACTTCTTTTTTGTTCTTGACCCAGATATACTCAAGCATGGTATTAATTTTGACGATGTGAATTTGTACGTTACGTAACTTATAAAACTGTACATAATCATACCCCTGACTTTAAACATAACTACTACATCTTCAGTTTATTTTTTTGAAATTTGATAATACAGATAGCTTAAATATGCAGACACACAGCTGCTCTAATAGACTAACACATTCTCATCGGAGATCCTAAAAATTGTAGTAATTATGTAATTATTATTTGCCAAAAATGGTGCAAGCGACTTCAACCGTGTACCTACTGAATTCAATAAGTCGCACGAATTGACGTGTCCTCTATTTAATTATGTTTACATTATTGCTGATTTTTCAAAAACGGCTCAAGCGATTGCGATAAAATTAAAATAAGACCACTTCCAAAATATGATCTATCGAACCAAAAAAGATTTTTGCTAACAGTCATAATAATTGGCGAAAATATCGATGAACTTACACAAAAAATACATAACTATCAATATAAACATGATCCTTCTCATTTTTGAAAGTTGGTTAAAAATTAAGCCAACCGTCGACATACAGACAATAGACCGCCCAGAAGACCACAATAGACATAAGTACGTACACTTACTCTTACATCATACAAGAAGTAAGGTCCGCAGAGCAATTCTGCGGAATAAAAGCACCCATATTCCCTCTGTTTTTAGCCTTATACTAAGTAAAATAGATGGTGTGCCCATTACCGTTTTTCGGGTAGCTACTTTATTATACGAGAGTCAAAATTAATTATTCTGGCGGAGGCCTTAGCAGGTTTTGTGTATTTAACTTGGGCCTTTAAAAGATGCTTTCTTGTTCCGATGAGAGGGAAATTGATTAAATTCTTGCGGTTAATTTTGGTGTGTGGAGTCAATTAATATTGATTGATGGTATTATTTGGGCCTTTTGATTGGGTTCGAACTCTTGGGATAAGTTGGTGTGAATCGATTATATTAATTTGAAAGACAAGCCATGAATGGAACCCAATGCTATCAAGACTAAACCGAGAAGCAGTTCCCATACAATAGTACATTATGGTACATGTGTGTATAGTGCGACACGAAAGAGATGAAATGAATTATTAGGGGACTAAATTATCACTTTTGCTGGAACCACAACCTGAACTGTCCATCAATGTTAACATATATATTATTTATTACTTACATGTACAATTTATTTTTATTTTCATTTTATAAGCATCCGTAACTTTGTATTTATTACAAGAAATTTAAACACAAAGAAAAAAACCGGGCAACTGCGAGTCAGGTTCACACACCAAGGGTTCCGTACAAATCCAGAAAATATCACAAAGTTGGGAAATAAGTTGTTTGAATCTTTAATCTCTATCATCGACAAAACAGTTTTTTTTTCAACGCATTTTGTGTGAATTTAGGCCTTATTTTTTTGTGATTTAAATAAAAATATACGGTTTTCAGATTTATTCCTATATGTGTACTCTGAGACAATGCTTCTCGCCAAATTTCACAGTTATATGTCAACGGAAAGTACCCTGTAGGTTTTGATTTTTGTGAGTGTCGAAATATGCGGTTTTTTACGACATGAACGGGTCTAACTTTTTTATACGATAACTGAGAAGTTTTTCTTTTACACAACTGCAAGAGACTATAGACATTCGTATACAGTTTAAATTTCAATTCGATATCTTTATGCGTTCCCGATATAAGGAGTCTTGACATACACACAGACGGACAGACGGACAACAAAGTGATCCTACAAAGGTTCCGTTTTTTCCTCTTGAGGTACGGGACCTCGATTTATTCTATCACGACAGTGATTACGACTTAAGTATTATCTTTTACTTAGTACTATAACGTATTAACCTTCTTATATATCCTATTTTTTGCCTCTTAAATATTTATTATTTTGTAAATTCAGTAAATATTGTAAAGAGAAGATGCACAATGTCAAATGAAACCGCTTTGTGCAATCTAACGCCATTTGCATCGCAGGTGTTACGTCATTTCCGGGAAGGCGGCTGGCTTCTGCAGCTGGCGGTACAGTGTTTGGACTTAGTGCTCATTTTACTTTACTATCTACTTGTTCTTGCATATTAAGTATTTAAGCACTGAAGGTGCAAATAAATTTCTATTGAAAACTTAAATTAAATAACATGTAGTTAGAAGTTCCCAGAAAAAAGCCGTGGTGGTCTAGCGGTACTGACACGAGCCTAACAATCGTGACGTCGTGGGCACAAATCCTAGTCCCGTACCAATGAGTTCTTTGGAATTTATGTACGGAATTTCACACCACTGTTTTTTTTCTGGATTTGTACGGAACCCTCGGTGTGCGAGCCTGACTCGCACTTATCCGTTTTTTTTTTACATAAAAAGGTGAATTTACCGAAAGTTAAGTTAAGTTAAATTAATTAGCCATGTTTCATTAAAATCGATTCAGGCGATTAAAGTTATCAGATCTTTTGTTAGCTGCGGCAGAACGGAATAAAATTTTATTGGTATTAAAAAAATATTTTAGAAACATTTTAACTAAAACTTTCAAAATCCTTTTTCGTAGCAAAGTAAAATCCAAAGTACCAGGGCACCATAGCGCTAGCTGTAGAGTACAGGCGCCCAAGCGAGAGCGCCAGCTGCGCCCCCCGCCGGAAATTGCGCAACAACTGCATTCCGCGCCTCCGTTCCTCGGAATTGAGGAAGGGCGCTAAAGGGGTGATTTTGAATTTCGTACTTTCTCTGTTCATAAATATTTTACGACGGATTCCTATATAGCTGAAGAATATAAATTTCTAGTTTTGATTTCGAGGTGACGGATGCTTATCTTCAACTTTCTATGGTTATAAATATTTTACAACGGATTCTTACTAGCTGAAGAATAAATAATAAATATAATAATAAATAAATAAATATTTTGGGACATCTTACACACGGCCTCTGACCCCAAACTAAGCAAAGTTTGTGATATGGCTTCTGACAGCCATATCACAAGCTTTGCTTGAATGAGTAAACGCCCTCTTAGAAAAAATCTCTAATGAGATTATAAATTTTATCAAATTAATCTCCAATTGAATGTAATTTTTTTTGGTAATAAACGATTTATTGATATTTTAAGTTAATAGCTAGTTTTTCATCGCGCTCGTGAAATTCCACATAATAAATAAATAAATAAATATTTTTGGGACAAATTACACACGGCCTCTGACCTCAAACTAAGCAAAGCTTGTGATATGGCTGTCAGAGACTGATATACCATATATACTTAATTTTAAATACATACTTAAATAGATAGTAACTAAATAACACCCAGACACAGAGCAAACATACATACAACATATTTATGTTCATCACATAAATATTCATTCATAAGCAGATGTGAAGTTAGCTACAAGCTGCGCAATATCCAATCCTGACTGAAGCTCACATAAAGCTGCGCGTTGATTGGGTTTCGCACAGCTCGTAACTCCACATCGGCTGACTTGTATGATTCGGTTTAAACGATACGGTTCCGTCGCCTTTTCATCTATCCATCCATCAGCCATAAGAACTCCACTACTAGATATAAGCCTCCCCTTCGGATCTCCAATTTTCTGATTAAAAGCGGCTTGCACTGCTGCTTGGGAATCGAATTCTACAACAAGATTCCGGAAAGTATTAAAATCCGGCCAATAAATGATATATTGAGCTATGTAAAGAGCCATCTACTGGACAAAAGCTATTATAAATTAGCAGATGCTATTTCTGATAAGCGTATATTTTTATCTGTATGAATATATACTGCTCTTTTGAAATCTCAGATCGTATGATAATTCATTTGTTTTTTTTATCTTTAGACAATGCTATTGCAGATACAATATTTTTTAGGTTAGGATTATTTAAATTTTGTAATTTGACTGAATGCTGTCTTAATTTTATATAATTTTAATTATTTTTGATCTTGTTATGACGATGCTATTGCAGATACCTATTATATTGTTTTTATTTTATTTTTTAGATTATTTTAAGTTAGGGTGTTCTAATTTGTAATAGATTATTTTATGTACCGAATTAATTTAACTATAATAATAATAATAATTCTTTATTTCAAATTTCTAAACATTTCAGTAATAAAGAACATTTCTATTACTTAATTAGCTAGAATAAGATAAAATTAATATATATATCTGTTGCCGAACTAGGCCAGTGGCCTGTGTTTCGGCTTACAGCGCCCTCACTTATTGCATTCACTTCTAGCATAAAAAATAATTTGAATTTAGATAGCAATTAAAATATAGATCGTGCTTTATGAAAAAACAATTATAAATAAATATAAAATTTTGTATCACTAATAAACCTATTATGTGTAAGCAAGCATGCCTACACTAAGTAACCTAACCTACACTAAGTAACATTAATTACCGATCTTACTATATAAACAACAAAACCTGTGTTCTATATCTTAAAATACAGATGCATGGATTGGGCCTAATATAATTTCAATACCTACATTGAATACAATTAGAATACCTACAGTGTTGTATACATTGCAACTAGCAGGTAGATACAAGCATTTATACAAGTAGCAGGTAGGCTGCGTGCAGGAATACCTGGTTACAATTATGTACCCATTACGATCACACATTTGCATTCACAAGTAGGTAAATAGTAGGGTTTATAAAAATATTAGTGAAGACTTACATAGCTTAAATAGCGACCACTAAATCCAAATCAAATCAATTAGTTAAATTATATAATATTATTATGTAGGGTAGGTAGTTACAACGTACAATCTTCCAACAGCGAAATGCACAATATACTTATGAATAAGAATGGTATGCACGTGTGTGTGTAAAATGTTCCTCTCTTTGAGTAAGATGTATGTTGTGTAAGCAAATGTGTATGAAGTGTATGTGTGAGTGTGCGAAATATTACAGTGTATCCTCTTCTTCATTCTATCCTGGTACACTGCAATATCCGGATGTTAGTTTGTGTATTATTTAATGAAGGTGTGTAAATGAATGAGTGTGTGTGAGAGGGTGTAATTAATCGTCGTTCATAAGATAGTTTGATGATAAATCATTCAAACATATAAAGCTCAGTACGATTTTAATATTTTTTAATTTCTACCTATTATGTTATGTTAGTCTGTTTGTAGGTTACGGGATAATATTTATTCGATTACTTTTAATAAATCTTCAGTGTCTTTGTACGTCAAGGACTTTAGCCAAGGAATAATTTTATGTTTCAGTTCATGCCGTGAAAGGTGATATATATCTAGTATTTTATTTATTTTGTTGTATAAGAATGGGCCCATAAAAGTCAAATATCTTCTAATAAAAGTTGTATTTAGTCTCGGAGGCAATTTGCAAACGTCATATTTTCGTCGTTTGATTTGAGTTTGCGGGTCGTAAGTCAGGATCGAATGCTGCCTTGCAATAATGCTAAATACAAATAATTGTCTGACCGTTAGAACCTCACACGCTTCGTATAAAAGAGTGGTGTTGAATAATATTGGTCGGCCAGTACTAATTTTAAGAACAGCACGCTGAGATACTTCAACGGAACGCAACGTCGTTTTCGGGGCACCCCCCCAAGAAGATATGCAATAGTTTAAGATTGACTGACAAAGGGCAAGATATATTTGTTTAACGAGATCTGGTTTCCGAATTGACTTAAGTTTCTTAAAAATGTAGAAGGTTTTACGTATACGATTGCTAACATTAGTAATATGTCTCTTAAAATTTAGATTATTATCTATGATGATGCCTAAATACTTAGTAAAAAGTGTTGATTCTAGTGTTTTACAGTTACATGCCGAGGAAGTTGAAGAGATACAGTAGTGATCATGCGCAATTAGTGTCAATTCGTTGTGTTGCGGAATACTTGTTATTGAAAACGTAATATATTTTGTTTTGTCTTTATTGAGAGAGAGAATATTCTCATGTAACCATTTCGTAACCCTATCAAAACCTGTTTGGGCAGCATTGAAGGTCTCTTGCCACGTGTTAGCTGAAAACATTATAGCTGTGTCATCAGCATAGGAGATTATTTGTCCTTTATCTAAATGAAGTGAGCATAAGTCATTTAAATATATTAAAAACAAGGTAGGTCCTAAAATACTGCCCTGTGGTACACCATGCGTGACTGGTAGTTCTTCGCTTACGTGAGAACCAATTTTAACAGACTGTGTTCTGCCTGTTAAGTAATTTCGGAACAAGTTCAGTTGATCACCTCTTATTCCAATTTTACGAAGTTTCGATATGAGAATAGGGATAGAGACTGTATCAAACGCTTTTGCGAGATCTATAAAAATAGCCAAACATTTTTGTTTATTATTAAGACCTTGAGATATAAAATTTGTCAAATTGTGCACTGCATCGTCAGTAGACTTGCCTTGTCGAAAACCAAATTGGCGATTGGATAAAATATTGTTGTGCTCGATATAATTAACTAACCTTTTGTTCATTAAGCGTTCTAATAATTTTGAAATTGCAGGAAGTATAGAGATCGGCCTATAGTTGGTGATACAATCTCTATCCCCGTTTTGTGTATTGGAATGATAAGCGATTTTTTAAGATATGTAGGGAAAACACCCGTGTCAAAACAAAGATTGAAAATATATGTAAGAGGAGGTACAAGGAAAACTCGATGTTCTTTTAAAAACCTATTTGATATACCATCCCAACCAATTGAAGAATCATTTTTGAGTCCCAAAATAATTCGCTCCACCTCTTTCGCGTCGGTGTTAAGGAGTACAAAAGATTGTCTGGCTGAATTTGTTTTATATGATGATCTAGACAGAGGCTTTGGGAGTGAAGATGAAGATGGAGTTGAAGTTGATTCAGGTGTACTTATTCGCTCAGCTAAAGTTCTTCCGACACCCACAAAAAACTTATTCACCTTGTCCACAGAGGAATTTGGAGAATCGCAAAGATCAAGTAGCTCTTTGGGATGCTCATGGGATGTTGTTGTGCCTGCTATTTCTCGAACAGCAGACCATATCTTTTTACTGTTATTTCCAGCATTTTCTATTTGATTTATATCATAAGCCAGTTTAACTTTTTTTATTAGCGAATTGCAGTAGTTTCTATATCTAGTGTATGTCAATTTTAGAATTTTGTCATTAGGAGAATTTAAAGATTTTTTATGTAAATTGTCTCTATTTCGAACACATTTTAGTAGTCCTGCAGTCATCCACGGTTTAATGATTTTTTTCCGCCTAGAATGTGTGACAGTAATACTATTATTCTTTATAGCTGATTGTAGTTCATTTATCAAATATGACAATGCGTAATTAGGGTCGTTTGATTCGTAGATTGGACTTAAGTCAATGTTAAGTACATCTTGTTTTAATTGATCACTATCTAGTTTGGAGTATGTATCTTTGGAATAAACTCTAGCTGTGTGACGATCTAAATATAAAAGAGTCGGCTTATGATCTGTAATATTAGAATTTGGTACTATGGCCACTGCAGAAAGACGTGTTTTTAACATTACATGATCTAAACAAGTACCACTTTCATCACGTGTCACATAAAAATGTGCTGGAAATAGTCCATGGAAAGCTAGTAAGTCCAAATATCGGTTGGAATCCTCGTTACATTTTTCAGGGTTTATTGGGATGTTAACATCACCCGTGATAACCAAATTTTTTACTGACGAAAATTTATTCAGGATGCTGTCTAGTGATTCCAAAAAAGTATCTATCTTTCTAAAAGATGGGGATCGATATAAGCCTAATAACACAGTATTTGGATCTAGTTGGATGCATAAACAATTCCCTTCCGCAAATATTGGCTCGTCATAAGAGAAATTGAGCTCTTTTTTAAGATAGACGACTACTCCGTCACTTCTGTTTATATTGGTTTTTGTGCAGACAGCGTTGTATCCCTCTAAGTATGGTATAACAGGCAAACACTCAAGCCAACATTCAGTTAGCACGAGCACATCACAATTAAAATTTAATCTTGTAAGCAAAAGTTCAAGGTTATTAAAGTTGCAACCTAGGCTACGTACGTTTTGTGCCAGTATTGTTAGAGGTCTCTTGGAGTTGGGAAAAAAATTAGAACATTGTTCCACCTCACATTCCAATGATTTCGCCACTACGAAATTATCAATTTCTTCTCCTAGTTTAGGCGTATTATCCATAAAGAAAGTAGCAGTAGATTGTTCGTGCTGCTTTTCTTGTTTTGAAAAGTACAAAGACTACAACAGGCAATGAAATAAAAAAATGTGTACTGAGGTATGAGTATGCTGGTTTGAAAAGTAGGAGTGATATTGTAAGTGAGTGAGTATGATTTTGCAGTTCAAATAATAACAGAGAATGTATAAGTTGTGTATAACCAAGAGTATTCAATTTACGTAAATAGTTATCCAAAACACAAGATAAGATATCTTTTTGATTTAGAGTTAGAGTATGATAAAAGCAGTCCAATTCTTTTTCAATTATTTGCGAGTCTAGTCAAAGCTTTTTACGAAGATTGTCTATATCAGCGTCGCATTCAATCTTGATGTGGGGTAGGTTTTCATCCTTTCTTAAGTAGACTCCTCCTCGTGCAGACCAGCAGTATTTATAACCAGAGGTACTTTTGAATTTGCGGGCCAAATAATATAGTCTTTGCATCTTCTGAGTTAAAGTTTCGGATACAAAGATAGGTTTAACTGGCTTCATTAGATGAAGATGCGAGGTATTTAGCTTGTCCTCTTTTTGTCTGCCTTTGTTGAAACCTTTTACCGCTGCCAACAGTTTTTCTTTCAATAAGATGCTGTTGAATTCCGCTATGATTGGTCTCAGGTCGGAGTCCAAGGAGTGCGTTCTATACACATCTTTTATATCAGTGGGTTTTATATCTACGTTTACCGTTTTACCCAGTTTTTGTACGATGTTACAGAGATCATCTTTGGTTTCCGCTTTTTGATCTGTTTTAGGAACATTACGTATTTCGATGCCTGACGCTTTAGACCATCTTTCAAGTTTTTCCATCTTATCCTCAAGTTGAATTATGTGTTTTGACTTCTCCTGGACAACTCTTTCAAGATGTTGGATTTTTTTGATGTATTCGTCATTTTTCTGTGATAACAGATCGACTGTCTTTGTCAGTTCACGGTTTTGGTCCTTTACAGAGCATACAATACTCTTTAATTCCGAAAACTGGCTATCTTGTTTCTTGGATAGTGCATCTAGCGACTCTTTTATGCTGGCAGCGAGTCCAAAATCCTGCCCGTCATGCTTTCTTTTTTTACAGTGCGCTACGCGCAGGTCCGGTTCGGAGTAATAACGCGAACTATCATCGGCTGTCGCTGCATGACAAGAAATAGAACGTGCCAGAAGAGCTCCTGCTGTAGTTTTAAAGTTTCTTTGCGACTCTGTGTCAGGAGTAACTGGAGGGCTATGTCTCAGCGGCATGATGGATTTACGCGAAAAATACACTAGCCGGTAGTATTAAGTTAACCAAGCCAAAGTATTAAAAAATGACAATCGTTCAGGTAATTTATACGTATGAAAAGTAGATGAACCCGGGTGATCTCACTAGTTCAGCGCATGCGTATCGATGTTCGCAGATGCAGTTGCTGCCGCGTGCATATGTGCAACACACGCATACAAATTCAGGTACCGCATACAAAGATAACTGTCTCACTCCGCCGGTCACCAGTAACAGTGATAGCTGCAGGCGACGTGTGCGCGCGATTTTTGCGCACACTTGCGCAGATTACGTAGATGCAACAAAACCTGTTTCGCTCAGGTAACGTCAATGAGAGCGAGCGGCGCGGAATATCGGCTAGTAGTATCCTTGTCTTACTCACGGCAGTTGATCGGTGGGCGAAGTTTCAATCTCCTGATGCCTTCTGCGCTCCTATTTTTGTACTTGAATTTTGATAGCAGCAAAATATAATTTACACGGTTTAAAGAAAAGGACGCAGATTTTGCTCGCGTCTACTCACTAGCGAGGTCCAAAGTGGAGAGGACTGTAATTAGTACTTATGTTATCGAAAACCTTTGTAAAAAGACGATTCTGAGCGCGTTTCCATATGTATAGAGAATCAAGCAAATTTTGATTTGATTTGATTTGCATCCAGCGCGACCATGCTCTCTTGATGAGGTTACCCGAGAACTAACAAAATTTTGATCAAAATATCGAAATATAATTATCTCTTTCATACATATACTGGGTCATAGGTATTAAACGCAAAACCTTTTAAGGGCGGGTTTAGTACCTACACCTAGACAAATAACTTTTGTTTCAGGACTTTTGAAAAATCACGAAGAAAAGAACAGCTTTTTATACAAAAAGATCGTCAACGCGCGGTAATAATGTATGGAGAAACGTTTTTTTTTACGAATTTTCAAATGTCGTAGTACAAAAGTAGTCTAGATATCTTAGACCCGCCCTTAAAAGGTTTTGCGTTTAATACCTATGACCCTGTAGGTATAAGTAGAACCACTTAGGTATTCATAACTGAAACAAGACAATCTAGGGCACGAAGTAATTTACAACTTAGTAATTGGTACTTATAGTATTCCTATTCCTATTCAGGTCCTAAAACTATAATTCCCCACTCACCAATCATTACTATAGTCCAACGTTCTAGAAGCTCCTCGAGCCACCTCAGCGTTCCAAGACAATCAAACACAGAAGCGTTTCCTTTGCCGACGTAATCCAGTGTATTATGCAAGCAAAAGACAGAGGGAATGACTAGCAATCGTGTAATGAGACTGCAGTACCTAAATTTTACATTTCACACATTTTAACATAATTAAATAAACATACAGCCTTGGCCAAAAGTATTAGGTTACCTTTAAAAAATCAAAATGCATGTTTACTACTTAACCAATAACTGAGTGCTTATTTGAAATGACTTACTGGGGTCATAAATAACTTCTTAGAATATCAAGCGGCTCTTTGTTAAGGTCATAAAACAGCTGGTGACCGAAAACAAAGGATTTGGTTTTCTTTCGGTCTTATCAGTCAATGTTTGGTCACTCGTGTTCAGGACTCTAACAAGTAAGTCTTGATGTGATTAAATTGACACCTAATTTTGTTAAAAATGCCAAAAAGGATTGAAATTAGTTTAGAAGATAGAGTGAAAATACAGGGTGCCTAACAATTTTGGCCAATGATGTATTTATTTCCAAATAACACAATCTTTAAACTAAATTACAATAATGTAATAATTACAAATATTGTGCATCTTTTCAGAAGCGGCGGAATTTTTTTCAGTATTTTTTTCGTATTTCGTTATAATCAGGGTTCCGTACCTCAAACGGAAAAAACGGTCACTTTGTTGTCCGTCTGTCCGTCTGTGTGTATGTCAAGACTCTTTATCTCGGGAACGCGTACAGATATCGAGTTGAAATTTAAACTATATACGTAAACCTATGAATTCTTGCAGTTGTGTAAAAGAAAAGCTTCTCAGTTACCGTATAAAAAAGTTAGAGCTGTTTATGTCGTACAAAACCGCATATTTTGCACTCACAAAAATCAAAACCTACAGGATACTTCCCGTTGATATAGAACTATGAAATTTGGCGAAAAGCATTGTCTCAGAGTAGACATATAGGAAATACAAATAGGAATAAATATGAAAACTGTACATTTTTATTTTTACATCACAAAAAATAGGGCCTCAAAATTCACAAAAATTGGTTCAAAATTCTGTCTAAACTGAAAATAAGTTCAAATATAAATTCATATGTAAATGTATAACTGTATAAATTTTATATTTATACATCAAACTTAATAGCAATCAAATCAAATAAGTAATAAAATCAATTCTTAAAGCAACAGTTTAAATCTCAGTATTTACTCATATCAAAACTAGATGGCGTTGGCGTCAAGTTAGCCCGCGGTATTAACTTTCTCCGTCGATGTATGAGGTATCTATGCGTTCGTTAGATGTTGTTAATTCATTTCCTGACTCGACCAAATTCAAAGTGAGTGAAATATCATTTTTAAGAACTTCATTTGCAATGCTAAAACCATATTATAATTATTTAACAACGTGTTTGTACGGAACCCTCGATGTGCGAGCCTGACTCGCACTTGTCCGGTTTTTTTACATAATATAAATTTGTGTTAGACGTGCTTTGAGAACATCACTTTTATTATTCACGTATTTATTTAAAGTATCGTAGATGCTACAAACAGAAGAACTTCCTAACAATGCGTGTCATGTCCAGGACCACTGCCATTTGCATCTGCCTTTGACTCTTGTAAATTATTATTTTAAATTTTCGAAGTTGCGTCTCTGTTTCCCACGGGAGCTGTCAATGTCTGTTCTGTTGGATAAAGCCATCGGTTGCTTTCAGTCGCAGGCTGGTCGTGTAACAATGGAGATACGTTTGTAACCGCTTATTGTATCGGTGGCCATTCTTGATGGAATTCGCACTCATTATTTTATGTTTATCAAATTGATAATTACTTTAAGTTGGGTCTATGGAATTGACGATTAAGATTGCTACGCAAAAAGCAGTTAGGGAATGCAGTGCTAAGGTGCAATTTTTCAGAATAATGTCATAACTCGACCTGACCAGTAACAGGTAAAAAAAATTAAAAGTGGTTTCCCGCATTTGAATTAGTTGGGGTCGTTTTTGACCGACGAACCACCGGAGGAGGTATACAATTCGACGCGTATATTTTTTTATGTATAACCACGCATAACTTGTTTCATAATAGTCCGGTTTCAATAATTATTTTATTGGAAAGAGTATACTTTGAAATTGGTCCCATTCAAATTTTATTGCAATCGGCTGAGCCATTTTTGATAAATCAACAATAATGTGAAAAATGTTACATCGATCCGTGCATAATATTTGCGTTCTAGCGATGCGCCTCGGCTTCGCACTGGTGTATTATACATATAAACATTTATCTTAAATTACTCTATCTATTAAAACAAACTGCATCAAAATCCGTTGCGTAGTTTTAAAGATATAAGCATACATGGGTACAGACAGCGGAAAGCGACTTTGTTTTATACTATGTAACGATTATATACACGGGTGAAGTCGGTCATGCTATTTCTTGCAAAAATAATTATTATCCAATGAAACGGCGGAGATACTCAAGTAGAGGCGTATATTTTTTTAAGTATAAATACGCATACTTTTTACAGAGTAGTGCAATCTTTATATATCAAAACATGATTTTTGAAAAAATACAGTAATTTTAATGACATACATCGATTTTAGCAAAACAAAAAAATGCTATGTCGATAATTCGACCAAACGATTCAACCTGGCCACCGAGGACGCGGTAGAGGTCGCCAAATACTGGTCTCAAAACATCTAAACCATATAAATAATTTGTATATATTTAAAAAAAAAATGTCTAGCCATTGACACGAGATGAATGAATGATTGGAATTTTGTACATAGATTGCAATGTTGAAGTCGGTTGTGATGTGCTATTTTTTGCAAAACATAATTATACCTATTTTGCATAAAATGACGTACTATCTGATTCATTCTCAAATGACCATTTTGACCATTCTATAACTAAGCAAGTTCGAAAAGACCGGGTAAGTTAGTGTCACGAGTTTATAAGCCACCTGAAAGCCTCTGATTTGGCTGAACGGTTAAAAAATCAGATGTGTGGTCTAGGGTGTAGCACGCTTACCTAGAAGATACCTATTTACTCGGGATTTGAAGACACCCACGTTGTACTTTAACGGGAAGACAGACCCAGGTAAAGCGTTCCACATTCCGGCTGTTCGTATGAGGAATGAGGATTCGAAACGCTTGGTCTTTATCTTAAAAAAACACTTAAGAAAACTTAAGAAAACTTATCCGGAGATCGACTGGGCAGAACATAGCTTAACTTGGGTGATCGCTAGGTAACACTTCGTCAAGCTACGCTATGAGCTCTAACATTTCCTGAAACAGTGATTCTAAAAAGATGCCTTAACCTCTAGTCGCTCGTGATTAAAACCTTTTTAAAATAGAAATTTATAGAAGAGGGAAAGGATATAAAACACATGAAAAATAAGCTTATAAAGTAACCAGTAGAATCGGAACAGACATAAAGCAGCCAGCTACAGCAGTGTCCTACAAAAATATGCAAAATAACCGCTAAACAAAACACCCATGAGTGTTGAAAAAGTAAAACAAAAGGGTAATTTTAATAAACCTCGCAACACGTGTCGTTTATTAGCTTTATTTATATTATACGCACTCTTCCTCGTGCAGAATAAATTATATTACTCATACGAGTACGGAGTCGAGTGTGCGGTTGCGAGAATGGATCATTTTCGTGTTTCATAGGTGGGGGACTTTTTGTAATGTTACAGGACGGCGACGTACAAAAATATCCTAGTAAATAAATTAACTGACACCACTTCCACAACTATCCAATCCTCCTTCTATCAGGATGTCCATTGCTGGATATACAGCCTTGGCCAAAAGTATTAGGCACCTTTAAAAATCAATATGCATGTTTACTACTTAAACAATAACTGAGTGCTTATCTTAAATGATTTACCGAGTCATAAATAACTTCTTAATATATCAAGCGGCTCTTTGTTAAGGTCATAAAACACCTGGTGACCGAAAACAAAGGATTCGGTTTTCTTTCGGTCTTATCAGTCATGTTTGGTCACTTGTGTTCTGGACTCTAACAAGTAAACAAGCTTTCATTTCTATTGATGTGATTAAATTGACACCTAATTTTTTAAATATGCCAAAAAGGAGTGAAATTCGTTTAGAAGATAGAGTTAAAATACAGGGTGCCTGATACTTTTGGCCAAGGCTGTAGGTGCTCGCGACCGATATCCAATAAGATCGGTTGAAAACGATTTACAATCAGCACAATCTGGCGATCTCGATGAGGTTCAATCATTCGTTCGTTTCAGCCACAGGACATAGGCCTCTCCTAAAGATCTCCAATAAGACCGGTTCGTTGTCTGTACGTGGTCTCTACTCAAGAACTTTTCGACCCCATCGGTCATCAGTCCTCCGCACTATGATTAGAATAGAATCGAATAGAATATCATTTATTGTCATAGTATATCATTTACACATTTTTACTTAGTAAAATAAATTATATAAATGGTTTTACCATGGACTCGTCACAATTACAGTAATTTTATTTAAGTATTCTTATCTACCCTCACAACAGTAAAAAATATAGCTTGGATTACATCAGAAAACGACAACAGCAATAAACATAAACAAAAATATAAGTTTTAAAATCCACGATTACCTCATTAGACAATAGGTTTGATCACAATATAATTGTTAATTTTTGAGAATTGTCAGACATTCATAACAAATATGTAAATACCTATTGTAGGTAAGTACATGAATTCACTATATACAAATAAAATCAAAATGACTCAGCTCTGTAGAGAGGCATCGTTATATTATAATCACAATAAAATAATACTAAAGAAATTCAGTTCTGTAATTTAAAATAAATATGGGTATACATAAACTTTAATTAATTTTTGTAAATAAAAATAATTTAATTTAAAAATGTCAAGAGGCTTCGTCAAACAATGATACGTTAATTACAGTGGAATAATGGAATGTGCCCTGCCTATTGCCACTTCAACCTACCAATCCGCTAGGCTATGTCGGTAAGTTTGGTTCTACGGATCTCCTCATTTCTGATTCGATCTCGCAGAGAAATTCCGACCATAGCCCTCTCTAGGGCTTTTGGAATGATGAGGTTATTTGTCCATATTGTGGGTGGACTTCCTACGCTTCGCTTGCCGCTTCGTCTCGGAAACTTTTTTTTTACATTTATAAAATCAAGTGAGGACCAGGTCCTTACTATGGTATAGTATTGATGCCATAATAGGAGCAATGGTAACAGGAACAGCACTAACGTTTCTAAGTCAGTAGTTTTTAAGCCACCAAAAGGCCGCTGAGATGGTTTGACGGTTAAAATAACCGTGTCATCCAAGCCGCGGTAGCGCTCTGTTGTAAATGCCACCCGCGGTTACCAATCCAAAGACTGGTAGTGCCAAACAACAGTGCTAGAAAAACTAATACAAAGTAATTTATTATCTTATAACATTTACATTGAACTTAAAGGTACATTAACAAGGGCACTATACAAAATAAATTTCAAAATGTTATGTCCCTGCACTAAGCAAAGCCTGTATCGCGGGGACTACATTTATATGACGATTTCCATATAATATTTGGTGCGATTTTAGTTCTTAAATACAGATTGCCGAAAAACTGTAGTAAAAAGTTATATAAATACACAAATAGTTACAGTTATTATTACAGTTACAATGTGCGTAGTGTGTGTGTGTGTAATGTAATCATTTGAGTACGTCCAGGAGTCTTTCTGTTTTAGCGTATGTTAACTGATGTAGGTATTTAAACACGGTTTTTTAGCACTCTGTACTGTACTGTATCAGCCTTATAATAGTCCACTGCAGGACGTAGGCCTACCCACGAAGGGTTTTTGCACTCACTAAATGTTAAGTGGCGTATAAAACAATAATAAAGAAAATATTACAAAATATCAAGCAAAAAATAGGCCATTCAATCTTAAACTTAACGATTTTAGGAAAAGCTTGTTTCACCTTATCAAATATACATCGGTAACTATAAATGTTGACATAAAACCCTTTTAAAGCTATCCAAAGATTTCTACAAATATTATTACAAAGATTTTCCTCTCCTTTCTAAGATGAAAATTATTGAAAGAGGTCTCTGAAGCTCTCAGATTTCAATTTTTATCCCTGAAAATATATGCTAAGGCGTCCGATGACCTCTTTCGTGCGATTTTTATTCAAAAAGGTTTCACAGAACATGGAAGAAAATCTTGCCGTTTTATACTTACCTACCGTTTTTTAAGAAAACTGGTGTTACTTGGGTCCAAACCGGTTTTTTCTGCTGGATGTAAAACACTTTCAACTGGGCGTTTTTTGGGGATCTATCGGTATGCGCCATGCGGCAGAAGAAAATGTCGACCTAAGAAAATTGAGTTCTTATTTTGGTGTCTCTTTGTGTTTTGGTCGTGTCTCTTTTAGTTATATACTCGTAGTTCTAAATTAAGCAAAAAATTTTTACGAAATGTTGATATTTTATTGGAATTCTGCCTAAAAGGTGTATAAATTCCAATGGTGCATGCATTTCCAACTGAGCACTACCGTGGCTCGAACGACATGTACATTGTAAGTCCCGGTTGTTCTAACCTTTATTTAGTCACGTCTTTCTAAGCTGCCTAAAGAGGCCTTTTAAAGTTTCTAGTGTCAAGTGTCAAATAACTTACTCAGCCCGGGAGGTAAACGCAAAAAATACAACTACTTTCTAAAAGCTAATTTTTTGGTATTAGGCAGTCATGGTGTCTTAAAATTGGCGTCCGAGTAGAATAATAACTAAAAAAAATGTTTAAAAGCAGCAAATTACTTGAAACAAGTAACAAGACCTGTAAAGCGGCGCTACTTTAAAACCACCTTTAACTACTTTAGTTGGCTATGGTTCAACTTTTTTATATCTGCCCGTGCACCAATTTTCAGTTTTTAGAAATAGTTGCAAGATATTCCCACTAAACGCTAAGCATCCTAATTGACTGACTCCGGGGTATTGGTATACACCATGTCTACCTAATACCAAAAACTAAGCTTTTAGAAAGTAGTTGCATTTTTTGCGCTTACCTCCCGGAATATTACTTCCTAAATAAGAGCAACTTGACTAGAACATTTTACTTACTCAGACCTACAACTAGAACAGATAAATGCTCAAGATATTACAATTTTAAGTGTGTAAAAGTATTTAATCGTGGTCTATATTACACTACATTGTATATTCTAAGTATCGTACCTATTGAATGTTTTCCAAAATAAAACCAACGACATCAATTTGATACTCAAATTATAATCACAAATTGGTGCGCGAAATCAACACCAAAATGCTCGCTGTCGCCGGATTTTATTAACGTTTTATGAATATGGAGACTAATTTCCACTCTCCAAAAGATATTTTACAATTCCAATAACCCGTTGTGGAATCATGGACTGGAATGGAACTGGGAATTAACGATGTTTTATACAGAGACACGCTATAGTTAATCATGAAGGCACAAAAATTCCAAAAAAGTACAATTCCAAACGTTTGATTGACGTTAGTACTGTGCATTTACACCGGGGTCGATAATTTATACAACCAAAAAAAATAATATTAGGATGAAACCCATTAGAAAAGGAGGGGAATATTATAAAAATAAAAGGAAAAATAATTTACGGGCGATCTGACGTCGGGAAGGGGATGAGGGGGGGGTTTTTTTTTTTAAGGGGAAAAAACGGTTTTTCTCGATTTCCGGCAAAACTAAAAGTCCTATCGAAAAAAGTCAAATGGCAAAGTTGTAGGTAATAAAAAGATCTAAAACTTTTGTTTTGACACTTTTTTCACATAACCTCAAAATTTATGTGAAAAATCCAAAAAACCAAGTTTTTGGTTTTTTATTTTTATCTTTTACAAAAATATTTTTTTTTAACGAAATTTCGTGAAAACTTACCTTTTTATGTCCCAAATACGCTGTAATTTATTTGATTAAAAATATCAATTTTTTTCACCTTATTTTGAATTAATATCGAAAAAACACCCTAATTTTCAATCGAAAATTCAACCGTCAAAATATCAGTTTTTTTCAAAAAATTGGTATGTTTTCTGTTTGTTGAAATCTCTACTTTCCGATGGTGAAAAAAAATATATATGTCACTATAGTAAATCTTCTCAGAAAATGAAAAAAATCGAAAAAAACTCGAATTAGAAAGTTTTTTTAAATTATTATAAGTAATTTTGAGCTATTTATTAAAATTTACACTTTAATTACTCGAACAACGTTAAATTACATGTTACATTGATAACTAAAAAATTGCAAATAAAAATAAACTACTATAATTCACAAACAAATAAGTTAATAAAATTAATATTTAAGAAGACATCTACAATATTTGGAGAAAGTTGTCGAATCTTCTTTAAATTATATGCGTAGATGCCTATTTATAACTATTTTAAAATAAATGATGTATACCTGAGTAGATATACCTGAGTAGATATACCTGAGTGACCTACGAAAAATTGTGATCTCCTTAATTTTACACAAACAAATTTAGTTAATCCCATGAAAAAAAAATATTAAAAATACATGAAATTTTCATTCAAAGCATATGCTAATGATCTTCCTTTTTTAGCTCGCAAGTATTGTGAAATTACTATGTTCGCAGACGACACATCTTTGTTATTCAAAATTAACAGAAAAACTCTGGATGTATCGCAAATTAATGCGGCTCTTAATGCTATTGATAGATGGTTTAGTGTTAATAATTTAATGTTGAATGCTAAAAAAACCAAATGTATTAGATTCACTTTGACAAATAGTCCTTCTATGCCTAATATAATTATTAATAATGTAATTCTTGACATGTCAACTACCACTAAATTTCTTGGCCTCACCTTGGACAGCAGGCTCCAATGGGGGCCTCATATTAAGGAATTATCCAGTAAACTGAGTTCTGCAGCTTATGCAGTACGGAAAATAAGAGAGCTGTCAGATGAGAAAACTGCTAGAACCGTATATTTCAGTTACTTTCATTCAATTATGTCATACGGCCTTCTACTCTGGGGAAATGCAGCAGATGTAAACAGGATTTTTGTTTTACAAAAACGTGCGGTTAGAGCAATCTATAGGCTTGGAAATAGAGAATCTCTTCGTGAAATTTTTGCGCAAGTAAAGATCATAACACTACCTAGCTTATATATTTTCTTAAATATTATGTACGCGCGTAAGAATCTGCACAAATTTAAAAAACGTAGTGATATTCATACCTACAATACAAGGAATAACTCCAAAATTGTTCTACCAAAAGCGAGACTTGCTAAAACCGACAATTCATTTGTAAGAAATAGTATTTGCTATTACAATTTGATACCTGAAAATTTGACAAAGAAAAATGAAACAATGTTTGAAAGTATTATCAAGGATTTTCTTACACAAAAAGCATACTATAGTGTAAAAGATTTTATGTGTGACAAAAATTCCTTGCGCAAACTGACATGTGACAATATTGTTAAATGAAAATGTATTAATTATGTTAGTTTTGTTGTTTTATGTTAATTTATATTTATTGTTTAATTTTGACATTCATAAGTGTGCATTATTGTACCTACGTGAGAATAAATGAACTGAACTGAACTGAAAAATATAT
Source organism: Hypomecis punctinalis (assembly GCA_949316475.1). Classification (NCBI taxonomy): domain Eukaryota; kingdom Metazoa; phylum Arthropoda; class Insecta; order Lepidoptera; family Geometridae; genus Hypomecis; species Hypomecis punctinalis. The sequence goes on from OX438815.1 coordinate 2,219,331, forward strand.
TAAAAATCTATAAAAAATATATAAAATATATATCGTAAATATATTTTAAAAAACAAACTTTTGGCCGATTTCCATATATATTTTATACATTTTTAATAGATTTATAATATATTTTTTGTACATTTTGACATTTATTTCTTTAAATTTTCTGCATTTTCTTAGAAGATTTACTATCGTAACATATATATTTTTTTTCACCATCGCAAAGTAGAGATTTCAACAAACAGAAAACATACCAATTTTTTGAAAAAAAGCTGATATTTTGACGGTTGAATTTTCGATTGAAAATTAGGGTGTTTTTTCGATATTAATTCAAAATAAGGTGAAAAAAATTGATATTTTTAATCAAATAAATTACAGCGTATTTGGGACATAAAAAGGTAAGTTTTCACGAAATTTCGTTAAAAAAATATTTTTGTAAAAGATAAAAATAAAAAACCAAAAACTTGGTTTTTTGGATTTTTCACATAAATTTTGAGGTTATGTGAAAAAAGTGTCAATACAAAAGTTTTAGATCTTTTTATTACCTACAACTTTGCTATTTGACTTTTTTCGATAGGACTTTTAGTTTTGCCGGAAATCGAGAAAAACCGTTTTTTCCCCTTAAAACCCCCCCTCATCCCCTTCCCGACGTCAGATCGCCCGTAAATTATTTTTCCTTTTATTTTTATAATATTCCCCTCCTTTTCTAATAGGTTTCATCCTACTATTATTTATTTTCACTCTTTATTATTTTTTAAGGCTTCTACTCTGGTCTAATTACTCGTACCAACCTTTTAATGGAGCCACTGCTGAATATAGGCGTTTATAAGAAGTGTATGGTAGCTTCATTTACATAAAATTTTCTAGTATTACCTACTTCATCTTCTTCTATCCTATGGGTGCCAAACGTGAATTTATGATCACAAGGCACAAAATACAAACAACTCACAGGGCAATGGAAAGGAGCTGTTTAAATATAAAACTGAGAGATGGAGTAAGAAACATAAAAATTCGGAAAATAACCAAGGTAAAGGATGCTCTTCACTTCTCTCAAAGTCTCAAATGGAGATGGGCTGGCCATGTTGGGAGATACGGTGACAATAGATGGACAATTAACATCACAAAATGGAAAGGACTACATGGCGTGAGAAGTAGAGGTCGCCCGGGAGCCCGGTGGCAGGACGAGATTGTATCCGTTGCAGGAAGAGACTGGATGAGCACTGCTAAAGATAAGGATAAATGGAATTCTTTGGGGGAGGCTTTTACCCTGAGGGTGTCCACATTAGAAGGAGATGAAATTGCATGAGTAGTAAAGTAATATTAATTAGTAAATATCAAAATTAAACTAACTAATCTAATCAATTCATTACGAGTATTATTATATTATTTACGAGTACCTACTTTATTATAATTATTTTGATGTAATATTGACCTCATATGTTATCATAAAACATTTTAAGCAAAAACGAAAATACGACTTATATTTTTTTTCTAACCATTGAAATAATACAGTTATTTCTACGTACTTATATTTTAATAGCCTTCTATCCACAAACTCTTTCCTAGTTTCGATGATGTTATAGTTACAGCGGCGTAGCGTTTGAAGCGTAACTGAATAATAAACTTCCGGCAATTGCCTTGCTAACCTTTGCCAAAAAAGGAGCGCATATAGCGTATCTATACTAAAATATCTGGGAAAAACTCATCCAGACTGCGGCAATTTCCTCTAGAGCAGATGACGCGCTGAAAATGTCTTATTTTATGAAGTTTGCATGTGACTCGTTGGTTCCAATTGTTCTGATGGACGGATTGCTATGGAAAATGGACCTTTCAAATGTTATGATTCAATTTGAAATTGATGAAACCGTTTATGCCCATCACCAACAAAAGTATTCGCAAATAGTAAAAAGATGGTTTTATTATGGAAACTTACGTGGTTTTTACACAATATTTCATATTCAATGTAACAAGTTAAGTACAATAATGGAAAAGCCAGTTATTCAACTGCTAAGCATTGGTTTCCAAGTACCTTTTATCGAATAGACATAATGGTCTGTGACAGTAAAAATTAAATTAATTTTGTCATCCATCAGCCAAAGGACGTTCACTGCTGGACATAGGCCTCCCCTATGGATCTCCAATAAGACCGGCTTGCATCAAGCGCGATCCTGCTTTCTTAATGAGGTCATCCGTTCACCTTGTGGGTGGACGTCCTACGCTGCGCTTGCCCGTACGTGGTCTCAACTCGAGAACTTATCGGTCATCAGTCCTCCGCGCTATGTGCCCTGCCCATTGCCATTTCAACTTGCTAATCCGTTGGGCTATGTCGGTAACTTTGGTTCTTTTACGGATCTCCTCATTCCTGATTCGATTCCGCAAAGAGACTCCGAGCATAGCCCTCTCCATAGCTCGTTGGGCTACTTGGAGCTTACTAATAAGGCCCATAGTGAGAGACCACGTTTCTGTGTCATAAGTCATCACTGGCAACACATACTGGTCGAAAACTTTCGACTTGAGGCACTGAGGTATGTCGGACGAGAAGACGCTACGCAATTTTCTGAACGCTGCCCAGCCGAGTTGCATTCGGCGATTGGCCTCTTTATTGAAGTTAGACCTACCTACCTACTTACTTGTCCTAGGTAGACGTACGAGTCAACAACTTCAACAACAGAGTTTTCAACAGAAATCGGGGTGCGTAAAACATGGGAATTAGAGGTGACTTTCGTCTTGTCCATGTTCATCTTAAGACCCACCTGTTGTTAATTTAGTATTAATTACTCAAATGTAAAAAAAAAACAGAAAAGAAATTTAGTTAACAGTATAAGTAAACGCTTACACATAAAACATGTCATTTGATTTATTAATGCTCATGCTTAGAGGACAAGGTGTTGGTTTTTTAATTATTTTTTGCAAAAAAGGGCATGGCATGATCGACTTAAACCGTGTACAGAATTCGCGAATATTTCACACGGATTGATATAGCATTTTTCACATTATTTTTAATTTATCAAAAAACATAAAAAATATGTATATACGCGTCAAATTGAGTACCTGAAGTACCTCCTCAGTTTCGTCGGTCAAAAAGGTAGTTAGTATGGGCCCTGTCGAGCGCCGCTTATTCGGATGAGAGTGATGACTTATTATTACTATATACTACGGGCCTAATCGCGCACCAAAATTACGAGATAAATAAATACCTCCTCATCCCGACGTTTCGGCCGAGTTGCATCGATCGTGGTTACGGTTACACGGTCAGTCTACCCATGACCACGGTCGATTCGATGCAACTCGCGTCGCGTAGTATATAATAATAATGTGTTCAAATCGCGAAAGTTTAAAAACAACAAGCGATGACTTAATTCAATACTTATACACACTGTTCAGAAAAAGATAATTACAATGACGAAAATGGTATACCGTTTCTCTAATTCAGTTCAATAGTAATTAAAACTCGTGTCCCTGCTTCAGTAAAGTTCTCAGAAAAAATGCAAACTCACCAAAAGCTGGCCTAATGAGAGCAAATTGGCCAAAACGATGAGGAATGACTTTGACTCATCGCATGAAGATGTTCTAGGAATTTATGTTTATTTTGAGGACAGTCTTGTCATGTTATAATCTAGTTAATTGAAGGTTTTATTATGATTGATTACCGTGCGTACATAACCTTAGGATTAAAATGTTATTCTAAAATATGTAGTCGAGGTTTGAATTGTTGATTCTGTCAAACAATATTGGGTGAATATCAACTAATTCGTATAATTTAATTTAATCTTGTAACATTTATTTAACGCTTTTGATAATCCTACTTCCTACTAATATTATAAACGCGAAAGTTTGTGAGGATGGATGGATGGATGGATGTATGGATGTTTGTTACTCTTTCACGCAAAAACTACTAAACGGATTGAGATGAAACTTTGTAATATTATAGCTTATACACCAGAATAACACATAGGCTATAATTTATAAAGATATTTTATGAATTGTCCAAAGTATAACGATAAGTGTTGAGTAAGTAGGAAAATTCTGCCATATGCGAACTATTCTAGAGTGCGCTGCAAGAATGTCAAAACAAACAACTGTCGATCGAATAACAGTCAAATCAATCGATGATCTGCGGGGCGATTCTGTTAACCGATCTCGTTGCTGAGGTGATACGTTTTAGAACCTCTTTCGTTTTTTTGACAGTTTTGAGCTGTCTGACCTGTCAGAAAAACGAGTGAGGTTCAATAACGAATCACTTCAGTAAAGAGATCGGTTAACAGAATTGCGCCGCAGCTCTTAAATATCATCATACTTATATTATAAATTAATAAGGATGATTAAAGCTTGCACACAACACAGTAAATTGGTAGTAAAAGTTGGCTTAGAATTAACGGATGAATTTGATGTCGTCTCTGGTCTGAAACAGGGGGATGCCTTGTCACCTATACTGTTTAATTTTGCTCTGGAATATGTCATAAGACAGGTACTAGCATTGGACGCTGGAGTACAGATGAATGGACAGCACAGGGTGATAGGGTATGCAGATGATTTAGCTTTGTTAGGGGAGAGAAAGGAAGAAGTGTCAGTGGCTGCTGACATCCTGGAAGTAGAAGCAAAAAAGGTCGGCCTACAAATAAACTACGACAAATCCGAGTACCTGCACATGCGCCTTTTCAAGAATACCAGACAAGCTAGAGCCGATCTCACAGTTGGCAATAAAACATATAAGGGCACAGCTAAATTCAAATACCTTGGCTGCACTGTCACAGACACTAATAAGAGGGAGGATGAAATCGAGACACGAATTCAAAATACCCTACGCTGCAGTGCAGCCTTACATAAGATCTTAGTGTCCAGGCTTCTCAGCAGATGTACAAAGGTCCGTATTTATAAAACAGTCATTCGACCTATACTCATGTACGGTTGTGAAACCTGAACATTAAATTAAAAAAGAGGAAAATAAGCTGTTAGTGGCGGAACGCAAGGTACTTAGAAAAATACTGAGATCTGCTCGGCGCGAAGATGGCAGTCTGAGGGTTCGCAAAAACCAAGAAATAGAAGAGCTGGTGGCGGAGCCTAATATTATTGGTGAGATAAAATCCCATAGGCTCCGCTGGCTCGGCCACTTGGAAAGAATGGGAGAGGATCGCGCCGTGAAAAGGGCTTACTTGGGAGTGCCGAAGGGCCGAAGGCCCGTTGGCCGTCCAAAGTACAGGTGGAAAGATGAGGTGGAAAAAGATCTTCGCAAGCTCGGGATTGATGTCTGGCAGGAACTTGTCCAGGAAAGAGAAGAGTGGCGACACGTAGTATCGGAGGCCAAGACACAATTTGGGTCGCTGCGCCAACATAATAAGTAAGTAAGTAAGTAAGTGATATTATAAATCCGAAAGTTTGTTGGTTTGTTCCTCGTTCACGCAGCAACAGAGCAACGAATTGCCTTGATTTTGGCATGGATATAGTTCAAGGGTCGGAAAGTGACTTAGGGTACATTTTAACCCGAAAAATAAAAGGTTCCTGTGGGATAGCACAAAAGTCGAATTCCACGTGGACGGAGCCGCGGGCAAAAGCTAGTTTTACATAATTATGTGTGTACTGTATATTGCGGATTATCGTTGTTTTAAACAAACAAAAAAAATGCCAAGTCACGATTGTTGAATGACTCAAGTAGTACCAGTTACGTTTTCTGACTATTTTAAGTCACAATCACTATGTATTGTAAATCGAAAGTAGGTAACTAAATACCTACAGTTACACTGTTAGAGCCGTGGTGGCCTAGTGGTAGTGACACTCGCCTTACAATCGTGAGGTCGTAGGTTCAAATCCTGATCCAGTACCAATGAGTTGTTTGCAATTTATGTGCGGAATTTCACACTATACTAGCTTTTCAGCGAAGGAAAACATCGTGAGGCAATCTTCATACGTCCGCAGCAGAAATTCGATGACGTATATGATCCATCAACACTCACTGGGTTAGTGTAACGTCGCCGTAACCGAAATAGATACTTCGTTACACTCTGGGACAATTCGTTAACAATTTGAAGGATCAGAAGGAAAGACGGAGCAAATACTCATGCACAACGTACCTTGGTCTGCTCCGGCTACGTTGACACTTCCACCGGCGTATAGTACCAAATTATGTCCTTTTGTTTTTATTCAAAACCGTGACAGTTCAAAATCACATTCACAAAACAGGACAGGTTACAAATTCACAAAACAGTTTATAACGTTAGTAATAAATATCAATAAGGTGTTTATCGTTCGCCCGTTGACGACAAGATGGCGTGGCGGTTCCGTGTTCGAACCGCCTTCGCTCCCGATTTTTTTTTTACAAATACACGTTACATTACAATCGCAAGCTGCAACTGCCTTTGCTACCGCCTTTTTAGATTAAATTCTGATCCTTGTACGAATTAAAATTAACGGAACGGTACAGTTAGTGTGGTGGATATGGCCCAATCACCCTACTTAGGTAGGCTAACATCCTGCAGTGGAAGAGATTGCTATAAGCAATTAGGCTGCCCTTTGTTGCACTAATTTATGTCGCTTTTTTCCTCTCTGTGTATTTTTCTGTATTGTATTTTAGTGTTAACAATAAACTGTACATTCATTCATTCAGTGAACTATTAAAAGGCTGGTACAGTTACACTGAACTATAGTGAAACGTGTAAATATCGTGGCTTACAAACTTAAAAACAGACAACAGCCAGTTTGGTTACTAATCTTTTTCTTTTGAATTAAGTACGTCTAACTATTATGGTCTATACGGTCTTATTGGCGATCTTTAGGAGCGCCTATGTCCAGCAATGGACGTCCTATGACTGAAACAAACAAACGTCTAACTAAACTGTATTGATTTATTATACTGAAAACATCTGTTAAACACGTACAAATAAAAAAATGAAGACGCGGTTACCTATTTTTTTTTATTTACGTCTGCCAAATAATGACACCATACTCATAACCAAATGACTTCATCCTCCCATCAACTAACTGCTCTATATTTTTACCGATCCCAAGTACCAGCTAAATAGGGCTATTAATTGGACACATGGAGATAAATTAGGGCATAGTTGATTAATTGGCCATAAATCTATGATATCATTATTTATACGATGATGATTAATTGGTCGGTAGTGGTCGATTAGCCGGGGAATGATGTAATCTTAGGTCTGGTTGGAAGCTTAGCTAAATCTAAATCTAATATAGGTACTTTTGGCTTCATATTTATCTGTATGTAATGTACCAGCCTTTTTAATAGTCCACTCCAGGACGTAGGCCTTGACCCTTGACCCATGAAGGGTAATTGGGCTATATCAACCTGGCTGGCCAAGTGCTGGTTGGTGGATTCAAATACGCCATCGAACTTCTTCTACGCACATATACAGGTTGCCGATGTTTTCCTTCACCGAAAAGCCAATGGTGTTATATTCCAAATAACTCATCGGTACGGGACCGGGATTTGAACCCACGACCCCACGACCGATTATAAGGCGCGCATCACTAATACTAGACCACCACGACCATATTTATCTAATAGCACCTATTTCTTTAGCTTATTCATATACTTTTGGCCGTGGCTTTGCCCGTTGATATTTTTACTTTTCGTCACTACCCTGCAGCCTTTGAAATATATTTAATATCGATGTCAAAAATCAAATTTAAAAAAAATGGCTAAAATTCGAAACAAATATTGTGTCCGTGTGATAGGGTGCCAAGAACGCTGGCTGCATTCCCACGCTGAATTGCTAAAGATATTATCTGTGCGAGGAATGAGCCAGCTCTCTTGTCACCAGCAGCGTCAACAAGCTTTGGCGAAATTGTCTTGAAGAATTTTTTAGGGATGGACCCCACGGACCAAAAGTTTCGACGCCAAAATCAACTTAATTCGTTTTGGTCTGCCTATTTATTTATTATAATTATTTAACACTTCATTGCACACCATCTGAATAAAAGGAGGACTTATCACTAAGTAACATTATCTGCAAGTGATGTGTGTGATCATTCGTCATGTCTATGTGTGTTCTCCATTGGTAAACTTTCTGTTCTAATTAACTTTAAGTTCTTTTAGAAGATACATTACTTATGCTAAGATTCCTTTACACTGATGCCTGCACAAAATTTACGTACCTACCTACTCCACAAAAGAAGCAAAAAAAATCCATTTCGATATTTTAGCAGATTTAGTGCTAGGTTTACCGGTTTGCTACAAAAATGTCAGTCTCAATTCAACTATCGCATTCCTTTCAATTAGCAGTCAACAAAGTAACAGAATCACGTCAAAACAAATATTTAAAACTGAAATAGACGAGAAACTGGATTATTTCGAAACGCTAACGAGATTGGATCGGAATCAGTAACTCGTGCAAGCAGGGAAATGAAAGCTGAAATATTGTAGTAGGCCGAATTATACAAGTAGGTGGATGTGAAGTTCGCTGCAAGCTGGGCGAAACCCGATCAACGTGCAGCTTTATGTGAGCTTCAGTCAGGATTGGATATTGCGGAGCTTATAAAATTTTGTATCCGCGGACTTGTATGATTTTGCCAAAGTATACTTACATACCTTTTTTTTGTGACCCAGGAAAATCATTTGTGGATACCACCAAACCTGGGGAGGCCGGTGGTTATGTAGGAGTCTCCACCGCTAGTCGATGGCATACCCACTAAAAACCTGGGGTGTTTCCGCCACTGCGCCATGTGTCGGGGCTACGGGCACGCTTCCGCACTCCTCCGCGGCATACTTACTTACATACCTACCTCTAAGTAAGTTCGATTAGATATTTTGAAGCGAGGTTTAAATAATATAAATATAGTTTAAAAAAAAACTAAATAACACGCTTAGGAGTCATAATTTTTTTTTAGTATACATGCGTTGTCATCGTTCTTTGATAAGTGTGCAAAGTTTAAAGAAAATCTGATCGCTTAAAGCAGGTCAAAATCGAGCTCAAAGGGGTTGGTTACAAGCAAGCAAGGAAGAAAGCAAACATACAGATGAAACTAATATAAGAGTGTTAACAATACTTGCTTATGAAAGAAAAGGGACTCTATTATTAAACTCCGTTTGAAGTTCAATAGAATTCTAGAAACGTATACGGATCTTTGCCAGATTGTAAATTTGATAGTTCGCCATGTATATTTTGCTAGCTTTTTTTAAATTATTAATGTTCCAATTAAGGTGGGAATCCTCTTCAATGAAAGCTTGTGTTACCACCAATAAATTATTTATAATGTTTTACCATCGTTTGCAATACTCACAATTCGAGAAATTATGGAAATTTGGAAAAATACTTGTGCTGCCGCGCGCTGATAGCCGGAGCAAAAGAGAACAAAAAAGTTAAATGCCTAGCCAGGCCCCATTTTGTTGTTTTTAAACTTTCTCGATTTGAACATACAATTATTATATACTACGGGACAAATTGCGCACTAAAATTATGAGATAAACAAATACCTCCTCATCCCAACCTTTCGGCCGAGATGCATTGACCGTGACTCACTTTGAATTTTGAACCCATATTTTGTAAATTTTGAGGACCTATTTTTTGTGATTTAAATAAAAATGTACAGTTTTCAGATTTATTCCTATATGTGTACTCTGAGACAATGCTTTTCGCCAAATTTCATAGTTCCATGTCAACGGGAAGTACCCTGAAGGTTTTGATTTTTGTGAGTGTCGTATATGCGGTTTTTTTACGAAATAAACGGCTCTAACTTTTTTAATGTGCCGTATAGACTATCGGTACATCGAAGTGTTGAAGTGCTTGTATAATAACGCCACTATGTCGGTCCGAGTACAGGAGGAGAGCTCCAAGGCGATCACTTTAAAAAGAGGGGTCAGACAGGGAGATGTGATATCTCCGAAACTGTTTACTACTACTTTGGAGAACGCCTTTAAGCTCCTGGAATGGAAAGGATTCGGCATCAACATCAATGGCGAATACATCACTCACCTTCGGTTTGCTGACGATATTGTGGTCATGGCGAAGTCGATGGAAGAACTCAGCACGATGCTCGAAGGCCTCAATCGAGTTTCTCGACAGGTGGGTCTTAAAATGAACATGGATAAAACGAAGGTCATGTGTAATGCCCATGTTGTACCCACCCCAATATTTGTTGAGAGCTCGGTTCTTGAAGTTGTTGACTCGTACGTCTACCTAGGACAAGTAGTCCAGCTAGGTAAGTCCAACTTTAAGAAAGAGGTCGATCGCCGAATCCGACTCGGCTGGGCAGCGTTCGGAAAATTGCGTGACATCTTTTCATCCAATATACCTCAGTGCCTCAAGACGAGTTTTCGATAGTTGTGTGTTGCCAGTGATGACATATGGAACTGAAACGTGGTCTTTTAATGTGCGCCTCATGAATAAGCTCAAGATAGCCCAACGTGCTATGGAGAGGGCTATGCTCGGTGTCTCTCTGCGGGATCTAATCAGAAATGAGGAGATCCGCAGACGAACCAAAGTTACCGACATAGCCCAGCGGATTAGCAAATTAAAGTGGCAATGGGCAGGACACATCGTTCGAAGAACAGATGGTCGATGGGGCCGGAAAGTTCTCGAATGGAGACCACGGACCAGCAAGCGCAGCGTAGGACGTCCACCGACTAGGTGGACTGACGACATAATAAAAATCGCAGGAACGCGCTGGATGCAGGCCGCTTCCAACCGGCCTTATTGGAAATCCATGGGGGAGGCCTATGTCCAGCAGTGGACACCCTACGGCTGATAGATAGATAGATAGAACTTTTTTAAACGATAACTGAGAAGTTTTTCTTTTACACAACTGCTAATATGTATACAGTTTAAATTTAAACTCGATATCTTTACGCGTTCCCGAGATAAAGAGTCTTGACATACACACAGACGGACAGACGGACAACAAAGTGATCTTATAAGGTTCCGTTTTTTCCGTTTGAGGTACGGAACCCTAAAAAATACGCTAGATAATAAACAACAGACGCTCATCACTGTCAAATTCGATGAAACCCGTCTCCCCACCATATATATTAGCGGAGATAAAAATAAAGCTATTACATCCATTGTGTGCAAAATAAGAGGTAAATTCGATAACCCACGACATTAGCGGGACGGCCGCGATAAAAGGCGGCGCTACGTCAAAGACATGAGCACTGTCAATCGAGTTACGAAGGGACCGTGTCCATTGTGTTGCGGTGTGGTTACGATACTATGTTGATTTTACTCCTGATAAAGTGGCGTTTTGACAGATAATATAGACCCAATTATGAAAGCGTCATCGTAAATATAATAGCTAATTAGAATACTTTTTTCTGTTTTAGAGTTCTGTACCTCAAAAGAAAAAAACGGTAACTTATAAGATCACTTTGTTGTCCGTCTCTCCGTATGTCAAGACCTTTTATCTCAAGAACGCGTAAAGTTAACGAGTTGGAATTTAAAACATATATGTATATTTATGGTTTCTTACAGTTTTGAAAAAATCAAACTTCTCAGTTACCATAGGAAAAAGTTAGAGCCGTGTATGTCGTAAAAACCGCAAATTTGGACACTCAAGGGAATCAAAACCTACAGGGTACTTCCAGTTGACCTAGAACTATGAAATTTGGCAAGAAGCATTGTCTCAGCGTAGACATATAGGAATAAATCTGAAAACTGTACATTTCTATCTAAATCACAAAAAAATAGGGCCTCAAAATTCACAAAATATGGGTCTTCCAATTTTGTGAAATTTTCTAGGTTTGTACGGAACCCTCGATGTGCGAGCCTGATTCGCACTTGTCCGGTTTTTTTAACCCTTAGTCAAAAATTAACGTGTGACAACGTACCCGAGTTCAGCACTACGCAACGCGTTATTAGATCATCGACGGCGCGATGCGGTAAAGGCAATGTTTTATGTATGCGGCGTGCCCGCACATCCCTATTACGATACGGGTAGTTTTTAGTGGCGGGTTATCTAACTATCCAAGTGTCATCCCTAACTCTAGTGGAGCGGAATTAACGCGTTGGTTTTGATGGGGGTTTGTAAATAGAATCATTTTTATGTATCGAGTTTAAATGTTTTTGACATGATAAGGACTTTTGAATTGATGAACACCAGTTGCACGCACGAAAAAGTGTCACGTTCCGCCTGAGCTAGTGTGCGAGCGAAAGTGCGGCACAAGCGATAGAGAGGAACGATCAGCCTGAGCGTTCGGCTTGTTTCAGTTGTTGATTCAACAAATACAAATACAAATTCTTTATTTATAACGCCAAGTTACACGTCAAATTGGTTTACAATTTTGGTAATATAATATCATGATAATACAAATACAATTTTATAATGTGTATTATACAAAATATTGTTCTTGCAGTATAATTACAACTTCTTAATTCAGCAGAAAATAAAATAAAATCAATTACAAATTTACTACCTCCGGTAATTTCATAAATTCTGTCATGTCATAAAATAAGTGACTGAGTAGCCATGATTTCAATTTACTTTTGAATACAGCAACGGAAGATGCGTCGCGCACGGGAGTTGGCAGTCGGTTAAAGACCGAAGGCCCACAAACATAAACCGACCTCTCTGACCTGACTAGCCTGTAGCTCGGCCTTGCCAATAGGTTCTTTTTATGGTTGCTCCTCAAGTTAAGCTTCGTGTATTCGCCTCGTTTTTCAAATATATTTAAATTATTACGTGTGAACAGGGCAATCTGGACAAAATCTTTCAACAATATTTTCTTTAGCCGCCATCTAATCTCAAAATCAAATAAAATACAGATATTCTCAAAACTATGCGGTAGGGGATTCAATAACTCGAAACACAATTCAAAAAACTTCGCTAGATAGAAATTAAATCTTAAGATACCGCTTTTTAGAACAAATTCATGATTTCTAAGAAAATTTATTGCATTTTTGGGCACTTTTCTTCACGTTTACCATCTTTTTTTTGCATTCATTTATGCACATGAATTGAACTATAGTTTTCATCCATAAAATTTAGGAAAAAGTCGTAATATCAATGTTATATTGATTTTTGAATGCAAAAATCGGGAATAACCGAGGGCGTATTGGTCTTCACCCGCTCATATGAAAAATTACGGTGATACTATGGCGCCTTAAGACGTTATCACGTAAAATAATCGTCCGTAATCCTGCTTTACAACAAACAAGTTAACAGAACTCTCGAAGATTAAAATCACTTATTATTGTAATGGGCGTTGATACCTATAGTCATATGGAAAAGGAACCTGTTCCTTTGTTTTTACCGAGCCATGTTATGGCTTTTGAGCATAATACCTATTAGGAACCGAATCATACAAATAAGCAGATTTGAAGTTATCATTCAATCTTGACTGAAGCTAAGATATTATAGCTGCGCGTTCATTAGATATTGCGCATCTTCTAGCTAACTTCACATTCACCGACTTGTATGATTCGGTCTATACAATGATGCCTTCTTTTACGTATGAGTGGGCAGTGACTACCCTAGCAACTTCTTTGTCCACCCCAAACAACTCATTCAGGGATGGGAAAAAATCTGCGCTCCAACAAAGAAATCTAGCTACACCAATGCTAGCTGCTGAAGGGTACTGTCTTCCGAAATGTTTGGTAGGTACGTATCCAGACCACCATATAAGTAAGTTCGTATAGGCCCTGGCGTCAAAGTTTTTTGGCCACCTAAAGGCCTCTGACCAGGCTAAACGGTTAATGCAACCGGTTCTACAAAGTGGCACACAAATGTGACACTATAAATTGTAGATTTAAAGTGGTACACAAGTGTGACACTTTAAATTGTAGATTTAAAGTGGCACACAAGTGTGACAATTTAAATAGTAGATTTTAAGTGGCTCACAAGTGTGACACTTTAAATTGTAGATTTATTTATATGAGGTGTTTATTAATTATATAAGATATTTATTAAATTACTAATATGACAGATGTTTTATGTGTATGTTTGTTTATTCGCACCTGCCCCCCTACCGCCTAAATCAATAGCAATCGTAATAGCAATCGTTCATGACTTCATTTTAGTCATTTGGCACCGACTATGTGTTGTTAGCCATAAAAGTTGTTCATTAAACGATTGCTTTCGCAATCCGCGCAAAGCAATTGATGGCTAACGTCACATAGGCGGTGCCAAATGACTAAAATGAAGTCATAAACGATTGCTATTACGATTGCTATTGCTTAGGCGATAGGGGGGCTGGAAAGTGGCTCACAAGTGTGACACTTGAAATTGTAGAACATTACAACTAAAAGCGAGCGTGGCAAGCCACGGTAATGCTCAGTCGTAAATGTCACCTGCGGTCACTCATCCAAAGACTGACCGTGCTGAACATTGCTAAACTTTGGTGATCACTGACAAACTAGTCAAACTACTCTATGAGCGCGTCTGCGGGACAATTCTGATAACCGATCTCGTTACTGAGGTAACGTTCTTGAACCTCACTCGTTTTTTTGACAGTTTTGAGCTGTCAGTAATGCCAGAAAAATGAGAGAGGTGCAGGAACGTATCACTGCAGTAAAGAGATCGGTTAACAGAATTGCCCCGCAGGTGTCTGGGAAAGTGAGGGTGCACAACATGGATACTTAACCTACGAGTCATTGGAGCCACGATAAGGCTTCATTTGCTACCGTCGAAGGCACTCAGTTAACCAAAACTCCAAAGGTTTCTATTCTATTTACATAACAAAATCAAACGTCCTAAGCTCATATCAAAATAGTCAAGCTTTGATAGCGTCATGTTTTTTTTTCTGGTGGCGCTAAGCAAAGCTAATTCTGTCGTGATCTTTGGCTCGCGGCCAAACATGCCGATCTTCTAATATTGTCGCGGTGCAATTCTGTATTTAGGACACTTTTGTTGGGGGAGCGGGTATAAATAACTGGGAGTTTTCGGAGAGAAAGTGTTGGAAATGCAAGATCCGGCGGATTTATGGGAATTTGGAGTTAAAGGTATCACTGAATGTCATATTTTCATGTTGCAAGTACTAATTTTCATCTAGTATGGACCACATTATCTTTGTAATACGGGACTAATCGCGCAATAAACTATAGTAAACTGTAGTGGAATCCAATGGTCAGCAAGTGCAAACTGCGTGGTGTAGACAATAAGACCTTAAAAGATACTGTCAGTGTGTCAATTTAAATGGTTTCAAACTATCAATGTAGTGGAATCCAATGGTCAGCAAGTGCAAACTGCGTGGTGTAGACAATAAGACCTTAAAAGATACTGTCAGTGTGTCAATTTAAATGGTTTCAAACTATCAGTGTAGTGGAATCCAATGGTCAGCAAGTGCAAACTGCGTGGTGTAGACAATAAGACCTTAAAAGATACTGTCAGTGTGTCAATTTAAATGGTTTCAAACTATCAGTGTAGTGGAATCCAATGGTCAGCAAGTGCAAACTGCGTGGTGTAGACAATAAGACCTTAAAAGATACTGTCAGTGTGTCAATTTAAATAGTACGGCTTTGCATCTAGTCTGCCGAGTATGCAGTGTCTGCCCGTGACCACGACCAATGCAACTTGGCCAAAACATCTGGAAAAAGAGGTATTTAATTATATATAATAACTATTTTATGATTTATTGCGTGATAATGCCCGTATTATACAAAGATAATGTGTTCAAATCGCGAAATGTAAATTTAACATATGGTCCACATAGCGGTAAACGCAACGTGATTACGTAATTACAAGTAAGTAAGTTAAGTAAGTTCGTATAGGCCGGGTGGCTAGCCCTGGTGTCAGAGTTTTTAGGCCGCCTGAAGGCCTCTGACATGGCTAAACGGTTAAAACAACCGGGACCTACAATTTAACGTGTCATCCGAGCCACGGTAGCGCTCAGTTGGAAAATGCCACCCGCGGTCACCCATCCAAATACTGACCGTGCGGAACGTTGCTTAATTTCGGTGATCGCTGACAAACACCTAGTCAAACTACGCTACGAGCGCTACTAAATGATGTTGGTCTAACTAGGACGTCCTACGCTATGCTTGCCGCTACGTTATCTCCATTCAAGAACTTTACTGCCATCAATTTTCCGAATCATGTGCCCTACCTACTGCCATTTAAATTTGCGGACCGCTTCAAACCGGGCTTATTGGAAATCCAATAGGGGAGATCTATGTCCAGCAGTGGACGTCCTACTGGATTCTGGAACAGTTTTCACCGGTATAATTAGTAATACAATGAAGAAAGCCTATGTTCAACAGTGAACGTTCTAAGGCACAAATAATGACCAATCAGAGCTAGATTTAAGCTGGAAATTATCAAGTTTATTTTCAAGTTCTGAAATCAACTAAAACAAATTATTACAACTGTCTTATTGACGCCATCAGCTTTTTTGTTTAGTTTGCTGATACAATACGATTTCAATAACTTATCTTTAACTGGAACTTTTTTCATTTCATTTGGGGAAAAACTATAGGTAAGTATAATAACCATTGTTATTCGAAAAGAAAAACCGGACAAGTGCGAGTCAGGCTCGCACATCGAGGGTTCCGTACAAACACATTATTAAAATAATTAAAAACCTGTTTTAGCACGTGCTAATTAAGTTCTTTTATATGACACCTTTCATGATACGATTTACTCACTTTCGATTTTGAGCCCATATTTTGTGAATTTCGAGGCCCTATTTTTTTGTGATGTAAATAAAAATGTACAGTTTTCAGATTTATTCCTATATGTGTACTCTGAGACAATGCTTCTCACCAAATTTCATAGTTCTATGTCAACGGGAAGTACCCTGTAGGTTTTGATTTTTGTGAGTGTCGAAATATACCGCATATTTCGACATAAACGACTCTAACTTTTTTAAATGACAATTGAGAAGTTTTTCTTTTACACAACAGCAAGAGTTTATTGATATACGTATACAGTTTAAATTTCAACTCGATATCTTTACGCGTTCTCGAGAAAAAGAGTTTTGACATACACACAGACGGAAACGGACAGACGGACAACAAAGTGATCCTATAAGGGTTCCGTTTTTTCCTTTTGAGGTACGGAACCCTAAAAACAACGTTGAATACGATTACTAGAATATTTTACTGTGAGTTAAGTATGTAAGCATTGTTCTAAATATAGATTCCCTATGAAGCCAGTCTAAAAGTCCATCAGTTCTAAAAATATAGAAACAAGTTATCAAAACTGATCTATAAAATCAGAAAAATTGCCTCACACAGGATAATCCAGTACACACATAGCGTCGTCAAAAACAACAAGCAATACCATTAGCGGAGGAAAAGCCTTAAAGAAGGCCTTGTTAGCAAAGGAAGCAGGTATTCCAGCACAAACGCCCCTCGCTCCAATTTGCAGCATCATCTCTAAAACCATGCCACCGATGGCCACCATAATAAATACAAACTTGCCTTGGACGAATATGTACGAGGACGTGACACAAAGTTTTGAATTTAAAAATTCGAGAAATTTTCGATTTAATTTACGAGATAATTTAAATGAGTTTCTCATATATATAATAGTATTTTAACATGACACTTAGAATTGGATGCGAAATTTATAGCCCAAGAATATACTTACAAAGCTTAAAACAGGTATCTAATTTATGATAGTGATATTTTTCGCATTGAAACTTGTTGATTTTCTGGACAAATGTGTAGATGTAATTTCGTTTAGGTACATCGTAAATTTTGTATTCGTTTGACTTTAAAGTAATTTATAATGTGACACTTACTTAATAGATTTATATGCGTGTTGTAACCCTGTTTTTTTGGATACTGAGTTACTACATCCTAGATATATTTTTCGCGTTTCGTGTGTAATATGATGACAACTACTGTAGTAAATTGGAGCTGCATAGTGTGTACTAAGTTTTATGAAGAAGTAATGGTTTTGTTGGCAGTTTCGGCTTTGATCCAAATTCAATAGGTTGTTTTGGTTAGTTAAAAACTTACGTTGATCTGGTCTTTGTTTTTGGTATCTCCATAATTTGAAGCATTCGTATTCCGTTAACATACTGTAGTTTTGAGTGTAGACTCATTCGTATTATTATTTTATACTACGGGACTAATCGCGCACTAAAATTACGAGATAAATAAACCTTTTCATCCCGGCGTTTCGGCCGAGTTGCATCGACCGTGGTCATGGGTAGACTGGGATGTAGAACAGCTGGTACCGCCAATTCAATTTGAACTTGAAAAATTGTCATAACGACACAACACTGACGGTATCTAACAATGTCTTTCTACCTACACTACGCGATTTGCATTTATTGACAACAGGATTCCACGACGCCGATAACTTAAATCCATTCGTAATTAACTTTTTCCACTTTGATTGAAATTTTTTAGGTTGGTTTACAAGTATTGTTTTGATTCTGTACGGTGTTGACAGCCAGTATCTAGTAGCGTTATAGTTACAGTGACATTTCTTTTAAATTTGACATGATGGCAAATATGTGTTGCCACTGTGCATAAGATTTTGTTTTGCTTGTCATCAAGCTTTAGCTCATGTGTCAGCCTTGTTCATTTGATTTATGTTATAGATCAATCGTTTGATATTTTTGTGTAGTGGAACGTAATCGATTTCCGGGACGGGGTTTTCACGTTCTGATTGCGACGATGCGCTTGCACTGAGGTGTGCCATTTTGGGCATGATCTTGACATTGAAGTGAAAGCAATGCATTTCCTAAAATTACTTGAATTACTACTTTTGCCACTTTCTGCTTTTTTTTATGAGGAGTCTGCGAGTGGCGTAAATGTCTGATGCCTTGAGTTGAGGCTTTGAAGGTGTTTGTGGTGTTTTGTGGTGAGTATTACTTAACATTTCTACCTCGTGGCGACCTCGAACCATTTTTTTTGTGATTTTGTGATACCAAAGTTGTATTCATTGGTTATAGTGTCTACGGGCTTCCGTGGCCGGCGTCCTGCACCCTGGTGTATTCGTGGTAGATTGGTAATCGTCTTCCTTAACTGGTAAGCTATAATTTCTTTTATCTTGGTTTCAAAATCCATTAATTATGGGTGAATTACTTTTCCCGTTGAAGTGTTCCATAAGTGGGACTTGTGAATTTAGTTCTTAAAACGTTTTAAAAGGCTTGGAGTAGGTATTTAATACCTGGTAAACCAAGGTTGGTAGATGTTGTTCAATGGGGGAAAAGCCATTAAAGTCATAATAATGGGTAGCGAGCAAGTGAATTTATGTATTCTGGTTGGAATTCTCCGACAAGACCGTTGTTTGTCAAGTGTCAAATTGTTTGAATTCAATAGTTTTTGTGTGTCTCGGTGGTTCTAAACTTAATTTAGATAGTGTGGATACTTTCATCTTGATGTAAACATTTAATTATGATTTGTTTGTGTTAAAGCGTTAAATGGTAGATTTCTGAAATAATTATCAAGGTGCTCCTAAATTCTATTTTTAAAACGAAACTAAAACGATCTTTTGTTCTAAAACGAATTAAGGGCGTAGTTAGCATCTTGTGGTCGGTTTGGCTAATAACTAAATTTCAAATATTTTTACCCGACGAAAGTAATTTTTCCCGATAATTGTTTTTACCATCCAAGTAACTCAGTAGCAATGTGTAGAAGCGTTTACAACTATTTTTGCATTATTTAGAATTTTTCAAGTTTCAAATAATTTTACCCGACGAAAGTATTTTTTCCGGATAATTGTTTTTACTGTCAAATTACCTCAGTAGCAATGTGTAAAAGCGTTTAAAGCTATTTTAGCATTATTTAGAATTTTTCGATTTTCAAATATTTTTACCCGAAGGAGGTAAATTTTCCCGATGATTGTTTTTGAAATACCGTGCACACCCCTAGTATTGTAAATTCAACCACTTTATTATTGTTTGAATGTTTTGTGAGTTAGGTATAGGAGTTGAATATCATAGCTTTGTGTTTGGTATTTTATAGGAGGACGTTTGGTACGAGACGTTTTGTACGGGGCATTTGGTACGGCGTTAACGTTTTTGTGTGGATCATCGCTTGTCAAGCTCTTAAAGAATTTAAGAGGAAGATTAAGATTAATTTAAGAAGATTAAGAAAACTACTCTAGTTTAACGTAACCTTGGTTGTAAATTAGGATAAACCCCCCCCCCCCACTTATTGTTACAGTGTATGTACCACAAATAATATCGTATTAACTATATTTATACTTTGTCTAAGAATCTATGGTGTTGGGCTATCCGTTTAATAGGTATATAGCAATAAAAAATTGTTGTTTTTAAACTTTCGCGATTTGAATACATTATTATCATATACTACAGGACTAATCACGCACTAAAATCCGTCTACCCGTGACCACGGTCGCAATTCGGCCGAAACGTCGGGATGAGGTATTTTTTTTTTTTTTTTTTTTTATTTCGAATAGGTTTGCGTTTGACTACACACTGCCTGATGTTAAGCAGATGTGCGGTCTAGGGTGTAGCACGCTTACCTAGAAGATACCTATTTACTCGGGATTTGAAGACACTCACGTTGTACTTTAACGGAAAGACAGACCCAGGCAAAGCATTCCACATTCCGGCTGTTCGTATGAGGAATGAGGATTCGAAACGCTTGGTTCTAACGCGCGGAATGTCCACCATAAAAGGGTGGCGCTTTGGTCGCGTCCGTCTAGCCGTACGATAGAAGAAAGGGGCAGGGGGGACCAGATTGTGCAACTCCTGGGCGCACTCTCCGAAGTGTATCCGGTAAAAGACAGACAAACACGCTACCTTGCGACGATGCTCAAGACTTTGCAGCTGCGTCTTAGTCAAGGTGTCGTTGTCAATCAACCTCCTGGCTCGCCTCTCAATCGACTCCAGAGCCTCCAGTTGATATTTGGCAGAGCCATCCCAAAGGTGAGAGCAGTATTCCATGCAAGACCTGACTTGTGCTTTATAAAGACTAAGCAGTTGCTCAGGTGTGAAATACCGTCTCACCTTAGAGAGAACACCAAGTTTTTTGGAGGCTAATTGGGCTTTGGACTCTATGTAAAAGCCAAAGTTAAGAGAAGATGAGAGTGAAACGCCTAATAGTTCCAAGCTGTCAGTTACCGGAACGGAGACACCACGGAAAGCGGGAGACAATTGAAAGGGTCTCTTTTTGGCCGAAAACAGACAGCCCTGAGTCTTTGTGGCATTAAACTTGACCAGGTTAGCATCACCCCAGTCAGATACCGCCTGCAGACTCAAGTTGAGCCGTTCAACCATAGCCTCTCTGTATAACTCGATCTGTGGCCCGCTGGTTCTTGCATCGGATGTGTAGCTCTCCACGACTGTACTGTCATCTGCGTACCCAAAGATCCCGGGCTTAAGCAGATCGTTGATATGCAGTAGGAAGAGTGTCGCAGAGAGCACGGACCCCTGAGGAACACCGGCATTGATAGCCATTTGGTCTGACGAGCAGCCATCAACGACAACTCGTATCGACCGATTCCTCAAGAAATCTGATATCCACGTGCAGAAATCAGCAGGCAGGCCGTAAGATGGAAGCTTGCCAATAAGGTATTTATTTATCTCGTAATTTTAGTGCGCAATTAGTCCCGTAGTATATACTAATAATAAAAAAAATTGGGTGAATCTCAATCAACTCTTATTCGTAGCAATATACCTAAAATAAAGTAAGTTCGTATAGGCCGGGTGTCTAGCCCTGGTGTCTGAAGTTTTAAGCCGCATGAATGCCACTGACGTAGTTAAACGGTTAATACCTATACAGAGGTTAAAACAACCGAACCCAACAATTTAACGCGTCATCGGAGCCAAAGTAGCACTCAGTTGTAAATGCCACCCGCGGCCATCCATCCAAAGATTGACCGTGCTGAACGTGACTTAACTTAGAAGATCTCTAACACCTAGTCAAACTATGAGCGCTACTAGATGAGATTCAAAGCAATAGTGACTGTCGGGTCCCACAGTTGAATCGTTGACGCAATCGTCAAATTGTGCCGATCAGCTATGTCGATCACGTGCGGAGCCGATTCAGATGGTTTGATCCCACGATTATAGTGGTTCTAGAAAATTCAGCGGGTCGGCCTTTGTTTTGAAAATAAATGTGCACATTTTAGATGTTTTTCACGTTTATAAAAACATATATAATTATTTTCCAACCCATATTAACGCCACAGCAAAATATCCCCACCCATGTTTAAACTGGTAATACTCATTAGTTATTATGAGATTTCAACTCGAAAATTCGATCCCAAATTATAGCAAGTTATTTAGAAAGCATTAATTATGCCTATATGGCTGATTATGTGGCCTCATTATTATGAGGCCAACCTGAACTTCGATTAACTAGTAGTCCGCCCCGGACTTGGACCTCGCGCTCATCCTATTTTATAACATAAATACTACTGGGATTTAAAAATAATGTACCTAACAATTTTTGTATGAAAGTTAGCGATTTACTTTAAACAAATGTCGAAAGAAGAACATTCGGTAAAATGTTTAAATAGTCATCCGCAACTCCCGCCGAAGATGGCGCCGTTTTGCGTCTTTTTTACCACGGCCCTCGTATCTTGGCAACCACTGGACAGAAGATGCTCATATTTGAACTTAAAAATTCTTTAAATATAAACTACGCTCATGGTAAATTTAATGGAGATCGGTTGAGCGGTACTAGTTATCGTCGAACAAATATATACACAAACATACACCCAAGTGCCGACTCGTCCCAGTAGACTCTAAGACCTCACTTACGCTCGGTCAAAAATCAACTGTTCTATACAAAATGGCAACTCTTAATCGACAAAAAGTATTCAACAGCATTTTTTTTTGTTTTTTTTTTTTACAAAATCTATTTTGTAGCCATAGGTACTAGCCAAAAAATCTTCAATTGTGGATTTGCCCCATAGAAAAAGTTGTTCATAAGGACGGTGATAATCATCCCCCTTTTTGGCTTAAGATCTTATATTCATATTCATATTCTTTATTTGTCAGAACATGGTACAAGTATACATTATACAAATAGTATACAAGATGGAAGTCATTTATAGATGGTGCTCATGTCCTTGCCTGATTAGGCGTACAAATATAATAAATCATTTTTAATCATTATATAAATGCAAGAAATGTCAAATAAAGTCCAAAAATATTATGTCAAATAATCGGTATGTCAAAAATATAACTATAATTAAAAACATGACAAATATAAAAATTAAAAAGACAGAATATTTTTATCACTGAGAAATTCTCCGATGTCATAGTAGTATTTTTGAGCTAACACATATTTTAATTTAGTTTTAAACGTACCAACATTCATTTCTCTTAGCTCTTATATGATTATCTTTGTAGTAACAGTATTCACAATGAAGTATTGTTATACAATGTTTGTCTACTGGTTTCGGAGCCTTAAGCGGTGACATCTATGGCAAATTTCGAACAACTTTTACTATTGGACCAACTCTGAAAACGTAAAAAAAACTGCTTTTCCATACTATTTTTTAAAAATTTTGACAAGGAGTAGGGAAAGTCTGGTTTTTTGCCTTTTTAGAGTTGACCCCACAGTAAACGTTGTTCAAAATTTGCCATAGATGTCGCCGCTTAAGGCTCCGACACCGGTAGACAACACACATTGTATAGTACTCAAAATTGTTTAACCACAACCCAAAATATGTTTAAACGCTTCAATAGCTCAACAGTTTACTTCAGCCACAATACAGTTTCATTTAAACTTATTAACCCGGGAACGGTGACCTATATGTCTGTGGGACCGGGTCACTTGGTCAATTCGAATAACTTTTTCCCTGGCCGCCATTTTTTGTCGCCATTTCGAGTAGCTGCCTCATTTCCCTTCCCCCACCGCCAGTTCACCGTGCTACGTCTGTGCGGGCGCACGTTCTCGAGTTTTGGTACCAACCCGGTGCGGTACACCGGGGTCACCGAATATGTAAGTAAAATATGCAGAGTTGAATTATTTATTATTCGTTTTTGTCTGGTTAGTGTACATTTTTTACTTTCCTTTATTATTGTTTTATTGCATTATCCTATAATCAGTAAGTTTATTGAATTATTTTATAAATTTTATCGAGATATCACAAATTTGTTCTTTCTTGTTTCAAATACAAACTTTGTTACAGCATGTCGTACGAAAGGGAACAGCGTCGTCTAGAATCGCTTCTTCACGAAGTGCTTGATGACGACAGACAATCAATGTCTTCAGACAGTGAAGCTGGAAGTGATATCGAACCAACGGATCCTTCACCAGACGACATACAGAATTCAGACAGCGAAGAGGAGCTCAGTGACCGAGAAGCTTCAAGTAACAACAGCGCCTTTTATTTAGGAAAAGATAAAAGTACGAAATGGAGCAATAAACCCCACCGCCAATCTGTCCGTACTATAAATTTCAATATAGTAACTCAGTTACCAGGATCTAAACGCTATATCTAGTGAAAAGGACCCTCTTGGAATTTGGAGACACTTCTTTGACGACACTATAATCAAGATTATTGTTGAGTATACCAACCAATACATTGCTTCCGTTAAAAATAATTATGCTAGAGAAACGTATGCCAAACAGACTGATTTCAAAGAAGTATATTGCTTTGCTTTTATTAGCCGGAGTAAAAAAATCAAATCACCTGAATGCTATATTAGAATAGCTATTTTCAAAGTTTTTTTTGTAATTTTTTGTTGGTAGAATGCCATTTTTAGTTTATTTTGTGTAAGTTCATATAGTTTAGAAATTGAAAAGACTGAAAGAATTTCGAAAATATGTTGATTGTTGTGTTCTCAAAGTTTTATAAAACTGGAGTGTAAAAACCAACTACTTTTATAGGGTTCTATGTGAAGTTGTATAATTATAAGAAAAAGTAATTAAACGAATCTGTGATTAACGAAATATTGTGGTTTTAATGTCAAATAATTTATAATTAGCAAAAAATAATATCAGTAAATAAAAGATTTTAAAAAATCTTTCATTGAAAACCCCGGTGCGTGGAACCGGGGTCACCGAAGATGTAAGTCAAATCGACGTCACCGTTGGTGGGTTAAAAAATAAAATAATAATTTCAGCGGTAGTTTAATATTTAATTTACGGTGTCTGCGTACAGCGTTTTGGTACATTAAATTCAGCTCATTTCGCAGTAATGAAATAAATAAAACTTAATGTTTGTTAAGTAGCGTCTGAATGTTACGTTTTCATGCTTAATTATGCAAAAATGAGTTTATTTACATTTTATTTGTTTGAAAATTTTGCTAACAATGGAGTTGTAATCTTGTGTTATGTGCTACGGGTTACGGCGTAGTATTAAGAGGATTATACGTAACACCAATTTCACCATTTCCTTTCCTCGTTTTTTTTTATTTTAAATAAGATAAATAAATATTTGGGGACATTTCACACACGGCCTCTGAGCCCAAACTAAGCAAAACTTTTGATATGGCTGCCAGAGACTGATATACTACATATACATATTTTTAAATACATACTTATATAGATAGTAACTAAATAACACCCAGACACAGAGCAAAGACCTACGTTCATCACATAAATACTTACCCTGGGTGGGGATCGAACCCACGCCTCTTTGACCCAGTAGCTAGGGTCACTGACCACTGAGCCACCGAGGAAGTCGAATAGGCAATGAATAACGAATAAAAATAAGTGAATTTCAACCCGCACTGGGCCAGCGTGGTGGATATGGCCCAATCACCCTTCGCGGGTAGGTCTACGTCCTGCAGTGGACTATTAAAAAGGCTGATACAGTACAGTACACACAGTCCAAGTCGTAGTCATATTGTCAGAGTTTTTAAACCGATAGAGTAGCACCACCAGCAATTAAAAGATCTTGAAACTGTATTTTGAAGATAACACCCGATTATGACGATTATAACATTGACAGTAGTACCTATGTCTTATGACATCGTCATCGTTATCTTCAGTAAGACGTCCACTGCTAGACATAGACCTGTCATATGGATCTCTAATAAGACATTAGTATTCAGCATATTCCTTCGGTCTTGATAAAAGGACATGTCCACAAAATGTATGGAGGCTGGTATAATAATGATCAAAAATTCTAACCACAACACTCGTTACATTTCGAGAAAGTTCATATTTTTCTGAGTCTATTACAACAGTTAAAACAAAAAAGACACGTGCGATTTTTTTTTAATTTACTGGGATAAATATATATATTTGCCTCAATAAGTACTTTATCTCTAGCAATCAATTAACCAAATTGTTAAATAAAAGCATTTTTACCAATTAGACACACTTTTTAAGTGTTTTTTGTCACATTGTACTTAATAACTGGTCACACTGGTAGGTTATAATTTTTAATTTTAGCAAATTAAGAGATGAATGTGGAACAATCAGCTACGAATTCAAGTAAAATAACGATAGAAGCACTTTATTATTGCTAAACTAGAAAAAATAATAAGCTGTATTGTTTTTTTTTATAAAATTTGATTTTAGCATTTAAAAAAAATTGTAGGGGTGAAAAAATCTAAACTAAATATTTTTGGGAAGCCCATAAAACAAGCTTTCAAATGATGTATATATCATCTTGGTTCTATTTTTCTCTGAATAATATACCACTTGTGGACGTCACCTTTATGGTCCACCTTGTCGGTGAACTTTCCACGCTCCTCTTTCCAATATGTGGTTAACGTATAGCAGTGTGAATAAGAAAGCAACATTGTTGAATCAGTAACTGAAACAAGCCGAACGCTTTGACTGATCATGCTTCTCTATTGCTTGTTCCGCGATCTCACTTACACACTCGTCTCAGGCGGAACGTGTCCCTTTTTCGTCTATGCAGCCGGCATTTACCAATTTGAATTGATGGTTTACTTGTACTGTACCAGCTTTATTTAAATAGTCCACTGCAGGACGTAGGCCAACCTATGAAGGGTGGTTGGGCCATATCCACCACGCTGACCCAGTGCGGGTTGGTGGATTCACATACTCCATCGAATTTCTTTAACGGATTTATGCGTGTTGCCTCACGATGTTTTTCTGCACCGAAAAGCGAGTGGTGTGAAATTTCGTACATAAATTTCAAAGAACTCTTTGGTACGGGACCGGGAATTTTAACCCACGACCTCACGATTGTAAGTCGGGTGTCACTACCACTAGACACCGCCACGACATAGATGGTTTAATACGTGACTATTATCTTAAAGCCAGAATCAACAAGCCATATTCTTATCTTATCATATAACTGTATACCTACCTAATAATAATCCATAAATTATCCTAACAATAATCACTAGGAAAGTCAACGACCCATGAAAGAAAAAGTCCGAGTCCAAGAAGGAAGTATATCGATAGGTATACTGGCGGCCTGCCAGGAGCTCAATTTTTGAAACGTTAGAATAATTTCTAACCATCGGAGAGTATCGCACGCTACGCCTTCCCGCTCGCACTAATTGTCAATCGATAAAACAGAGTACATTATCAAGTTTATGCGTATATTTTTATGTACCTTTTTGTACCTTTATCACGCAGTAATAGGCCGTATTTGATAATTATATTTTATTGGACGGGATTAAACCCCGACTTTGGTATCAAATAAATGTATCGACGTTGGTGAGTTCTTTTTTGAAAAATCTACCATAATGTTTTTAGACTATTGTTGATTTTTCAATGGCATTTTTTACATTTACATACTTGTAGATTGCAATGAGTTACTTGTGATATCTATGGCGCAAAAGAATTATCCATACTCGCTCCCGCTCCTCAGCTTCGTGACCAGACGCATACGTTCAGCCGTTCTACTGTTTCAGTAATAGAACCCCTGGAATAGACCAATATAGCACGCTAGAAATAAACGGGAAGCGTTAAGTAACCACGTGTCCTTTAAAAATGGTGACAGGTGTCCCTGCGCCACATCATGGCAATGGTAGTAGGGGAAATGCCTGGAGATGATGAATGATGATGAAAGTGGAATGATGCCATCTCGATGATTGGTCTACTTTCTAAAGATCTCATCTCAGAGAAGAGCGATCCCTTTACCACCATGTCATTTAAAAAAACACCTTACAGATATAGGAGTGGAGACCATGTACCGGCAAGCGCAGCGTTGGACGTCCACCCGTAAGGAGGACGGATGACCTCGTTAAGACTGCGGGATCGCAATGTGATGCAAGCCGCTTCTAACCGATCTAATTGGAGAACCACAGGGGCGGCCTGTGTCCAGCAGTGGACGTTCTATGGTTAATGGATGGATGAGGTATAGGGCCAGCAGACAGCAAGATAACAATGACATGATAAAAAATTGATTTAATTTTTCTTTAAAAACGGCATAACCGACGTCAACAGTTACATAATTA
Organism: Hypomecis punctinalis; assembly: GCA_949316475.1. Lineage (NCBI taxonomy): Eukaryota > Metazoa > Arthropoda > Insecta > Lepidoptera > Geometridae > Hypomecis > Hypomecis punctinalis. Next base: position 2,247,466 of record OX438815.1, read on the forward strand.
ATCGTTTTACTTATATTGTTTTTTACGGTTCCGTACCTTAAACAGAAAAATACGGAATCCTTATAGGATCACTTTGTTGTCCGTCTGTGTGTATGTCAAGACTCATTATCTCGGAAACGCGTATAGATATCGAGTTTAAATTTAAACTGTATACGTATATCTATGGTATCTTGCAGCTGTGTAAAAGAAAAACTTCTCAGTTATCGTTTAACGGCTCTAACTTTTTAGAGCCGTTTATGTCGTAAAAAACCGCATATTTTGACACTCACAAAAATCAAAACCTACAGGGTACTTCCCGTTGACATAGAACTATGAAATTTGCCAAAAAACATTGTCTCAGAGTACACATATAGGAATAAATCTGAAAACTGGACATTTTCATTTAAATCACAAAAAATGAGGCCTCAAAATTCATAAATTATGGGTTCAAAATTCAAAGTGAGTAAATCGTATCATGTAAGGTTGTAGAGAATTTAACAACTTACTACCCAATTTTGTGAAATTTTCTGGATTTGTACGGAAGTGTGACGGATAAGTGCGAGTCAAGCTCCGGTTGTCCGGGTTGTCCGGTTTTTAAAAACCACTCAACTGATTTCGATAAAATTTAAATGGGACGACTTCTGAAGTATGATCTATATCACATTAATCGGTACTAAGTAATCAATATCGGTTCATAATAATTGGCAAAGAGATCGCGGAAAACACATAAAAACAAAATAAAATCGAATTGAGAATCTCCTTAAAACTTTTAAAATAGGTTAAAAACGAAGTCGGAAGTCGAGAGTTAAAAACCATACTTACCAATACTAGATTAGAAATAACCATTGAAAGCTGTCATCGGACTCTAAGTTTGACAGGTGTCATGATGTCACCGTGCCACGGATTAGCAGATGTCAGGGGGCGCGGGATAATCCCTTCGTGACAGGGGGTGACTTTCGACCATGGATGTAATAAATAAAGGTAGATCCGGTGTTTAGTCATTTATCATCACTGCTGGACATTTATTGATAGGAGAGGCCTATGTCAGTAATAGGATTTCCAATTAGACCGGTTGGAAGCGGCTTACGAGTATCGGTGCATAATGTACAATGAGGATTAGTAAATAATTCGTCATATTAAATAAGCTTCGTCTTGAAGTCGTTTGGAGTTTGTTTGCTATATTTCGGAAACGCCGATGTTTTTTTGTTTAGTATTTTTATTAGTAGTTCAAATGTCACATAGATCGAATAACGTCTTTGTTTACATCGCATTTTCCACGCGTTTTAACCGCCATTTTAAGGTAATCATGCTTTTTAAATAATTTTTTATGTTCTTATGTAAATTTTTAACGTAATACCATTTTGTAATACTACTTTGTTTCATTTTGCTATGCTTAAACACGACATTTTATATTAATAAATTGTAGATTCCACAACAGCTTCTATGGGTTTTCGACGTCATTTTGCGCTATACATGCCTTCGTTAGAGCGCTTCCTCTCATTTTATCTTCTATGCTTTCGACCCTAAAATAAACCGGGAAGCTCTCAACTTCTGGGGAGATCAAACTTTTAACATAACACTGTTACTTAGGATGTTTTAAACTTCGCACAAACATGGAAAGTTCCTATTAACTTCTGAGATTTAAAGGTCAACGTTTTCTGTACATGAATTAATTGTAGCAGAATATTTTTGAGTATCTAAGTGCGTGTAATATACGATCATATTGTAGCTATCATACCTACCTAAGTTTTATAACAAGTTTTTAAAGTTAATACGATTGTATAGGCTGGGTGGCCTTGAACTCTGATTTAAGCAGCCTGAAGGCGTCTAACAGGGTTAAAACAACCGGGACCTACAATTCAATATGCTATACGAGCCACGGTAGTGCAGTTGTAGATGCCAATCTCGGACACCCATCCGAAGACTAACGGTGTTGAACGTTGCTTAACACAGAGATACCAGAGGGATAATGTGGTCGATCGAGGAAAGAAAGAAAGAGATGCAATGATTTAATATGACACGAGTTAGAAAGAGACAAGAAAAATATTTCGATTCAGTAGCTAGTTACCGTGATTTTTCTATCAGTAGTATCAAAGTTCAATTCATATTTGACAGTTTGACAGCCATGGCAAGATTTTCCGTACATTTCTGTGGTTGAGAATTGCCTGAAGCGACAACAGCGCTATAATAGCTCTGTGTTGCTTAACTTCGATTTGTAATATGACTTAATGCTGTCTTAATTTTATATAATTTTGATCATTTATGACGATGCTATTGCATATACCTATTACTTATTATATTGTTTTTATTTGTTTTTTTTAGATTATTTTATGTTAGGGTGTTCTAATTTGTAACAGATTATTTTATGTACCTAATTAATTCAACTGTAATTAGTAATTATGTTATCGAAAACCTTTGTAAAAAGACGATTCTAAGCGCGTTTCCATATGTCTAAAGAATAAAGCAAATATTGTTTTTTTTTTATTTTGATTTTCGATATTCGCGAACACCTAGTCAAGCTACGATTATAGTATTGCTGATTTCTTGGATGACATCATTGACAAATGTTTGACATGACATGACTGATTATTGTTTGACATGTTTTTAGTTATAGTTATTATTTAAATTGATTTATGACATTATTTTATGATCATCTGACATTATTTGAATTTTTACTTGACATTATTTGTGTAAAAGGCTGGTACAGTACAGTACAGAATCTAAAAAACAAAAACAGTGTAGGTAAATGCTCAAAACAGTGAGAAGAGTCTGAGATCAGTTTCGCTTTGACGCTAAGTCTGCGAGTAATCCTTCATATTGTCAGTGCGTTCGTAACGACCTAACTAGCTCTAAGTGGCAGGCTTACAGGCCGCCTAAAGGTCTTCAACGTTTCAATCCTGTAAATAGCTCCCACCGACTGAGAATAGAGCATAGGTGACAAATTAGCATTTGACGATACGCTCTAACTCACATTTAGACGGGGTTTATGACCTAGCTCTAAGATGACTAAATTAGAATGCCTAACACCTGCTCACGCTCTTATTAGAATTAGGTGCAATTTGTATAAAGACGGAGCGGAGCGAACTGACAACCGATGGCGTGGAAAAGTTCTCAAGTAGAGACCACGTGTCTGTATACTCAGCGTCACATAGGCGGTGCCAAATGACTAAAATGAAGTCATAAGCGATTGCTATTACGATTGCTATTGCTTAGGCGGTAAGGGGGCTGGACGCCGCTGAGGTGAATATAGTTCCTAGAGAAACATGTTTTTTGGCACTACGTTTATTTATTTGCAAATTCATTTTTACTAGTACCAGAAAGTTACATTTAAAAAAAAACGGTCAAGTACGAGTCGGACTCGCGCAGGAAGGGTTCCGTACCGGACGGAAGCTCTCCTTAGTATATTTTATTTTAATCATTTATTTTTGAAGGAAATTTACAACTTAATATTCTATGAATATTTCAAGCAACTTCCTGTTGCCGTTTTATTAATATCGAGCAAAAATCCCCCCTTAAATATTTATTTTATATTAATATAATTATTTATTTTTAAAGTAAATAACTAACTAAATATTCTGTGAATATTTCAAGCACTTACCTATCACAGTTATTAATATTGAGCGAAAAACAGCAAAAAATTCATGTTTTTTGTTTGGGAGCCCCTCCTATTTTTTTTTCTGTTCTTAGTATCTGTTGTTATAACAGCAACAGAAATATCATCTGTGAAAATTTCAACGTTCTAGCTATAACCGTTCATGATACAGCCTGGTGACAGACAGACGGACAGCGGTGTCTTATTTCTAATCGTAGTCTATAAGTCTAATTCCTGAGCGAAGGAGGAGGGCTATGTCCAGCAAATGTTGTTAATACTTATTGTCAATATTCTGGATGTTTCAGCTTCTTTCTGCTTTGGTAGGCTCTAATCCTAGTCCTAATGCTTTTTATTTCAACAATGACTCATTCAGAACTCTAATAAGCTTTAATAAATAGCGCGATTTTTTCAATAAAATAGATATCAATTTCAATAGATTAGATCAATATTTCATTAACTTTTTTGTTACACAAAGCTGTTACCATTGACGGAAAATATCATAAAATAATTAAATAAAAAATAACGAAGAAAAACCTAACAACGACTTATGTTTTACAAAATGCACTAAGTAGGTATACAATATTTTTTTGTCATCTAAATTTTGTATGTTTTCGGAAACATGGATAATCTCTATTAAGTGAAACTTGACCTAAAATTAACGTTTCCGCCCTACATTTTGCCACCTTAAATTAGTATCCACCTATCCACTGTATTTGCTTCCGCTACCGCGGCGTTATTGTTCAGTGAGAGTCAATAAACTATTTTAATTGTCAAGATAAAGGCGCACCGGCTCTCCGAACCATTGCTGCAATTGGCACAGTGGAAATTACCACAGAAGGATAATAGGCAATTCATACATATTCTTTCGGATTTTCTCAATCGACCATAAATCATCTTTCTGGTATTTTTCACTAGACCAGTACTGTGACGGAACTGTGTCGAAACTGTGGATTCAATGATCAGTGAATTCAATCGGAACTGTGTTAAAACTGCGGATTAATTGATCAGTGAATTCACAGTTCCATCACAGTACCGGTACAGCGAAAAATATCATTTCATGCTTGGCTGCTAGATAGATGAATGATCCCATCCATCCATCAGCCAAAGGACGTCCGCTGCTGGACATAGGCCTCTCCTATGGATCTCCAATAAGACCGGTTGAAATCGGCTTGCATCCAGCGCGATCCTGCGGTCTTAATGAGGTCTTCCGTCCACCTTGCGGGTGGACGTCCTACGCTGCGCTTGCGTGTACGGAGATAATAGAGGGATAATGTGCTCGATTGAGAAAATTTAAAGCACATCAATTTAATACGGCACGAGTTAGAGACGCCACGTACGCTAGACCAACTCCTCCGCCCGCCGCCCGCCACACCGCTCTGGCGTGATCCTGTCGAGTGAGACCGCGTAAAATTTTACCGAGTGAAGGGGCGTGGTACTCGATTTTTGAAATAATAGTTTATCAATGCGTCACCTTAACTCATTGGTGTCAATAAATCTGGATTTCAAACATATCAACATGCCTTGTCAACATGTAATTTTGACACAATAATTATTTTGTCCAAATTTTGATTACCTAATCAATCAAATACACTTAAAAGTTTCGTTCCGAAGTCGGAATCTTTCGTCTCAAAAATAGCTTTTTCCGTTTTTAACGCTGATAGACAATACAATTCAGAAAAATACGAAACACGTGGTCAATTAATTTTGTTTAAGGATGTCTATGCTAAATTTCAAGTCAATCGGCCCAAGGAATCACGTCCTCCCATACTAAGTTTCCCTCGCTATTTCACCCACTTAGGGCTTGAATTTCGCAAAATCCGTTCTTAGTGAGCACTTATATGCTAAAAGGATCGCCCATGTAAAATTTGAGACTACACTTACCTAGCACTTGACTTTTTGAGATTTCGTGATAGGTGAGTCTGTGAATCACGATTTTATATACCTATATATAGATGAACACATCCTCACTCCTCAGTCTCAGTGGCTGCCGGTGTCGGCACTGACATGGACAGCATCAAGTGGGGATGCGTTTATAGACATCAAAATCAGTTTATCGGTGTACGAAATGTCGTCAATATTCGTTGAAAAATGTGAATATGTAGAGGAGAATCAACATCTGGACAAACGAAAGCAAAATTGTCGAGTCGAAACTGAGGCTCTATACCTCACTTCGATGGCTTTATCAAAAACAATTATGCTGAATAACGACTTTTTGATTCTTAAAGGTAACCTACTGATTTCACTATGTCCGATGGTATAGTAAAATACTATATTTGGCTTAGTCCGGAACGGAGCGGGTTTTGTTATTGCCAAGATTACGCGATTTCCCTCGGGAGCGATTTACAAATTTTGTAATAATTTTATAGAGAATAATCCTCTGTGTATTATGGTGTTATTTATGTGGATGAAGGGATTAACTGGAGACAATGAAAAAGTTTTAAAACAAGTTTCATGATTTCAAGAATCTATTTAAAATTTTGAGACTTAAATGTAAGTCTTGCTGATCATCGACATAATCGCCTATTGAGTGATCGTAAATTGACTGCTTCGGTGGCTCAGTGGTTAGTGACCCTAACTTCTGGGTCAAAGAGGCGTGGGTTCGATCCCCACCCAATCATATCAGTGGTAAAACATCGTCTGACACATACACTAGAAAGAATCTAGTCTTGTGTCCAATGACTAGACCCTTTGTAGGTATACATTTTCAATTATAATCAATTAAAGCGGCAGTGAAAAACAAATATTAAAGTAGGATTTTACAGAATACTTAATGAATATAATAGACTTTACAAAATACAAAAAAAAAATACAAAATACAATATAATTTATTTTTACCACAACTTTTACAAAAACCTTAATGATTACATTAACAATGAATATAATTTGTTTTTTTAAGGAAGTAATATTATTTTACAATTTAAACTACGAGTAAGGTTAATTTATGCAAATAAAAGACATTTTCACCAAAGCAAAAATAAGGTTTCACAGTTTGATTGTGAGACCTGCACTAGTAACAAGTACTGTATCACAGGGCTCAAACAGTTCTAATGAGTTACCTGACTAAGCATATTGGTGAAAATTGGTTAAAATAAAGAGGAAATGAAACGTTTTATTATTATTTATAATACATAATAATATTAAGTACATAATAAACGGAAATACCTTGGTAGTATAGATTAATTAGGTATTTATTATTTACCCATAGGTGCTCCTTTTAGAATAAATTCTTTTGTATGCTGTTCTATGATCATATCTCCCTTGTAACCTCAAATTAATTTATGTCTGTTACATAATAAAAAAAAAAACAACGGGTCGCACTCCGGGAGTGCCGGTAGAAGAGAAAACTTGTTCCCTCTTACGAATTTTCGATCAGGTTACGTCATGTGGTCTCTCACTATGGGCCTTATTAGTAAGCTCCAAGTAGCCCAACGAGCTATAGAGAGGGCTATGCTCGGAGTCCATCTGCGGGATCGAATCGGGAATGAGGAGATCCGTAGAAGAACCAAAGTTACCGACATAGCCCAACGGATTAGCAAGTTGAAATGGCAATGGGCAGGGCACATAGCGCGGAGGACTGATGACCGGTGGAGTCGAAAAGTTCTCGAGTGGAGACCACGTACCGGCAAGCGCAGCGTAGGAAGTCCACCCACAAGGTGGACAGATGACCTCATTAAGACCGCAGGATCGCGCTGGATGCAAGCCGTTATCAGCCGGTCTTATTGGAGATCCATAGGGGAGGCCTATGTCCAGCAGTGGACGTCCTTTGGCTGATGGATGGATGGATGGATGGACGTCATGTCCTGACGCGAGTTTAACATTTATTCACCCCAACAAGATTATTTTTTGCAAAAAATAGCATCAACGACTTCACCCGTGTACATAACTTATGTGTTAACGAATATTTCGCACGGATCGATGTAACATTTTTCACATTATTGTTGATTTATCAAAAATGGCTCAGCCGATTTCAATTAAATTTAAATGGGACCAATTACGAAGTATATTCTTTCCAACAAAAAAATAATTATTAAAATCGGACTACTATGAATAAAGTTATGCGTTATAGATAAAAAAAAATATACGCGTCGAATCTCAATTCGACACTTTTTGACCGACGAACCAGAGGAAGTACTCATACTTCCTCTGGTTCGTCGGTCAAAAAGTGCACATCGCCGCTAAAGATTCCACATAAATATCAAAAATATGATATTTAATGTACATTCAAGTAGAAACATCCCTATAGTTTATATTATACATTTCAATTCAACTCGAGGCCATATTTCTCGCTTATCCTGATTCATTACAGCTTGTTCAGCTTTGCACTTTTAATGAGTCCAAAGCTAAAGCTTGTGTGGTATGAATTTCCGAAAATACGAGCTGTTTAACCCCTTGTCACAGTAATAATTCTACTGGAATTCGAACTTAGATGGTTAAAACTTTGTACGCTTTATTTTGACGAGATACTTAAATTCTGTTTTTGATTGGTGATAATGTTATTGAAAAGTTTTTAATTAGGTAGATATAAACTTCATGTAGCTTTAATTGTTATGGTACAGATATGACTAGGTATTTGATACAGAAATGCTGAATAAAGTTAGCTGTTTATTATAACGCAAGTACCATACTTGCTAGGAACTTGTTTTTAAAAAAAAGTATTATTTGTATTGAAAAGTACGAGACTACAGGCCCAATTATGAAGACACCATCGTAATTATTCTTGATTCCTCGTCGTAGTTCTTTTTCACTTTAGGCATTCGATAGAGAGAAAATGTTTACGTTGCTATTAAATTAATGATGGCGCCTTCATAATTGGGCCTTATGCCCACTTCAGTGCTCTTTCACCGATCAGCACCATCGTGTGCCATGTAGGTTTAGGCACCAGTAAAATATTCTGACTACTATTGATGATGCACGTTGCAGTGTTACTAAACGTATGCGTATTATGTTGATTTCGTGCCGGATAGAAAAAAGAAAGAAAACGTACTTTTCTATAGCCGTCATAATAATAGACACGCCTTGATCTAACAGAAATTAATTAATTATTTGGAAAAGCAAAGCGAAGGATTCCAGTGATGCAGGTTCAAGTCCTGTTTGTTTTTTTTTAAACAACTCGTTGAACCTGGACTCATCTCACATTTTCTACACTAGTGAAATAGCATTAGCTAAATGCATTTTTTGTGATAATAATTATGTGTTATGTTTCATTTTTTCCACATTATGTTTTTGATAGTATTACGTACTTAAATCCAGGGCTGTATGGTTTTTCATATTAACTATGTTTATTGTATCTGTTGTGTAATATAATTTTTGTATTGACAAAGAACGATAACAGTGTGCGGTGAAACGGAGTTTAAAGAATTATAGATGGACTGTTTCATAGTAGTTGAGGGAATCACTCAATATAGTTTTTCAACGCATACAGAGCGACATACACCCATAGAGAGCGACATCATAAATAAAATAAAATTATATTTTCATTTCGACAGGCGTCATAATTATTGCGTATCACAACAGTGGCTGCTCTGTCACTTATTTATAAAATAACTATAATGTATGTAAAATAAATATAATGTACCTATTTATACCTTAAGTTGACAGTTTTTGTGCTTGTCAGACCAGAGACGCCCAACGCGGATCTTCAACATTATTTCTATTGAGCTATTCACTCAGGCATAGGATAAACGCGACCAGTGTGAATGGCGGCTGTTCCATTAAGCCAAACTAAATCTTGTAGCTAAGTGTGTATCTAATCGAGACTTGTTTTTATACCGCATCATGCAATCTGACCGTTTCGGATGCAAAAAGACCGTACGAAGTGCAGGAAACATAGCAAAAAGCGTACACTGGCATAAGCAGAGACAGGTGCTAAACAGAGAAGATCAAACTAAGCAATGGCTTAGCATTTTTAAAATTCTCACTATCATAATATATTGTAATATTTGTTGTATAGTCGCATCAAAGGATGTATGGTAACAATAAAATAATATTTTGATAGATGGATAGATCTTGGGAATGAAAGAAAAGGGACTGATCACTGATGCAACTTTACCCACGGTTATAAACTTAGTCCACGGTACGCCACTGAATCTAAGTGTGTTTTTATTTTCAAATAGAATAAGTTGCGGATGCTAACACCCTATGAGAACAAGTAACTTTTTTTTTAAAGCTGGCAGAAGAATAGTTTACTAGGCCAAAATTTGCATGAGAATTACAGCTCGACGCATGACGAACACGTCCAAGAGTTCTCCATGAGCATTCCTCTTGTCCAGGAAAACAATACAAATTATGTATCTAAATTTGTATGATAAAATGTCGACGACGTAACTTTGTCCTAATCAATATCAGTTGGCCCTTTTCTCAAAAATGTATCCTATTTAAGAAGACTTCTATCATGCTGAATCCTTCTGTGTTGTCAACTGCAAGCTGCGGATCACCCAATCCTTGCGCAGCTGCTAAGTGGACTTCAGTGAGTGTCGCCCTTGGATCCCAAAAATAATACTACCGTAGACTTTGTATGCATATATTTATGCGATAAGTTACAGCTGTATCAGAACACACAAAACAAAACGGGTCGAGGCAAGTGCCACCATTGTACGGAGAATCTTACCACCGCGATCTAGGAATGGGCGCTCGTTTACTAACGCCATCTAGTTTCGTTTGGCGGAACTACGGCAATGCTTTGGAATATTAAACATACCGCCCACCAAGGAGAAATTGACAAAATTTTCCTTACAATGGCTACCGCCCACCATGACGTGTAGTATAACAAAAAGTAAGAATATGATATAAAAATTTTGAAATGCAACTAGCTAAAGACATATAACATAAAACTATATAACATAAAAATTCAAATTGTAACGTATTGTTAGGGAACCAATCTTCTATTAACAATTGTTGATAAACCTATCCATCTACTAACAACCTAATTTGACACAGGTAGCAAACATAATTTTGAAACAGGACGTTTGATTATAGTGTCTTTACATCTCAAGCTGACAACTCGAGTAATTCCGTCCAGTCCAGTATGCTTTTGTTCGATGATACCGTATAACCATCGAGCTGGAGGAAGATCGTCTTCCATCACCAACACCACTTCTCCAACGTTTGGCTCCGTATTGTGATGAGTCCACTTGTAGCGATGATGAAATTGTGTCAAATATTCCCTGGACCATCGTCGCCAAAAATTCTGCGTCATTCGCTGGATGAGTTGCCATCGTCGCAGGTTTCCTATATTAGCACTTTCGTAACTTATATCCGGTGCTGTAATTAACGGTTCACCAATGAGGAAATGACCGGGTGTCAGTGGAGCTGAATCTTGAGGATGAGTACTCATCTTGGAAATTGGGCGCGAATTGAGGCAAGCCTCAATTTGCGAGAGAAGGGTGGACATTTCTTCGAATGTCAAGGTGGAGCATCCGATGATGCGTTTGATGTGGTGTTTTGTAACCCGTACGCCTGCCTCCCACAATCCTCCGAAGTTTGGAGCATGAGGTGGGATAAAGGGCCATTTCTTCCTTCAATTTTGTAGTCTCTTCTAAAAACTCCATTGCTTGGCAAGTCTTTGTACAGGTCTTAAGACTGTCTTGTATTCCCTTTGTAGTTATCCATTTAGAGGGTAATTGCTTCTTGCTTCCTGGCATCCATCGCTTTATGAGAGCAACCACGCTAATGAGTTTTGTTAGAGATGAAAATCGCAATAATATCTCCTCTGTTGAGTCTTCCTTTGGATTTTGGTAAGTATTTACTGCACATATACGTTTTGTATTCTCTTCTAAATTTGTATCCTGTCTATCAATGTTTTTGTAATTTATGGTTTTTTCTTTCAGCCACATCGGACCTTCTTGCCAAAGCTCTTCGTGTTCCAGACTCTTCGTGCCACGCGATGCGCTATCTGCCAGATTGTCTTTCGATGAGACGTGCGACCACTGTTGAGGTTCTACAGCCGTGATTATTTCCGTCACACGGTTCGCTACGTAGGTTTTCCATCGGGTAGGTCTACTGTTAAGCCAGGCAAGTACTATAGAGGAGTCGGTCCATGCATGGATTTGTGTTTTGTGGATGCCTAATACGGAAGCTATTTCAACTAACAGTTTAGTCAGAAGAACTGCTCCGCAAAGCTCTAGTCTTGGGATCGAAATTTGCTTAATGGGTGCTACCTTCGTTTTTGATGTGACTAAGCTTATGTGTACATTTCCTTGACTATCTATGACACGTAAGTAGACCACAGCCGCAAAGGCGTCATTTGATGCGTCACAGAAACCTTGAAACTCACGAAGGAGGTCGTCTGATCGTGTATTGTGCCATCGTGGAAGTCTAAACTTGGTAAGTTGCTGTAAATCATTACGGTAGGTTAGCCAGTCCTTCAGTAATTGAGAGGGAAGCTCATCGTCCCACTCAATTCCTGAGAGCCACAATTTTTGGATAAATATTTTGGCTGTGATAATTACTGGCGCCAACCATCCCAAAGGGTCGAATAAACGGAAAATGTCCGATATTACTTTTCTTTTTGTTACAGGAATCGTGACCGGTGGAAGCTGCACTGCGTACTCAAAGTTGTCATCATTCCGGTTCCAGGTAAGTCCCAGGATTTTCATGTAAGTATCGATTTTTATTTTTCTGTTCATATCTGTCTCTCCTTGATCCTTGTCTATTTCCTTTAACAGTTCTTCGCTATTACTACTCCATTTCTGAAGTTCAAATCCTGATCCTGATAGTAGTTTAGTCATCTCCTGATAGATCTGTTTTCCTTCTTCTATTGTTTCACAACCTGTCATTAGGTCATCCATGTAAAAATCCTTTCTTATTTTTTCAGATGTCGACGGATATTCTCTACCATCATCACGAGATAGCTGTTGCAAACATCGTACCGCAAGGTAAGGTGCTGAGGCAGTTCCAAACGTAACTCTTAATATACGTAAATGTTGCAGGTCTTCGTCTGGGCTATCACGCCACAAAAGTCGTTGAAAATCTGTATCCTTTTCACGGACCTTGATTTTTCGATACATCTTAACAATGTCTGAGACTAAACATATCGGGTGGCTTCGCCATCTCAGCAGGATATGGCGAAGATCATCTTGTAGCGTGGGACCAACCAATAAATCGTCGTTTAGCGAGACACCATTAGTACCAGGCTCCGAAGCATTGAAAACGACTCGAACTTTTGTAGTATCTTTGTTCTCTCTCACGACGGCGTGATGAGGTAAGTACATTGCTTTCGGGTTATCTAGCTGTGCCTTTGGCACCACTTCCATGTGTCCTAGGTACAAGTATTCTTTAATGACGTCGGTATATGTTTGTTTCAGGTTTGGATCCTTGAGTAATCGTCGTTCTTGTTGAGAGAAACGTTTCGTTGCAATTTCTCTTGAATTACCATACTGGCACCTTGGATCTTCGTCTCTAAACGGTAAGTTGACGATGTATCGTCCCGAAGCGTCTCTTTGTGTAGTCGATGCAAAGATCTGTTCGCACTTTTCTTCGTCTTCGGTGAGGTGTGACTGGATGACTACTGCGTCCGATTCTTGTTCCCAAAATTTCTTTAAAAGATCATTTTCAGGATTGACGTGTACATGATTGCACAACATTTTGGGGTCACCTTCAGATTCGGGAACTCTTATGGGCCCGGATAGAATCCAACCCAGCGTGGTTTTTTGCGCTATTGGTGTTCCGGGTGGACCCTTGATTATACCTTCTAGAAGTATCCGGCCATAGACGTCCGCTCCGAGAAGAAGGTCTATTTTATTAGGTGTTCCAAATGATGGATCTGCTAGAGTTAGGCCTGAGAGTTGTGGCCATAACTCAACCACAATATGCTTCGAAGGAAGCACTGATGTAAGCTTGTTCAGCACAATAGCTTGAATGGTTAACCTGACATCTGGGTTATGAAGTGCTCGAATTTGAATTGAAACCCTCGATTTAGAGGCAAGAGAAGTATTCGAATCACTTCCTATTCCCACGATGGAGCTGTTGTGCGGAGTTTTTCTCAGCCCGAGTAATTGAACCGCTGATTCGGTTACAAAAGAAGCTTGTGATCCTTGGTCGACTAAGCATCTAAGAGTTACAAGAGATCCAGACTTTGATTGGGCGTTGACCAGTGCTGTAGCAAGTAAGACTTGGCTACTGGCACTCGAGAAGCAAGCTGTAACATGCGATGGAGTACTGGAGGCAGTACCTTGAGGTTCTGATATTGCAGGAGCAATATCTTGCTTCGATGACCGGGAAGCGTCGGTTGAAGAGGTGGTGTTCTTGGGATGTAAAAGGGTGTGATGTTTCTTTTTGCATAAACGGCACCTAGAGATGTGACGACAAGAATAGACGGAGTGATTGGCCTCTAAGCAGTTAAAGCATAAATTGTTGGACTGAACGAATTTACGTCGTGTGTCGATATCGTCGTTGGAAAATTTCTTACAATGACATAATCGGTGACTTTCTTTACAATAAATGCATACGATTTCACCATTGGTTGAGTAATGCACTTGAGTTACGTGAGATCGAGATTTGCTTAACAATTTAGGGTCGATAAATTCTAAAGCGCGAGATCTTATTTCAAGAAATTCGTTAAACTGTTCCAGCGATGGTAATTCATTGGACGATTCGCTAATTTTAAGCTCCCAGTGTTTTCTGGTTTCGCTGTCTAACTTCAAACTAAGAATGTAAATAACAATCGTATCCCATGAATTAACATCGATGCCTAGATTTTTGAGGGCAAACAGACATTCGTTAGTACAATCAAGTAGTTCTCTTAAAGCACAAGCAGACTCTGACGTCAGACTTCGTTGACCTATGAACTTCTTCAAGATGCAGTTAGCGAGATATCTTTTATTATCGTAGCGATCTTCAAGCAGCTTCCAGCACAACTCATAATTTTCACTGGTGATGGGAATGTGTCTTAACAGTTGCTCTGCTTCATCGCGCAGCTGTGCTTTTAAGTAGTGCAACTTTTGTACATCATCCAGAGTCTCGTTTTTGTGAACCAACGATTGAAATAGGTCTCGAAAACTTGTCCATTCAGTATACTTTCCTGAAAAGGTAGGTATAGATATCTTTGGCAGTTTGAGGCACTGATTTTTAGATGTTAGCGCTGGTTGACCGTAGTTGCTAAGACGTCTTTGCTCCTTGAGTTTCTCTAGATTCTCCATGATTTCAAACTTGTATATGGTGAATAGCTCTTGAGTGTTGTCGTACTGATCACTCGTTACATATTTGCTCGCTTTATAAACATCGCTGGCTGTATCTCTAACTATTTCGATGTGAGTTTCGGCGAATTGTTGCCATAAATCCTCCAGTGATTTAAGTCTGACTGCTAAATAAGCTTCGGATGAAAGTCGTTCTTGAGGCGATTTTTTAAAGTTAGTTCGTGCTTTCGAAATGCATTGATATAAGTCTTCCTGTATGTTAACTTTCGACTGCATTTTTCCTAAGTCTCGGTCTTGAGTTGTGATATTTCTATGTCTTAGTTTATTCTTGAAAGTATTCTAAGTCTCAGAACTTTTCTCAAAATTTTTCTAAGTGTTGGACTTTTTCTTCAAAATTTTTCTAAGTGTTTGGATTTGTTAACACTTTTGAAAAATTGGGCATAGGTTCCCCGTAGTAGCGTTTTTTCGCAAATTATTCTAAGTCCAAAACACTCTGACTAAATTTGAATCATGCAATAATTTGAAATTTTACGAGTTCCTGCCTTTAATTTTTCTATCACAATGTGCACAAGTCAATAAGGTTCAAAGTACTCACAGTTCTGATGTCACTTCAATATATCACTGTTTCCGCTTACTATAGTGACGTTGCTCCTTCCAATTGCGAGTCCAGGTGTTCCAGTTCAGGCCAGTCCGGTCCGGTCCAGTTTCGTCTTCTTCCAAGCCCGGTCCACGTCCGAGCTCCTTGCGATGAGTCTGAATGGATTCACTGACGTCACTGCAGTCCTGTGCCGTATATCCGACTCGTTAGGACCAATGTCGCCCTTGGATCCCAAAAATAATACTACCGTAGACTTTGTATGCATATATTTATGCGATAAGTTACAGCTGTATCAGAACACACAAAACAAAACGGGTCGAGGCAAGTGCCACCATTGTACGGAGAATCTTACCACCGCGATCTAGGAATGGGCGCTCGTTTACTAACGCCATCTAGTTTCGTTTGGCGGAACTACGGCAATGCTTTGGAATATTAAACAGTGAGGATTGGATTATCTAACATAACAGTCGTCAAGAACTTTGGTTTAACCTATACTATGTAAAACGCGTGACATAGTTTTTTTCTGTTGCATCGCCTACGTGTTATCTTATTTTTTGTCCCCTATAAACCTTTTTTCCGGGATAAAAAAGATATTATCCAACGTTCAAACTGTATTGTTGTTTGTATTTTTATTTGAAGGCCTTATTTCTTTCTATGCAACACTATATCCGAATTTCTTTAAAACCTCCGGCCGAACATTATTATCCCGCGCAATTTGGAGAGCAGCCAGGACGGTGAAATTGGGTCGGGCTGCGACACTTCTCAAATAGATAGGGGTTATGTTTGCTATCCTAGTTTATAGCGCCGTTTGAAGATGAAATCAAATATAAATATGATGTTGTAATAATACCTCAGGTTGGCTCGTTTTAAGTGCTTTAGCTCGCACAGCTTACGTTGATACTATCAGTCGTAGGAAGTAGATATCTAGATGTCCAGGGTAGAACAATATTCTGTCGGGTGCCGCGGAGGAGTGCGGAAGCGTGCCCGTAGCCCCGACACCAGGCGCAGTGGAGGAACACTCAGGGGTTTTGGTGGGTATACCGACCAGTGGCGGGACTCCCACATAACCACCCGCCTGCCCACGAGGTGTGGTGGTATCCATAAAGGATTTCCCCTGGTTAAAAAAAAAAAAAAAAAAAAAAAAAAAAAAAAAAAAAAAAAAAAAAATGGTAGAACAATATTCACAAGAGTCATAGGACGTTTTCTTTTGGAAATCATAGTCTTGGAAAGTATTGTAATCGGATCTAGGGGTTATGTTTGCTAGCTTAATTTATTGTGGAGATTGAACATTGTTTTAAGTGCTTTAGGAGGCAGAGTGTAGCAAAACTAATTTATGTTACGGGTAAAAAGATCATCATAATTATCTTTTTCATAAGTTTTGTTTTTTCAAATACATTTCCATCCATCTTATGGTTGCCAAAAAATCAGTTTTAGTGATATGGCCGCGCCTGTACATATCTCATTTATGTTACGGGTAGAAGAAAGATCATTGTAATTATCTTTTTCATAAGTTTTTTTTTTAAATCCATTTCTATCCATCTTATGGTTGCCAAAAAGAATTCGGTTTTAGTGATAAGGTCGCCTGTTCATGTCTCTAGTTATAAGTTTTCCTTTGTATGTATCATCTGGTGTAAACGATAAAGAATGTATCTATCTAGCACAGTAAGATCAGTGCAATGAACTAGGTACCTATTTTACGATGTGTTTCGTCACAAGATGATGATACTTTACAAGTGCAAAGCTATTTAATATTTAAACAAGACAGCTATGGCACTTTACCGTGTTACTTTTATAATTTTAATAAAATAAATCTATACTTACGTGAATCTATAATTTCGACACTGGTGTCTATCATCAATTGCAGCACCAACACCAGTAAAGTTACGCACACATTGTCTCTCCCCATGTTGCACACACGGCGTCCGCACGCACACTTTCACATCTCTTTGTATGTAGTTGTGTTGAGGACACATTGATTTAACTAGAGTTGCTCGACTGGTCTAGATTACACTGTGGAATTTTGACGCGAGAAAACTGTCACTGTCATAATTATTTTCTTTTGTTTCTCGATTTATATTTTTAATACTTTTTGTTTGAGATTCGGATTGAGTTTGATTTGAATTTAAATTACTTTTCACTCGATATTAATAACGTTGTTTTCTTTAAAATATCAAAGCTCTTTGGATATCTTCCAGTTTTATTTTCAAGCCGGAACTGGACCTGAAACAAAAATATGATTTTAGTTAATATAATATTCTTAATGATGAAATTATATTTGCAAAAACCCACGCGATGTGTTAATATCATGAATGATAAATGTTTGTGTAACTAGAAATAGTTGTCCAGTGCTTTAAATAAGTGGATACACGTGGAATTTTATGTCTAATCATAAACAGTTACGTCATGACTTAATTAACCTGTTAGGTGATACAAGATTATCAAAATGGTATCAACATCATTATATTAATCGTAGAGCACCAATGAGTGGTACAGGGTAAGCAAATAACCATGTATGTACCTACTGTATACTGAGCGCCACACAAATTGAAAGTTGGGAAGTTAGTCGTAGAGAACTGCGCAAACGCGAAAATATAGACGTTAGCGGGTGCCAGCGAGACGAGACGCCGGCGCACACCCGCCTGCCAACCTCGTGCCTCCCGCGCGCATCTTACGCCCGAGCTCACTACTTCGCCATTTGTATAGGCATTGTGCACACATGCGCAATAATTAGCGAATGTCAGCGAAGTGTCATCTGAGGCTAACTTCTCATCTTTCAATTTGTGTGGCGCTCAGTATACTGTACTGTATCAGCCTTTTATAATAGTCCACTGCAGGACGTAGCTACCCACGAAGGGTGATTGGGCTATATCCACCACGCTGGCCCAGTGCACGTTGGTGGATTCGCACACGCCATCGGATTTCTTCTACGGACGTGTGCAGGTTGCCTGACGACGTTTTCCTTCACCGAAAAGCCAGTGGTGTTAAATTCTGTACATAAATTCCGAAAAACTCATTGATACGGGACCCCGATCTGAACCCACGACCTCACGATTGTAAGGCGGGTGTTACTACCACTAGACCACCACGGCTTCATGTACGGAATTAAACCTAATATATTATCTAGTAACCCGTTGAATTAACTTGAATTATGGGTTAGAAAAAGTTGTTCATAATGTTAGTTTGAAACGCCCCCTCTTTTACATCAGTTTTGGATAACCCTGTATTGACATAGAAAAACATTTCTAAAATGTATAGATAAGAACGTCAAAATAGAGGAGTTTTAAAGAAGATAATTAGTTTTCATACATGATCCCATTTTTTTTTACTGAAGACCAATATAAGGACAACGAGCATGTGGGTTAAAAAGTACTTAATAACCAAACCCGCATATTTGGTTAGCGTACCTACCTACCAGGGGTCAGAACAGTTTGCAATAATCACATTATTGTTATGTTACTGAGTCACTCATTGACTAATAGTAATTGATATTTCACGACGCTAGTGGTGCATTTGAAAGTTTTCTGATTTGAGAGCTTTTTGAACTTATTTAATGTAGAAATATAACATAAAGACTGTCAACCTACTTAAAGTTGGGGATGGGCAATGGGTTCACACTTTTTGTAATAAAAATACACTAAAGAGACAGCATTGTAACCGGATTCCAGCGTTCTATCCTAACTAAAATGTCATTACCAGCACAAAAGATCGTCTGTATGCGTCACATCCGCTACACTAATAACCCCTCCGGCACAACTTCCTACCTTGCTTCCACAATTAACTTAAACTCTAAGTTTAATCACCCTGTCAAAAACGTTGATAATAAAATTTCATTACTACCGAATCGGCAAAAAGTCTAAAATAATGACCCTGTTACATTAATCAACGCATTTAGAACGCTTGCCTATATGGTAGTTGGGTTAGTTAGGCTTAGTAAGCGCCCTAAGCTAAGCTCTGAACACTAAAACTTATGATTCAGTTCGACTTATTCGAATTTTTTATTTATTCCTTACTGGCTAGACTTTACACACCTGTTACACAGTTAAAACTATCTAATTTCAACTATTTTATAGGCAAGCGTTCTACATACGTTGACTAAGGCAATAACGTCTTTATTTTAGATCAGTCAAGATGTGGCCATGAGCTTACTTGCTTAGAAAAAAAACCGACAATGTCACCAGCACCAGCCTCTAAATATCGCCGACATGCGACCTTGATTGACCTTGGATTCCATTTTTTTATTATAACTCCCAAAATTCAATCTAAAACATTTCGAATCTGTCAAAAACATATTGACATAATAACCTAAGTTACTAACACAGCGCGTCGGATTTGCATATGCAGTGGGTGCTGCCCATAGGTCATTGATAACTGAGAGGGCAGATGTTTTTGAAGTGTTTTGTAGAAAATCTATAAGAGGCTTATATCCAGCGGCGAACGGCGTCCTATCTATTAAATATGATAAAGTATTTTTTTAAGGTTCCGTACCTCAAAAGGAAAAAAACGGAACCCTTATAGGATCACTTTGTTGTCCGTCTGTCTGTCTGTCCGTCTGTGTGTCAAGACTCTTTATCTCGAGAACGCGTAAAGATATCGATTTGAAATTTAAACTATATACGTATATCTATGATCTCTTGCTGTTGTGTGAAAAAAAAATCTCAGTTACCGTATAAAAAAGTTAGAGCCGTTTATGTCGTAAAAATCGAATATTTCAACACTCGCAAAAATCAAAACCTACAGGGTACTTTTCGTTGATGTAGAACTATGAAATTTGGCGAGAAGCATTGTCTCAGAGTACACATATAGGAATAAATCTGAAAACTAGTAAATTTTTATTTTAATCACAAATAAAATAGGACCTATATTCACAAAGTATGGGTTAAAAATTCAAAGTGAGTGAATCGTATCATGTAAGGTATCAAATAAAAGAGCTTCATTAGCACATGCTAAAACAAATATATTTAATGTATGACGAGAAAAGCAAAAAAAAAACTTTTTTGTCGATGATATATTACAGAGATTTCAAAATCTTACTTCCCAATTTTGTGAAATTTTCTGAATTTGTACGGAACCCTCGGTGGGTGAGCCTGACTCGCACTTGGTCAGTTATTTAAAACTGGAAAAGTCCGCGCTTGGACGCCAACTTGACTAATAGTCTAATAATATATAGTAATAATAGTAATGCACATAATTACTAAGTTATGTACCTAACGTGAAAGCAATCCTGCCTACAAACCGCTTCGCTGTTTGGCAGTACTTTTAATAGGGATGTTTACTAAAAAATATAATTAGTCCGTCAAATAGATTGTGAAAAAGTATTAGACACGTATTTTTTCTTTTGTCAATTTAACACAAATTGATGAATAGCCTGTTAAAGTTCCGCGTGACGTCACTAACGGCTATGAAATGTACCCGCTAGTGCCGTCATGAGCCCCCACTCTCAAACTTTGATAAGGTTTATCTTAGTCACTAATTGTTTGATTGACAAAAGAAAAGTACGTGAACAATATTTTTCAATAATCTAACTGACTGACTAATTATAAGTAATAAAGATTTTCATACCCAGTAAACATCCCTATTGTACCTATGTATGTTATATTCAGGACACATCAAGGACATGTCCACAAAATGTATGGAGGCCATCGAGCTATATTACTACGTATAGAGAGGACAACGCACATCCCTACCATGTTCCGCCCAAATGAAGCCATATGGCTGCACATCAATTAGTTGCTTGCTAGCTCTTGAGTAAATCAGTCTAGTTTGTTTTAAAACGAAAAAAGTTCAAAATTATTGAATATGGTCTCGTGTGTGTTAAGATATTGCACGAATAATACAAAGAATACGGCGAAGTGCAAAGGAATAACTTTCCATCGGTGAGTAATTAGATAATCATTTTACAATTAAATGCAAACAAAATATTATCAGATGGCGCGTGGACGCCATGTTGCGATTCTTATCATAGACTAAAAATGAAGATGTGACATTGTGTGTGTGTAACAAGTGTAGGTAAAATTAGCTAAAGTTTCTTCTTATAGAGGAAAATAATAATCTAACACATAAAAAGTACACATCAGTGATTTAACAAAAAAAGATAAAAATATATTAATGATAAATACCTAATATACATATAATACATTGCGTGTAATATTAGTGTGATTAGGCAAACAGTGGTATATTATATAAAATACTTAAACGAATGAATTAGTTTAACTTAAATATTTACATGATATAATATTACGTTCGTCGTGGAAAGCTTTGAGGGAGGCCTATATCCAGCAGTGGACTTCTACGGGCTGATGATGATGTACTGTACCTGCCTTTTAATAGTCCACTGCAGGACGTAGGCCTACCCACAAAGGGTGATTGGGCCATATCCACCACGCTGGCCCAGTGCGGGTTGGTGGATTCACATACGCCATCGAATTTCTTCTACGGACGCATGCAGGTTGCCTCACGATGTTTTCCTTCACCGAAAAGCCAGTGGTAAGAAATTCCGTACATAAATTACAAAGAACTCATTGGTACAGGACCGGGGATTTGAACCCACGACCTCACGATTGTAAGGCGGGTGTCACTACCTCTAGACCACCACGGCTTATCAAGTTATTTGTCCCGGTACGGACACAATTCGCAAGCTACCCCTGTGTAGGTAAGTACCACGTCAATGATCGGCGAGATGATGATGATGATGATGAATATAATATTTTCTACTGATCAATAATTCAACTAATATTATATTATGAAGAAGAAAAAACAAAGTACGAATTCAATTGAAGCGTGTGTAGGTAATATAAACTTTGTCACTTCTGTAGTCAGTCAGCATCTTAGTCTATAGAAACGACCAGTTAATGCAGAACGTTGAACGAAACGCGTAAGCGCTTCGAAGAATTGCGGCGCTTTCGACCTTTTTGCCACGAGAAAACTATACCTTAAAAGTGTTCTAGCGCTGCGTGTTTATACTGGCTGATTAGACGACTAATTATTGTTACAGTGCTGAAGCGCACTTTAGATTATATTCTTAACAAAATTGAGCATGAAATTTGGTCAGGGTAGCTTCTCTAATTTCTCTATACGTAGTAATATTTCCTCAAAGATGGAGGCTGGTATAATAATAATCAAAAATTCTAACCACAACACTCGTTACATTTCGAGTAAGTTCATATTTTTCTGAGTCTAATACAACAGTTAAAAACAAAAAATAGCCCTCCGATTTTTTTAAATTAATTTTGATTTTATTAGAAAAATAAATATATTTCGCTCAATAGGTAGTTTATCTCTAGCAGCCGTGATTAAGTAACCTCCAAATTGTTAAGTAAAAGCATTTTTACCAATTAGACACACTCTTTGAGTGATTTCTGTCACATTGTGTCTACTACCTGGTCACACTGGTAGGTTATAACTTTTAATTTTAGCAAATTAAGAGATAAATGTGGAAGAATCAGCTACGAATGCAAGTAAAATAACGATAGAAGCACTTTATTATTGCTAAACTAGAAAAAATAATAAGCTGTATTGTTATTTTTCATACAATTTATTTTACGCATTTAAAAAAAATTGGAGGGGTGAAAAAATCTAAATTAAATAGTTTTGGGAAGCCCATATAACACGCTTTCAAATGACGTATATATCAGCTTGGTTCGATTTTTCTCTGAATAATATACCACTTGTGGACGTCACCTTTAAAACAATGTCATAGAAGATATAGATTCTCCCTGACTTGGAAAAGTTATTTTAAAATGTGGCAACCAACCCAACTAAAATGTTACCAGCACCAAAGATCGCCGACATGCGTCACATCCGCTACATTAATATCCCCCACCGGAACAGCTCCCTACCTTGAATTCCATAATTAACTGATTAAATTAACTCCCGGGATGTAAAATTGAGTTTTTAACTCTAATGGAATGTGCCGAAGTTGGGACAGTGTGGCCGATATCGCTGGACGGGGAATATTGGCATTTTTGCCTGTTGAAATGTATTTAATAGGGAATTAAATATGTAGAATAATGAGTGTGTGTTTAACAGAGCTTATTTTGTTAGCGAGGGAGTTTTGGGGTTGATCACAGATATTCTGATGCCAAGCACAGATGTTGATAAAGCTTAAAACAAGGTACTTGAATGATTTTTCGACCAATAGAATCAAAGAAGTTTTTTGATCAAGCAGACGAAGTAAGTAAGAGTTTCAGTTTTTTTCTTCATTCTATTGCTTATCTTATTTAGCCTTTTTAATAGTCCACTGCAGGACGTAGGCTTACCTAGAAAGTGTGATTGGGCCATATCTACCACTCTGGCCCAGTGCGGGTTGGTGGATTCACATGCGCCACCCAATTTCTTCTTCGGACATATTTTGCCTTACAAAGTTTTTCTTCACTGAAAAGCCAGTGGTGCGAAATTTCGTAAATAAATTCAATGAAAACTACTTGGTACGGGATCGTGATTTAATTTTAAAAACCCATGAAGTCACGATTATACCTAATGCGATTGCTACTACCACTACACCACCACGTCTTAATATTAAATTTATGAGTATTTCTTCCTGAAAATCTAATTAATTTCCACGCTTATTAATTATCACAAGCATGACAAACTCATAAAGCGCTAAAACATGTTAGCTTAAAGCTCTGCATTACAGAACATGCAGCGCTTCACAATTCCACGTTTTCAGTGCAGGCCCCGCGCGCGCGTAATTATTGCGTCCTTTACAACATTGGGGAACAGTAATATGAACAGTAAGGACTCGATCCTGTTTTTTTGCCCCGGGCATAGGCTGGTTCCGCAAATTATCTTGACTCTTTTCATCCGTCTTGAGGCACTGAGGTACTCATACTCATATTTATTTGCTTCCACAATGTTATAAAAAGATAGTAAAAAACTTAAAATATGTACAATTGTGGGCCCCGTGAACTTCGTTGCAGTGAGGTATATACCTCACCGCAACGGAAGTTTTCGATAGATGTGTGTTGCCAGTGATGATTTATGGAACTGAAACGTTGTCATAAAAATAATTAGTGGGAATAAGCTCAAGATAGTCCAACGTGCTATGGAGAGGGCTATGCTTGGTGTCTCTCTGCGGGATCGAATCGGAAATGAGGAGATTCGCAGACGAACCAAAATTACCGGCATAGCTCAGTGGATTAGCAAATTAAAGTGCCAATGGGCACATAGTTCGAAGAATGGATGGCCGATGGGGCCGTAAAGTTCTTGAATGGAGACCAATGACATGCATTGACTAGGTGGACTGACAATATAATAAAGATCGTAGAAACGCGCTGAATGGAGGCCGCTTCAAACAGGCCTTATTGGAAATCCATGGGAGAGGTCTATGTCCAGCTATGGCTACGGCTACGGCTGATAGATAGGTATATTTTTTCATGAAGGCTTTTTCATTGTTTATCTTGTTAAACGTTTCGATTTTAAACCATGCAGTCCCATCTCATCATGAACTTTTAATAGGTAAAGGAATAAGTATTTTACAAGTTTTTATATAGTTTCACCTGTCCCGTTGTCTGTCTGTCGGTTTGTAATCAAATCTTGCAAGTTAAATTTGATCCATTTCCCGGATCGGATTCATCGGAAACCGATAAAGCTGAAATTTTCCATATATGTGTAAATTGCTTGACAATGATGACATGATGATGATCTGATGATGGAGCTGGAAGGTGACCAAAGGAACTTTGCAACAAAACGACACAACCTCATCGAATTTGGGCTCGTTTTAATCATCTTGACGAGTAGTTTCAAAGGTAACCAGGGTCTGGCGATGGAGCTCAAAGGTGGTCCTAGGAACTCTGCAACGAAACGGCGCAAACCCATCGGGTTTCGGCTCGTTTGATTCGTCTTGGCGAGTACTAGTTCAGTAAAAGCTTGTTTTAAAAAAGTTTTTAAGTATTCTCGTTTATAAAATTTAAAATGAATAAAATTATTTTTCTCGATTACAGTAATTTTGTTGAGGTAAGTTTATTTGACTGCATGCTATTAAACTTTATTGTTGTTTGACCATAATTAGTAAGATGTCCTTACTGTCACAGAATAACATCGTCTATTCACAAACAATCGCGCTCGGGCCGAAATTAGCAGCGTGAATTAGAATTTTGAATGTTTAATTTACTTCAGCGTCGAATCCGGCGATAAGCCGGAAATAGGTGATTACCTACTGCCGAGGTACACTGCGGGATATCATCACCAGAATATAATATACTAGTTTTTACCCGCGGCTTCGCCCGCAAGATATTTTGATTTGACGCAATATCGTTATAATTTGTAGCCTATGTGTTATTCTGACATATAAGCTATATTATTGCAAAGTTTCATCTTAATCCGTTCAGTAGTTTTTGCGTGAAAGAGTAACAAACATCTATCCTTCAATCCTCACAAACTTTCGCGTTTATAATATTAGTAGGATGTGGTTATAATAAATGTGGTCGTCACAGACGATTTACCGTATTTTACCGGGTGGCATTTTCTAACTGAGCGCTACCGTGGCTCGGATGACACGTCAAATTGTAGATCCCGGTTGTTTTAACCGTTTAGCCATGTCAGAGGCCTTCGGGCGGCCTAAAAACTCTGACACCAGGGTTAGCCATTCGGCTATATGAACTTACTTACGGACTTTTATCAATCTATTATAAGACGGTCGTTTGAATTTTAGCGCCAAATATTAAAATTGTAAGCTAATTTAAAGATGTGTCGTGGCGCTAGTGATAAGTAACTTTGCTTTGTCGTTCCTTTCGGCGTACATTCATAAAACGATTTAAATTACAATCTCATTTAAAAAAAAATAATCCTTTACAACTTTGAAGATGAAAATAACTTATTTCAATAAAACTAATTTATTTTAGCTGAAACTTGTGTGAAAATAATAATTACATGAGCTGATGACAAGACAAGGGCTTCATCATCGCCAAAATATTGCGTAAGTTGAAACGTGAGCTGATTATGAAAATTAAGTTAAAAAAAGGAATGTCAGATTATTATTATATTGTTGTTTTGAACTTGGAAAATAATTTCTTATTTTTGGTTGATGTCGTTCCATTTTTAGTATTGTAATTAATGGTTTCTATTTGTATTATTTAGGTTACTGTCTCCGAAATATACATTCATACAGGGTTATTGGTAATCAATTAGCATCTTTTTAATGGCATATTGCAGCGCTCGTAGCGTAGTTTGTCTTCGTGTTTGTCAGCGTTCACCGAAATTAAGCAATGTTCCGCGCGGTCAGTATTTGTATGGGTGACCGCGGGTGGTTTTTCCGACTGAGCGCTACCGTGGCTCGGATGACACGTTAAATTGTAGGTCTCGGTTGTTTTAGCCTTTAGCCATGTCAGAGGCCTTCCCCCTCGAAAATTAATGATACCCTAGAAGGACAACAAGGAAATATCTATAATCTGGCCTAGTTGCAGATTTTTCTGAGGGATCTAAATACAAGAAAAATAATTAAGTAACTCAAGACTGGAAATTAAATCCACTCCCTTACAACTCCAAAATGAGCGTTCCCTCAATGAGCTTAATTTAATAATTACAAGCAAACAAAGCAATCCACAATATACTAGCATTGCTCAATATATTTTCACATTGCAGAACTGCACAACATTGTCTCGTCAAACAAATGAGTCAGGGTAAAAAGACAGCCACCAGGAATGCGATTCTGATTAATTAAAACCAGTGTGTTCATACCCGTAATTACAAGTATTGTTTGTTTAAAGCTAGTCTACACGAGCTAGTGATATGATTTTTATTTAGAGTGCTTTCCACACTAGGTTTTATCTCAAAGAGTTATCTTTAGTTTACTTGAGTTATCTTTGTGACAGGCATTTCAAAAATCTGAAGCGAACGCAGGATTTGAACCTGCCCTTTTGGATCTCTATCATATCTCTATCACATCACTATATAGTTGAAAGCAAAACCACTATTTTTGTGTATCCACTTATAGGTATCTTCCAAACTAGACAACAGATTGCAATGCGGTTTTCACCATCTTTTAGAATATTTCTGAAAAGGTTACAGATATAAATCATCCGTAATCGGGCAACTAGTCAAAATTAACAGTTTTTACTACAAGACCAACTGCAGGATCTCGAAAGAAAAACCTAACCATTGCTTATAGCTAATGCCGCATTTAATATTTTAGTGCGTGCTAAGAAGTCACTAGTTATTCTGTACTACATTCAAACAAATGACATTTGATGACACACCAAGATAGCTGAAAATAGACTCGAGACCACCGAGGGTACAAAACGACACATCTTATATAGAGTTAGGAATGTCTTGACAGTGTGACAAGCGCCTAACGAACAGAGGTTCAAATGACACTAACCAGCAAAGGGAGGGGTTGTGAAATTGTGAGACGAGTTTGTTAACTTTTTTTAATGGTATTAATAAGGGTGACGCGATTATTTCGCAGTAACGCGAAGGGTTTCTTTTTATACAACTTTCCAGACACAAAAAAAAATGTCAAGTCGTGTTGCCAGACAAGGAGTGTATTTTTTAAGGGTCATGTGTAATATTTTCTGGGTTTAATGAAAACATTAACTAGCCACTGATGTGGCACTAGCATATGAAAGTTTGAGTACTAACATTAAATTCCTAAAAACCCTTGAGATACAGCAGCATTTATCAACCAGAACACGTGTCTTTCTCGTATTTTTGGATCAACTCTGTCAAATGTAGAGGTTTAATAAATTATTATAAAAATATACATTTTTAAAATACAAGCTTTTGAGATCCTGGATATCATGTAGCAGCAGAGTGCTAGCCAGGACAAACCAAAAGCCCAAACATGGCGGGTCCATCATATCACTTCATCATCAGCCCCCCGACCGCCTAAGCAATAGCAATCGTAATAGCATCAATTGCTTTGCGCGGATTGCGAAAGCAATCGTTGAATGAACAATTGTTCAATCCATCGTCACATAGACGGTGCCAAATGACTAAAATGAAGTCATAAACGATTGCTATTACGATTGCTATTGCTTAGGCGGTCGGGGGGCAGATCATGGTACCATATATTGCTTTGTCATGCGATATACATACTCGTATATTATGCGTGCAAAATTCCAACCAATCGGAAGTTCAATTGGAAACCGGGAAGTTGATCAAATTGAACTTACAAGATTCCACCCAAACTTACATAATGTACATACATAGGTACATCCATTGCAAGTTAATTAAAAACTTGTTAAAACGTTTTCGTTCTATACTACAAAATGTATGTTTATTATTTTACGATAAACAAATGTGAAGCACAATGCTTCTAATAGTTAAGAGAAATTTTTATGTTGTGATGTAAATCTTTGATAACATGATATTGCGCGGGTGCATGGAAACTTGGCGAATAAATCTACCTTAATTAATTTTGATATTCATAAACTAATTACTTTTACAACTACAACTTCTTTTTCTACGCAGATTTAACTTATTATGTATCCAAAAATATTCTTACATTCAAAACAGCTAAGATCTATTTATCAAAGAACTCATAAAAAGTAAACGTAATTATATCACCACCCACGCTCGAAGTCAAAGACTGAGCTTTCATCTAAGTGAAATAATATCAAAAATAAACGAAAATATTTAGCAGAGATTTAATATTTTTTATCATCCATCACAACCGATTATCCCCTAGAATAGGCATGACAACGACCATTAAGCCCAAACCCCATTTGGCTTAGTCGTACTCACTTAAATTCTTAAACCTTACTAGAAAAACCCTGCGGTGATGTTCGTTTTGTTTTTACTTGCTGAAAATTTTGGGCTTCTTAGACCCCATCAAGGTTCATGAAAAAAGAATCGCAAGTCTATGTTAGAGGTAATTATCATCATCATCATCAACCTGGTTAATGCTGAGAATAGGCCTCCATTAGTTTATGCAATTTACCTAGCTGTCCCTTGCTTATTAGGTAAAGCTTTAATGTATTTATAAAGGGAGTATTTTCTATTCTAAGTGATTATTATATTCTTTGGAACTATTTTACAGATTTTTATGCATACCTATTTCACTAAGTTTTATTTGAAATAATAAATCTTGAGAATTATGAATATATCTGTAGAAGAAATTCTATGATGATTAGTAGACATTTTCGTCGACCAACCTGCACTAAGCCAGCTTGGTCAGTAACGTACAATCATTCTACTTACAAAATTAGGTCTAAGTTTAGCGGTGTATTACTATCCAATAAAAACTAATACAGTACAGTTATAGATAGTAGTTTTAGAACAATAACTGCATTAAACCACAAGATAAGTTCAAGAATCATGACAAACGTGCGTTTAGACCCAACGCATATATCAAAGGGTTGCCAGAAAACTTTATTAAACTTTATAAAACTTCACTTTTATTTTGTCACAGAAAATAACATTCAATGCAAAACTTTTTTTTTATTAAATATACAACTCTTCTATACAGTGTATATCTATGTATAGTTATTGAGGACTTGACAGTTTGACAGTTTAGTTCAATGGTTAAAACAGAAAATAATATTTTGTACCTGTACCACAATTGATGACATTTTCATTTAGCAATAATATTGGGAATAAACCCTACTTATTAGCATTATAATATAAGGTTATTAATATTCGCACAGATTATACTAGGCCGAAAGGAGGTGATACTGACTATTACTATGAAAAAAATTTACAATGGCGTCAAACCGGAATTCCAGGAAAAAACAGATGTAACATACAAAATTGCAAAACAAAATGTATAAAATGATGATCTCATTCAAAAAGTTATACATAATAGCCGCGTACCCACCTAGCGCACAGGCTCACGCGGCAGCCTCGCGAGCTAAATGCCTCGGCTGGTGTGGACGTGCCTCGGGCTGCCTCGGGCGCGCGTTTGCTCGGCTGAGCACGGCTCGGCCCCGAGCCATCATGTTGAGCATCTGTTGTCGGTAAACTTGACGCGCTCAAAGGTGCCTCAGTGAGCGCTGTGTGTTAGGTGGGAACGGTTATGTTCTGGCTCGCGCGCGAGGCTACTTCAAGTTTTGTCTATTACCGTGTTTGTCTCTATCTATAATATTGATATCATGGGCAGACGCTCATAATTTTTTCTAATCCAGAAGCGTCTAAGTTTTTTTTGATACGTGACTGTTTTCGTTTTTTTAAACAATAAGCAGCTAGGAAAATAGCTGCAGCTGAAAATACACGACTGTCCATTTCGAATACTCGCGGACTTATGATGGCTCAGCCAGCCTCGCGAGGCAGCCTCGTGTAAATTCAACAAAACTACTGAGGCTGCCTCGGGAGCCAACGCTCGCGATCAGGGCCACCGAGGCTGCCGCGCGAGCCTGTGCGCTAGGTGGGTACGCGGCTGATTGACGAGTTCTATTTAAACAACCTCGTAAAAAGAGGTTCTCGGTTTGACTGTAGGTATGTTTTTATTATATTAATGTTACGCAATTATTCCGTCATTGGACCAATTTTAATTTATTTTTCTTTTGTTTGGTAGATCATAGTTCAGAATTTCAGAAATGGTCCCTTTTAAATTTTAACGATATCATCAGAGTCATTTTTGAATAATCAACAATAATGAGAAAATTGATCCGCGCGAACTACTTACATTTTCACTTACTATAGTCGGTTTCATTAGCGCTGAGAACTTTCGACAGTATTATGTTAGCACTCGTCTTGGCGATATGAAAACAAAAGTATCGTTTTCTATTCAATATGTATCGCTTTCGTGTCGATAACGCAATTGTCGCATTTCTTGGTAGAAGATCAGGGGTTGCGAACATATTTTGACCAGAGTCGTACCGCATGGGCCAATTCCGACCCAAAATACTCTAGCGTGTGCGTTCTCAGCGCTAATGGAACAGACTATACGTTAAAGCGGTTATGTCATATTCGGCGAAAACTAAATAATTATTGTAGCCGTGTCAAGATTTCTTACTATCCCTCTGCACTATTATCATCCATTCTCAGAAAAATATTACATTATCATTTGGATATTCAGTTGTCGAGATAAAAGTTAATGTTGTTTTAGGATCCAAAGAACCTTTAGGCTTCTCAGAAATCTCTCAGTCGAACTGAAATCTTTGAAGCTATTTGCTTATATACCACTCCATGTTTTTATTAGTCCATTTTAGACTTGCAAACTCTTAGATGGTAATATCTTGAAGACTTTATGCTGTGAAAATAGTGTTTAGAAAATGTTTTTTTGGGTTTATGATAAATACTGAGTAGCTATTTTGATATAAGCTAGTGGTTTTTGTTTTTAGAGTCTTTAAAAGTAGACTTTATTTTAAAAGAAAAATATTTTTGTAAGGGTATAAAGAAGTGTGAATCACCTTGTCATAATTTTATTATGATCCTTTTAATGATATTTGTTTTCGTAACTAGACTTTCTTATGACCCTTAGCTAAAATCAAAATTGAGACCAAGCAGCTGCATAATATGACTTCTACCGTCAAAGTGGATAGACGACGATAATACCTAGACTTCAGGCAAGCATTGGATACAAGTCGCTTCGAATAAATCGTATTGGAAACTATTTAGCTTATGAGGACGTTCTACGACTGACGTGATGACAACAATGAAATAAAATTATTGTTACGAGATGGGTTCTTAGATAATCAGTTAAAACGCCGATTATTCACTTTGCACTTTATTGCACAAAATCACGATACGCACGACACAACTGTTCGCACAAACACTCCACACTGGCACTGATATTCACACAAACTAGTCACTTCACAATCACTGGTACTGCACTTGAACCCGAGATGTTATCGCTTCGACGGTAAACGAATAACTGAGTCCCCAAGGGTCAGCTGGCGTATTTATATCCGTCATTACAGCATCGAATTTACTAGATGAGTCCCGACATTACATATTGAGTAGCAGGTTGAAAAGTTCTGAAAATATCGGTGCTATTGTGTTTGACAAAGTAAACAAGATGAAAGTTCTAGACTTCCCTATTATTCTCAAATACACACAAAAAAAAACATAAAACCGAATACAAAAGACCGGGAAACAAAAGGCATCCAAAAAAACGCAAAAAATAGAGCACCCCAGAAGCGTGATCACGTAAACATCGCAGATTACATCATAGTTACTCCCTACCTACAACGGGCGTGCGCCTACTGCGTTACATTATAAATGGCTAGATCCTAGGTGTTTTCCGACTTTACAACTTGTGAGTATGCGGAGTTAAAACCAAAGTTACTGACTTAGCTCAGCGAATTTGCAGGTTGAAATGGCACTGGGCACATAGCATGGAAGACTGATCACCAATATACGAGTAAATAATATAAACTTTGAAATAGAAGGTCTTTGTCAAGCATAGATAACAGAACATAAACCAAAATTAATAGAAACAATATATAAAACTATCATTGAATAACATAAAACTAGATCAATTTAGAAGCACATTGAGGTAATCCAGGCCGTGCGAACAGATTATATTTATTACAAAAGTTTCCTATAAAAATTGAGAATTATTACATTGAGCCCGTTGACTGAGCCCTACATTTTTATTACAAACATGTGGTTCCCATTCATAACACATCTATAACGGAGATATTTAAATTGGATGACGTCATGTACAGTAGTTGTACTTCAGACTAATGTTCCAGAGATTTAAAGATAGAGAGTGGAGTTAATTTGCGAGATCAAAATTAAGTAAAGAATTACTCAGATTTTATCGACGTAATTGTATTGTCGTTTCGTAATAGCGCGATTGCATCGCAAGTATCACAACTAACGCGTGCTAGTCGCATTTACAACACGAGACAGACGCGATGCAAACGCGCTACAGAGGTAATGCAAACGCGCTACAGAGGTAATGCAAATGCGCTACAGAGGTAATGCAAACGCGCTACAGAGGTAATGTAAACGCGCTACAGAGGTAATGCAAACGCGCTACAGAGGTAATGCAAACTCGCTACAGAGGTAATGCGAATGCGCTACAGCAACGCGACTAAATCACAGGCATGTTTGTGCCTTTGCGAGTACATTGCAACAGACGCGCGACAGAAGTGCGATTGCACCGCGACAGACGCACGACGGTCGCGCATTTGCATCGCGACTGGGCGAGTCGCGATGCAAATGCGCGACCAAATCGCGAGTGGTTCCTTGGGCAAAGGCACATAGCTAACGACCCCAACGCGATGCAAATCGCGAGTGGTTCCTTGGGCGAAGGCACATAGCTAACGACCCCAACGCGATGCAAATCGCGAGTGGTTCCTTGGGCGAAGGCACATAGCTAACGACCCCAACGCGATGCAAATCGCGAGTGGTTCTTTGGGCGAAGGCACATAGCTAACGACCCCAACGCGATGCAAATCGCGAGTGGTTCCTTGGGCGAAGGCACATAGCTAACGACCCCAACGCGATGAAAATCGCGAGTGGTTCCTTGGGCGAAGGCACATAGCTAACGACCCCAACGCGATGCAAATCGCGAGTGGTTCCTTGGGCGAAGGCACATAGCTAACGACCCCAACGCGATGCAAATCGCGAGTGGTTCCTTGGGCGAAGGCACATAGCTAACGACCCCAACGCGACTGTAGCGATACAAACGCGCGTCAGCATCGCGAATGCATCGCTACAATAATAAAAATAGTTTAAAAAAAACCGGACAAGTGGGAGTCAGGCTCACACACCGAGGGTTCCGTACAAATCCACAAAATTTCACAAAATTGGGAAGTACGTTGTTAAAATCTCTATACTCATCATCATCATCGACAAAAGTTTTTTATTTTTTTCGTTATTCATCGAAAATTGTTAAAATAATTAAAAGCCTGTTTTAGCATGTGCTAACGAAGTTCTTTTATATCATACCTTACATGATACGATTTACCTACTTTGAATTTTGAACCCATATTTTGTGAATTTAGAGGCCCTATTTTTTGTTATTTAAATAAAAATTTAAAGTTTTCAGATTTATTCCTATAAGTGTACTCTGAGACAATGCTTCTCGCCAAATTTAATAGTTCTATGTCAACGGGAAGTACCCTGTAGGTTTTGATTTTTGTGAGTGTGCCGAAATATGCGATTTTTACGACATAAACGGCTCTAACTTTTTTATACGATAACTGAGAAGTTTTTGTTTTACACAACTTCAAGAGACTATAAATATACGTATACAGTTTAAATTTCAACTAGATATCTTTACGCGTTCCCGAGCAAAAGAATCTTGACATACACACAGACGGACAGACGGACAACAGAGTGATCCTATAAGGGTTCCGTTTTTTCCGTTTGAGGTACGAAACCCTAAAAAAACTAAAAAACACGCTTAGGAGTCAACATTTTTTTTATAAATGCATTGTCATCGGTCTTTGATAGGTGTACAAAGTATAAAGAAGATCTGATCGCTCAAAGTAGGTCAAAATTGAGCTCAATCGGGTTGGTTACAATCAAGCAAACATACAGGTGAAACTAATAAAGGCGTGTTAAAAAGTCGCTGTGGGCCCTCGCCCTAACGGTTAGTTGGATTTTGAACAGAGATTATGAATTAGCAATTATAATCTGGTAGATTTCAGTATTGTTATGTGTACCAAACGGTAGAAAGACTATGACTGTACTAACATACTAATTAAGACGTAGAATACGATGGATGCAGATTTCTTCGAACATTCTCTTGATGTAAGACCATGGGATCCGGAAATGTCTTGGTTTCGGATTAATTATTATGAAAAACAAACCACCTACTATTTTGATATTTTTCTCGGTTTCTGATTTTTAAAAGCACAAGAAACTAATCACACTGATATCTCGTGATATTAATAATAATGAATAGGTAAATAATTTGCAACATCTTACACACGGCTTCTGACCCCAAACTAAGCAAAGCTTGTGATATGGCTGCCAGAGACTGATATACTACATATACTTATTTTTAAATACATACTTATATAGATAGTAACTAAATAACACCCAGACACAGAGTAAACACTTATGTTCATCATCTAAATATTGTTTTTATAGAAGGCATAATTTCACACAAAACTTTCTACTAAAAGTCGTAATTGCCAACTTGTAACTCTATAAATTGCGATATAATTATTATTACTAACACAAGACAGTATTTTTTTTTCATAATTGTAATTGCCAACTTGTAGCGCTTATTAATTGTAATATAATTAATATTACCAACACAAGACAGTATTTTTTTTTCATAATCGTAATTGCTAACTTGTAACGCTTATAAATTGTAAAATAATTAATATTACTAACACAAGACAGTAATTTTTTTTCATAATCGTAATTGCCAAACGTGTAACGGTCATAAATTGTGATATAATTAATATTACTAACACAAAACAGAGTATTTTTTTTCATAATCGTAGTTGCCAACTTGTAACGCTTATAAATTGTAAAATAATTAATATTACTAACACAAGACAGTATTTTTTTTTCATAATCGTAATTGCCAACTTGTAACGCTTATAAATTGTAATATAATTAATATTACTAACACAAGACAGTATTTTTTTTTTCATTCTACATTCTGCAATATATTTTTCATTAATTTAATACTATGTATTTTTGCTATATATCTAGCGCATCAAGTATCTCAATCTCTGTATGCTAGAGTTTAGATTCACAGTCAGGTAAAAATATAAAATGAAATTGAAACGGCGCAATTACTCATTACTAAACTAAAATAGATGAAATGACGTCAACTGAAATCTGATAAATATAAGCAGACGGAAATATTATTTGCAGTATTCAAAGACACCTCGGCCTTTAATCTTTGTTATTGAAATCGTTTGAGCGTTTTTAAAAAGAACTTGACGATAGAGGGTTTCCTTTTTCCCATTTTTTGCGTGTTTTATACAAGCACGTAATTAATTTTGGTGTTTTGTTTATTGTTTAGCAGAAATGCTTTATTACACATTTTTTGTGATTTGTATTTATTCGCTCGGTCGATCATGATGAGATTTTATTTTATTTTAAAAAGGTCCTATAGTTTGCACCAGCAACGCCTTGTATATTTATAGCTTTTGGTGTAATATCCCAAACGATTGCAAAATAAAGTAGGTACTCAAACTTTATTTTGCAATCGTTTGGGATATTGCACCAAAAGCTATAAATATACAAGGCGTTGCTGGTGCAAACTATAGGACCTTTTTAAAATAAAATAAAATCTCATCATGATCGACCGAGCGAATAAAGTGAGAGAAGTCTTCAAATTAACTCGACGATTTTGCTTTTGCCTGACCCGATGTTGTTTTTCTTCTACAGGTAGCATTTTTCAATAAATCTCAACGAGACCTGGTACACAGGTCCATTACAGGTTCATTAAATGACTTTTTTGTCGTCGCCGATTTCTGCAATGCATTTTTCGTGAGTATATCTTTCAAAAGGGGAATATATGCTGTCACGCTTAAACTCGGGTCACACAGAGGCGGAGCCGCGAGAAAGCGATCCGATAGCGGTCCAGTGCAAAGCGAAAGCGGCCGATCGCGCCCGCTTGTATTTTAAAGACTGAGTGATTAATTTCTGACAACAATATTAATATCTCGAACTCTTTTGTTTATATTCATTTCTGTTATTATTATTTTATTTATTTTTTTTGACATTGTATAGCTTATTAGTACCTATATTATTTATCTGTGACATTTTTTTGATTATATTTGACATTTTGATATTTGACATTTTAGACTACATCTGAATTTTTTTTTTGTATGAATTGTGTTTAGCTGTTGTGTTTTTCATATTTGTACGCCACGACGGCAAGAACATGCGTTTTATAACTTTTGTAAGATCTGTATGTAACTTTGTATGTTGTCTACACTACCATGTGTCTAACAAATAAATAATCTTGAATCTTGTAATGTGTCAGGTTGCATACAAATGCGAATTTTACAAAAAAATCCCGTCGCGAATCGCGATCGCTTTCCCGCACTTCTTGCCTCTGTATGACGAGAGCTTTAACCAACTGATTTCAAAAGACGCGATGTGACGCGAAATCTATTCTTAGGGGAACTACTAGAAATACGTTTTTTAATAAGGGACCAACCCTGAAAAAAAAATGTTAATAACATTAAAGAGAAAACATTTTTTTTATATCAAAGATGCAATCATAACTACAAAAGGTAACTAAAATTATTTTCACCGTCATAAAAAGTTATTCTTAGAGTCAACCGTTGCATAATAATCATTAACTTTTAGTTGTGAATGAAAAATGGCATTCAAAAACCTCTAATTTTTATAGCTATTTTTGTAGAACAATTACTTACAAACTGTGATTTCATTTAGCTATGTCGTATTTAATAACTATGGCGCCAATTGTGAATTCTATCTAAACTAGTCCATGTTTCCAGGAATACCCCTCGTCTACTTTACGTGGAAACATTCTATAAATATAAGATTGCTCTGTTTTAGTTTACAGACGCTTGGTAAGTTCTGCTATATAAATATTTGAATTCACATCAGTTGGTTTAATATGGCTGATCATACGAAGTTATCTTCAGAATTTATATCATTCAGAAGTAGCTTATGACATGAATAACCTATGAATTGTATTAACCTAGTTCATGAAGTGAGAGAGGTCTCCGTTTTAAGTCGGTGTTTTTGCTTTCGTCTGTCTATATGTTGATTTTCTTCTACAGGTTCCATTTTTGACTCTCAACGAAATCGGTACTCAGATTCTAAAAGTATTAATGGATTTTTTACGTCGTTCGTTTCGATTCGAAGGGATTTTTCTAAAAAAAAGGGGAAAAAATTGCTGTCACGCTGTTTATCTGCCGATTTTGATTTCGCGATATTTATTGTATAATTTTAAACGAGTCATTGTAGTTTTATATCATTTTTTTTAATTTAGTAATATTTCAGTTATAAGATTAATTACTAATTTTGCTAAATAAATTTATTGAATTGGACCCTTAGACTTATATTCGTTCAACCCATCAGAGCGAAAATACACTCAATATTATATGTATTCAAAACAAAAATATAATAATAATACTCTCTAAATAACAGTTCTTTTATTATCGAGGTAAACCATTATTAACACATGTTAAAAGTAAGTCTTACAAATTTAACAAAATAAAAATTAATAAACAATACAGAGAGAAAAATGTCAAAATAGGCATTTAACCCAAAAACCTTTGGCAAGATTGTTTATTTCTTAAATGTGTAAACCAAATTGGTCAGGTACGTAAGAAATATTTTTGTGAATATTCAGTTAAGGAAATGTGCCGCGAGGTCTACTCATCAGAGAACTACTAGTTAATGGTATTGTTTACTTAAATACTACTTACTAACTTTGAAACAAAAGCATTGCTTTAAAACATAAATCAATCTATAACTAACAAAGAAAGCACTTCTATATGCAATGCATCATTTAAAAAGAAAAAGATCCACACACAAAATTAATTACCAACCACACAACCCTTCATATTCCCATCTTTACTTTTAAACTTTCATTACATCATTTAAAAAGTTATCTATTATCCTTCCTGACACACCACATTTATCAAATAATTCTTTTTTTATAACCACTTCACTCATTACTTTCTTTCTCCCCTTTACTTTCTCGTCATCTCACACAACATCAATCTTTTTAAAATCTATAATTAGTTCTACAATGACTCAAACAATGCTTGAACCATCATTCTCGGTTGGAGAAAGTGCTACCGGGCGCAGCTAATCATCTACAGTTTACAAAATGTCACTAACTTCAAAGGATTTTACATCAAACGTTAGTATAATTAGCCACATACTTTTATCCTGCCTTAAATTATCATTTAGTTTAAGTCTACTTTTGTTTGCTTCAACCGCTTTAGCGCTTCAGTCCTGGGATTTATCGTATCTATTCTTAACTTGACGACAAAGTTGGATTTAAGCTCTAATATATTCCCTAATGATGCGTTGTTTATAATTCCCTTGACGTGTATTTGTACACTCTTGATGGTTTTTTTTTTATTGCGTTCTATTTTAAAGTCACCCCTCTGTCCGATTTATGTATTGAATCAAGTTAAATGAGCTCCTTCTGTGATCTTAGCAGATGGTGTCCTCGTTTTCAATTACTTTTTGCTTTTTTTAACATTGTGTATTGAAATACTTTTAATAGTTAAAAATTAATGTGAAAGATAATCTGTTTTTATTGCACAAACTCAAATAACATTTAATTATTTACAACTATCTACATAATTAAAAAAAACCAGACAAGTCAGTCCTGCACACGGAGGGTTCTGTACAAACACATTGTTAAAATAATTAAAAATCTGTTTTAGCATCTGCTAAGGAACTTCTTTTATATGATACCTTACATAATACGATTTACTCACTTTGAATTTTGAACCCATATTTTGTAATATTTGAGGCCCTATTTTTTGTGATTTAAATAAAAATGTACAGTTTTCAGATTTATTCCTATATGTGTAAGTACTCTAATCAATGCTTCTCGCCAAATCTTATAGTTCTATGTTAACGGGAAGTACCCTGTAGGTTTAGATTTTTGTGAGTGTCGAAGTATGCTGTTTTTTACGACATAAACGGCTACAACTTTTTTATACGAAAAATGAGAAGTTTTTCTTTTACACAACTGCAAGAGACCATAGATAGACGTATACAGTTTAAATATCAACTCGATATCTTTACGCTAGATAAAGAGTATTGGCATACACACAGACGGACAAACGGACAGACGAACAACAAAGTGATCTTATAAGGGTTCCGTTTTTTCCGTTCGAGATACGGGACCCTAAAAATACATAAAGACGGACATAGTACCTCCTCTTTTTTGTAAGCCAGTAAAAAGTAAAACAATAAATACCTACTTGTTATGACAATAACAATTTTATACACGACGCAAATTGACAGTATTGTCTTCGCCTTTACTAGTCGCGTGTTACAAAGTAGCATTAACCACGAAATCGCGGTTTTAGCGTTTCAATGAGCTATTTAAAGTTTATTAGCTTCTTCAGTGGCACATTGGTGTTGAAAGAAGTCAAATAAACATTCTTTATTACAAACAGAACGCTGTGATCGTGATGACCCATAAAGAGCTTCCGGTCGCATCAAATTAGGTACAGCCATTCAGCAAGGTCTTTTCAGTGAGTATTTCTGTGTGTACTTGAAATTATGTTCTTGAAAACGGTTTCAGATGATTATTTTAATGAGATTAGACCAAAGTTATTTGAAATGTTGTTTGAAGAAAAAAAACACTGAGTATCGTGTTATTAATTATGTTGTAGTTTATTTTTTATGCACCAAGAAGTGAGAAGTAAATATTTTTACTATATACTACGGGACTAATCGAGCACTAAAATTACAAGATAAATAAATATCGTCATCTCGTAATTTTAGTGCGCGATAAGTCCCGTAGTATATAATAATTTTATTTTTAATTTATTAAATACTAGCTCTCTTCGTGGCTTAACTTATAACGATCTCCTTTCTGCTAAATCCATACGTGTAGATCGTTACTTAACTTTGGTGCCGGTTGAGACCTAATCAAGCTACGCTGTAATAGTGCTACTATAATATCGAAAACTGAAATTAACTAAAACTAAATTAAACTTCATTATTAAGCACACACCCCGCCAACTGCAGCGGAGGAAGCTGCGGGTAGAAAGCGGGTGAAGTATGCGGCGATGGAGCCGCTCTATAACTTTGTGCCCATTGCGGTGGAGACCATGGGCAGTTGGAGGGGCCAAATCTAAGGCGTTATTTCGCGAAATTGGGCGGAGGATAAGGGACAGAGGAGGTGACTCCCGCTCTCGGTGGTTCTTGGTGCAAAGAATGTCTATTAATATTCAGCGTGGTAATGCTTCTAGCATTATGGGCACCTTTGCACCGGGAACCATGAAGGGCGGGTTATTCGATTTGAATTTATAATTTCCGTATTTTATTTTTAAGTAAAATAATTATATGTAGGTATCTTGTGACAATTATTATAATTGACATTTGATGAAATAAATAAAATCATTATTAAACATTATTAAGCTAGTGCTATAGTAGTTTTTCTAGACTACATAAGATAAAAACTATCTATAGCCATTTCTAGCCAGATAAGTTACTAATACTAAGTATAATAAACATAATTTTGTCATTAGAAATTGTGAACTCTGAATTGTGAACTGTTACCAAAATTACTGTTAGTGTTCATTTTGCTAGACTCTATTAAATGTTTTCTTTCCAAGTTTCTATTACACTGTTTAGCATAAATATTTAGCTAAAACTTTGCTATGCCTTATGAAACAGGGTGACATGCACCTAAGTTAATTAGTCTTATACTAAGATCTAATTATAACTTAATGTATGTGATCTTGCAAATAAATAAATATATCTAAGTATACAGGGTTATTTCTAATCAATTAGCATCCTTCTAGGGGCATATTCTGTACATCAAAACCATCATCTTTTGTTCTACGACTTTCGTCAAAACTCGGAAATAAAAAACCATCTGTTCCATACATTTTGTCGCGGGTGAACTATATTTTTCTATGGAACAACAATTTTATTTTTTGAGTTTGACAAAAGTTTTAGAACAAAAGTTGTTAGTTTTGATGCACAGAACAAGCCCCTAAAAGGATGCTGATTGATTAGAAATAACCATGTATATATCTATATACGAATTTATAATATCAGTAAGGAAGTAGCCAAAGTTTCGAAACAGCCTGAAAGCTTTATACATCTAATGGCTGACTTGAACAATTGGGAACAAGAAATGAACGTATATGGTGTAGATACAAACTGACTAGTTTTGTCTTAATCTTGAGACTGGTGGAATGCATCAAAGGGCCAAGTGTGAAGGGCGGTTTAATCAGTCGACCGGCCGTCACGCCATGTGCTGCAATTTATCACTCACCACTGAGCTATTGCTTGTTACATATACATATTACTAGCTGCCCGTCCTGGCGTTGCCGGCTACAAATGAATCACTTTTTAGGGTTCCGTACCCAAAGGATAAAAACGGGACCCTATTACTAAGACTCCACTATCCGTTCGTCTGTTTGTCTGTCTGTCACCAGGCTGTATCTCATGAACCGTGATAGCTAGACAGTTGGGATTTTCACAGATGCTGTATTTCTGTTGCCGCTATAATAACAAGTACTAATAACAAAATAAAATATTTAAGGGAACCCATAGAACAAACCTGATTTTTTAGCCGTTTTTCGCTCGATATTAACAACGATAACTTGAAATGTTTACAGAATATTTAATTGCATGTTTACTTTAATAATCAAATTAAATTAAAATAAGTATTTGAGGGGGGCTCCCATACAAGAAACGAGATGTTTTAGCGCAAAATAATATCGGCAACAGGTAGATGTTTGAAATATACACAGAATATTTAGTTCTGTTTTGGCCTTATTTTTAATTACTATAGTTGTATTTATATATTAAATAACGCTGTAGATTACATGAAATAAATTAAATTAAAATTAAATAATTATTGAAAAATAAATAATTAAATTAAGAGAGGCTGCCATACAGTACGGAACCCTTCGTCCGTGAGTTCGACTCGCGCTTGGCCGATTATCTTTACTAACTTCAATAAAATACTACACTACTTTACATAGGCTAAAACGACATAAACTACTAGGTACTACATAAAAAGCAATTGGATCTTCAACAGACCCTTGAAGTTCTAAGGATAATCCAAATGCTCAAGCCCACTGCCAGCGGGCAGCATGTCCATCAGAAATCATAAATCATTTATTGCAACACTATGTACAATGTTCTTAGTAATAAATATGGTGGTAGCCTTTACCACGCTGAATGGCAATGCTACGTTGAGCCAAATAAACACCAGAATTAATAATGTTATCCTTCTAATATTATTAATCCAAAAAAATGTTTGTTGGTTTAGCTACTCTTCTGCGCAGCAACAGACCAACGGAACGAATTGAATTTTAGCAAAGATATACTTAGTCTAAATAATTGGACAGTGACAGGCTACTTTTTATCCCAAAAACGGAAAGGTACTTGTGGGATAGGTAGCTTGCTTGCTTGAAAAACGTGCTTCTGCTCGTTTTTGATTGATCCTTTTACGAACTAATTTTTTATGCTACTTTAATACACCAGTTCTGAATAGCCCTGTGTTTTAAAATATTTATTCCAAAAAGTTTAAAATAGCTACTAAGCTATTTAAAAAAAGCTATTATAAAACTTTTTGGAATAAAAATTCTAAAACACAGGGCTATTCAGAACTGGTGTATTAAGCGAAAGGAGGATTTTCTTATTTCAAATTCAGCTCCAACTTTTTCCCGTTACTTCTAATAGACACTGACTTACCTACTTTGAAGTACAAAAGACCAACATAAATCTCGTAACAAGACAAGCCCTTTTCATAAAAATATTGACTGACAACTCATTCCGAGCGTTGAAACACCATGAATAGTTAAGAATTCTTTTATAATGTAAATAGTTTTAGTACTCGGCTAAAGCAATTGTAAGATAAATGGGTCAAGCGCGAACCGTCTGCTACTGTAGGATGCTAATTTGTTAGCTGAGAATACAAGTATAAATAAGTACTTATAGAAGAATTGCTGTTTGACTAGTAGTTATTAGAGTATGTGTATACTAAATATACTTATTTTTAAATATATACTTATATAGATAGTAACTAAATAACACCCAGACACAGAGCAAACACTTATGTTCATCACATAAATATTTGCCCTGGGTGGGGATCGAACCCACGCCTCTTTGATCCAGAAGTTAGGGTCACTAACCACTGAGCCACCGAGGCAGGCAATGGTATCGACTATAACTTGGTAGACGCGAGTACTGGAGAAAACCGAATTGGTGTCTACCAAGTATAAATAAATAAATAAGTATTGGGGTACATCTTACACACGGTCTCTGACCCCAAACTAAGCAAAGCTTGTGATATGGCTGCCCAAGACTGATATACTATATATCCATATTTAGATAGATAGATAGATAGATAAACTCTTTATTGCACACCAAGAAATAAACACAAAAAAGAAACAAATAAACATAAACAGTGTAACAATGGGCGGCCTTATCGCTGACAGCGATCTCTGCCAGGCAACCTTAGGATGGAGAGGACAGAACGCGTATGAATAATGGACGGGGTGCGCATTAAATAAAATATAAATTAGATTATACATCATAAACTTACATACTAATAAAAAAAATATATTATAAATACA
The DNA here is from genome assembly GCA_949316475.1 of Hypomecis punctinalis. Classification (NCBI taxonomy): domain Eukaryota; kingdom Metazoa; phylum Arthropoda; class Insecta; order Lepidoptera; family Geometridae; genus Hypomecis; species Hypomecis punctinalis. The sequence goes on from OX438815.1 coordinate 2,291,839, forward strand.
TACTTATATAGATAGTACCTAAATAACACCCAGGCACAGAGCAAGCCCCTATGTTCATCACATAAATGGTTGCCCTGTGTGGGGATCGAACCCATGCCTCTTTGATCCAGAAGTTAGGTTCACTAACCACTGGGCCAACGAGGCTGCCATCAAACAGTTGTACTAGCCATGGCAGAGCTGTGATGTCAACGTAACAAAATTAGTAAAATGGCACACGGGCGACCTCACCCATGACGGTTTTCTTTTTGAACAAATTCTACATAGTTTTTAAGGTTACCTCAAACGGAAAAAATGGAACCTTTATAGCAGCGGTTCTCAAACTTTTTGGTGACGGAACCCTTTTGAAAACCAAAATGTTCGACGGAGACCTAAAATTAACAAAAATAAAAATGTTTGTACTCGTTTCTTCTGTAAAATGTCTCAAAAGAAGCCCCCATTAAGTGCAGCCCAGTAATATTGGCCAAATTCTTCAAATGCCATCTTGAAACCTATCTGAGTCGTAATTCATTATTCTCGTGGAACCCCTACAGAGGCTTTGTGGAACCCTAGGGTTCCGCGGAACACACTTTGAGAATGGCTGCTTTATAGGATCACTTTGTTGAACGCGCTGGATGCAGGCCGCTTCCAACCGGCCTTATTGGAAATCCATGGGGGAGGCCTATGTCCAGCAGTGGACATCCTACGGCTGATAGATAGATAGATAGATTTGTTGTCCGTCTGTCCGTTTGTCCGACTGTCCGTCTGTGTGTATGTCAAGACCTTTTATCTCGGGAACGCGCAAACATATCGAGTTGAAACTTAAACTGTCCACGTATATCTACGGTCTCTTGCAGTTGTCTAAAAGAAAAACTTCTCAGTTATCGTTTAAAAAAGTTAAAGCCGTTTATGTCGTAAAAAAACCGCATATTTCGACACTCACACAAGTCAAAACCTACAGGGTACTTCCCGTTAACATAGAACTATGAAATTTGGCGAGAAGCATTGTCTCAGAGTACACATATAGGAACTGTACATTTTTAAGAAATTTTTTTTTTAGAAAATAGTGCCTCAAAATTCACAAAATATGGGTTCAAAATTCAAAGTGAGTAAATCGTATCATGTAAGCTAGCATATAAAAGAACTTCATTAGCACATGCTAAAACAGGATTTTTACTATTTTAACAATGTGTAATTTTCGATGTATGACGAGAAAAGTGAAAAAAAAATCTTTTTTGTCGATGGTTATAGTATAGAGATTTTAACAACTTACTTCCCAATTTTGTGAAATTTTCTGGATTTGTACGGAACCCTCGATGTGCGAGCCTGATTCGCACTTGTCCGGTTTTTTTTATTTACGTTACTTTTACCCGACTTCCAGAGAAGGGTATTGGTTTTTTTGCAGCTCGTTCGAATGTCTTAGATATAGCACGATTATCTAGATCGTGATTTGGATGTTTTACGTGATATACGTAGCGCACATTGTATAGATATGATTTAGTATATAAGCTTTTGTTATTCCTTAAATTAGACATTGAAAGAGAGATACATTCTTAGTGTCTTATTGTAATCCCTATTGGCATTCCGGCAAAGTTTCATTTTATTCTGTTATAATTGACTTGTCCAAGTGTTTTTTTCGGTATATGTGCCTATGGAAATAAGGCAAGCGTAGCGTAGGATATTCACCGACAAGGTCGGCGGATGACCTTATTTTGAGATCGCAGGATCGCGCTGGATGCAAGCCGCTTCCAATTGATTTTATTGGAGATACTTTATTGGAGAGAGGCCTATGTCCAGCCGTGGACTTCCTATGGCTGATGGATGGAAGGATAATTAGAATAGCATTATTATTACCCAAGACTGCCTCGGTGGCTCAGTGGTTAGTGACCACAAGCCTTGCTTAGTTTGGGGTCAGAGGCCGTGTGTAAGTTGTCTCAAAATATTTATTTATTATATTTAAATAATTAATTATCATCCCGTTAATTCATTCACCTATGGCACATTTACTTATGGCACAGAAACGTGGTCTCTCACTATGGGCCTTATTAGTAAGCTCCAAGTAGCCCAACGAGCTATGGAGAGGACTATGCTCGGAGTATTTCTGCGGGATTGAATCAGGAATGAGGAGATCCGTAGAAAAATCAAAGTTACCGACATAGCCCAGCGGATTGGCAAGTTGAAATGGCAATGGGCGGGGCACAGAGCACGGAGGGCTTATGACCTATGGGGTCAAAAAGTTCTCGAGTGGAGACCACGTACCGGCAATCGCAGCATAGGACGTACGCTCTCAAAGTGGACGGATGACCTCATTATGACCGCAGGATCGCGCTGGATGCAAGCCGCTACGAACCGGTCTTATTAAGATCTTCAGGGGAGGCCTATGTCCAGCAGTGGACGTCCTATGGCTGAAACGACGTCGATGAATTCAAGCACCTAATCCTTATAACTTCAAAAATTACTTCCCTTATTATTTTTGCTGTTGTCGGTCAAAAATCTCCACCCCCTCCAAAACGCAGCAACCAAGTAAATTAATTAAGTTATTGTCCGAACAATTAATAACAATAAAGACCAGTGCACACGGGCGGAAACCGGGCAACGCTAAACGAATGATTAATGCCTTCCTACGGTCAATGATATTTATTGTGTTCACCCCCTAATGTTTTATTGGAATGATGCGATGGCTGATAATGTTGTTTTGTTGTTTTTGAACTTTCGCGATTTGAACACATTATTATACAGGGTTATTTCTAATCAATCAGCATCCTTTTAGGGGCTTATTCTTTGCATCAAAACTAACAACTTTTGTTCTGCAACTTTTGTCAAAACTTTAAAAAAATCAGCTGTTCCATACATTTTGTCGCGAGTGAACGATATTTTTATATGGAAAATCAAACTTTATTTTAAGTTTCGACAAAAGTAGCAAAACAAAAGTTGTTAGTTTTGATGTAGAGAATAAGCCCCTAAGAGGATGCTAATTGATTAGAAATAACCCTGTAATTACATAATTAGTCGTTGTAAGTGTAACATATAAAAAGTATTACAATAGAATGACATCTGACAGTTATGATGTATTGTGTATTACTGTAGGTTTATTTATTTTTTATAATTATGTATATACATATGTAGTTTATATGTTATGTATGTGTGTTATGGACAATTCAAGGGGATTACGAAGAATTTGTTAAATCGAGGAAGTCGTTATATTGAGGTACGTTATATTAAGGTTGCACCAGTGCAACCTCGATGTAACAAATCGGAGGGGAACAAGAAAATATTCGTAATATCAAGTAATTCGTTGAACTGAGGTTTGTTATGTTGAGGTTAGATTGGTCTAAAATTCGTTATAAAGAGGTAAAAGAATAGTTTTATTCACCTCTATATTACGTACTTATCTTGTTATAGCGAACAACTACTAATAAATGATAACACATTTAGTTTATATGTTATGTATGTGTGTAGAGATATGTTTCTTTGAATATAATTTAGTTGTATATTTTGTCAGGTATTGTCTAGTATTTTTTTTGTTAAATGTTTGTTTCTATGCTATTTAAATTTTCTTGCAGTTACTCTTGCTTGCGCTTGGTTGCCTGGAAGAAATCGCTTAAAGCGATAAGGCCGCCAATTAGAGACCTATTGTTTTGTTTTGTCCTTATAATCTGTTTTTTATGTAATGTGGTTGTCTAATAAAGTGTAGTTGTTTGTTTGTTTGTTACAATTTACATCAGCCAAAACAAATATATTTGTTCATATATCGTTTAGTATCTAAATGGTAAAAAGATTGACAAATAGGTACATCGAACAAATAAGTTAATAGGAAATCGAATATAAGCTTACGAAGATTCAGTTATCAAAAGAAATGTGCTGCGAGGTCTACTGTTTGAAAAACTACTATTTTAAGTTGCATTCTCACACTGTTAGATACACCTACATTCATAAAGTTATTGCGATACCTTATCGACTAAGGTATGTATAGAAAGTAAAGAAATTCGAATGAAAACCTAAGTTTCCCATAAGATTAACTAGATGGCGTTGGCATGCAAAATAGACCGCGATTGCGTTGTTGAGTGTGATTTGATTAATTACCATTGAACCAACATAAACGTTGGTATAAAGAAATCAGGGTAAATATGGAAAATATATTTTTGAAACGTATGATTTATTTAGTCATGTGTTTTTATAGTATTCTTAACTAGCTTCCGCTCCACGTCCGGACGTCTCACCCGGTTATTATTTCTTACTAGATGGCAACCCCAAACCCGGCTTCGCTCGGGTGAAATGTAACTCATAATTCACACACTCGGTTTAGTCGCAATATGACAGAAGCGCAAAAATGACAACCGGGGCGCATATTGTCCAAAGAGCAAAATGTACAAAAATAATTACGTCCAAGGCGCACAATAACTAGGAAGCAAAATGCCCATAGCGCACAATGAAGCTCGAAAAGTAAATCTGGAGTATTCAAAACACCATTAGCGAGTTTATAAAGGAATAAAAGGTCAAGTGTATGTCTACGATGTGAGAGTGTTTCCATTTTGAAGTGTTTGAGTCTTGCCTCATAACTCTTGAGATTCTTCCCGAGATAACAAGAGTAAGTTTAATGCCACAGGAATCATTTTTGTACGCTTTCCAATCTCTTTTTATGAATATCATAGAAAGGATTCCATACCACGCTACAGTATTCCAAGCCGCTTCGTACTAAAGAGTTGTATAACATTATTTTAGTGCTCGGTGACTTAAAGCCCCGACAATTCCGCAGTACGAAACTAAGACATTGAAACCCTTTGGAAGTAATATTGTCAAAGTGCAGATGGAATCGCAGTTTGCTATCCAGCGTTACGCCCAAGTCTTTAATGCGATCAACGTTAGAAAGTGCAACATTTTTAATAAAAAAATATGGTTGATCCATAATTTTGGTTTTCCTAGTAAAACGCATAGCGTAGCATTTCGACACGTTAAGACTCATTTTGTTTGCATCGCACCATGCATCCAAACGATTGATATATTCTTGTATCAAATCCATACACTCGTGTTCATAATACTGAAGAATTTCAAATCATCGGCGAAGAGGAGAAACTTTTAGTATATTTGAAGCACTGGTCTATGTCGTTGATGAAACAGTTGAAAAACTCTGGTCCAAAATTAGAACCCTGTGGCACACCCGAGCTTGCCACAAATGGATTCGAAAAATCACCATTGACAACATTTCTGGTTGGATCCCGCAAAGAGACACAGAGCATAGCCCTCTCCATAGCACGTTGGTACGTAGTTATACACCATTCCTTTTGAGGTATCGTTAGGTCAGCGGCCAACTCAGTAGAAATACCGAAAAATTGGTAGGTTCCAGACCACATCGGACTCACGCACGAAAGGTTTCGTACCGTATGGGAGCCTCCTTATTTATTCTAATTTAATTAAGTATTTGTTCCTAAAGTGAATATATTTGTACTACTAAATATTCTGTGAATAAAACAAGCGTCTACATGTTGGCGTTATTAATATCGTGTAAAAGGCCACGTTTCTTATAATTATAGGAGCTCCCCTTAGATATCTATTTAATATTTATTAATTTATTTTATTCTTATAGTGCTTCATTAACTAAATATTCTGTGTATATTTCAAGTGACTACCTGTTTCCGTAATTATTATCGAGCAAAAAACAGCCAAAACCACGTTTGTTGTATGAAATGGATCCCAAGAATTTTATTATATTTTTAGAATTTGTTGTTATAGAGGCAACAAAAATTGATCATCTGTGAAAATTTCAGCTGTCTAGCTATTACTGTTCATGAGATAAAACCTGGTGACAGACAGGCAAACAGAAAGACCCACGGACAGCGGCGGAGTCTTAGTAATAGGATCCCGTTTTTACCTGTTTGGTTCGGAATGCTAAAAAGTGTCATACAACTGAAAAATAAATTTTGATTTGCTCAATGTCAGTGTCAAAAGCAACCGTGACGTTTCGAGACTACTCAAGATATGTCATCCGGTTAGTGTTGCCAACTTAGCGCTTTCGGCGCCAAATTAAAAGCATTTTTGGCCTAAAGCGCGTTTTTTGAAATAATACGGTACTGCAGTACCGTAAAACAGCACATAGGATTATTTTTTATAAACAAAACCACTGAAATGCTCATATTCGTAGCAACAAAAGTATTTTCATTACCATACTCTGACGCTAAAAAGCTGTGGTGGCTTAGAGGTAGTGACACCCACCTTACAATCGTGAGGTCGTGGGTTCAAATCCCAGTCCCGTACCAATGAGTTCTTTGGAATTTATGTACGGAATTCCACACCACTAGCTTTTCGGTGAAGGAAAACATCGTGAGGCAACCTACATAATATGTCCGTAGAAGAAATTCGATGGCATTTTATGTGAATCCATCAACCCGCACTGGGCCAACGTGGTGGATATGGCCCAATCACTCTTCGTGGCCTACGTCCTGCAGTGGACTATTCAAAGGCTGATACAGTACAGTACAGTACAGAACTCTGACGCTGACATAGAGCGTCTGGTTAAAAATTAGTAATGGATTTTTTTTGAGCTTGGACATCATAGACGCCATACTGTATTTTCGATTTATTTTATTCATCTCTTGTAATGGCAATTTTTTTATCACATTTCGATAAAACTTATCTTAAGAAAAGTCATTATACTATTTATAAATTTTGATGGGAATATACAACACATATAACCTGTTTATCATTGTTTCGAGCCAATTAGAGCACATTTTTCGTAATATCAGTCGTCGTAGGTACCATTTAACGCTTCTGGCGCTTTTTTGACGTGCTGATAGCGCGTTTTCGCCAAACGGAGTTGGCATCACTGCATTCAATATGGAGACTGCGTTTTGTTTGTCAGCACCGTTATAATTTATTAAAATACTCGATAATCCGAATTTTCCGGATATTTGTTGTCGACTCAAAATCATTTTTTTTTATGTTTTATCATTCAGGTAAGGTTTCCATCGAGTCTACCGTACCCCTTGACGAAATTATTAATAACTATAGATCTTGCTCATTGGCTGACGAGCATTTCTCCAAAAATTGCTATCTAACTACCTATGGGCTAATAAGTAATTTGAATCAGTGAATCTAACCTAAATTGCTAGGTATAAACTAAGAATGTGTCCATCAACACTTCTTATTGTCTCTATTAAGGCGAAGACACTACGTTATTGTGTTCTTAACACGCGGCACTAGCACTGTGATTACAAGTTAGCACTTCATTAACTAATTCGAACGATTTTGTTTGATTGTTGAGGTAATCCCGCTCCTCAACCATTTGGTCGAAGGTGGTGGTCCATTCACACGGTGGTGAAGTCTATAATATCGTAAAATTGTGCGTATTTCTGTCTAGTACTTGTCCGCGCTGTCCTCGCGTCATACTTCAACTATTCATTAATTTCATTCATCAGTCACCTTTCCATTCACTCACTCATTCCATCGACATTCGATCACCTGCCTTCCATCCAAATCTAAAAACTTACCTAAAAACAAGCTAAATATTATGTAAAAAATCAAAGAAATACAGAAATCTCAAAGAGTTATCTTTGTGATAAGCATTTCAAAAATCTGAAGCGAACGCAGGATTTGAACCTGCCCCTTCGGATCACTAGCAAAAAAAAAAAAAAAACAGAAATCTTTACACATCACAATTTTGTGTTATTATTCGGTGAATATCGAACAGTACTTTTTAAGGATTCCACTTTAAGGTCCCGGAGATCATCTGGTTACGGATGACTTAAATACTGTCAAAAGATAGTGAAAACCGCTTTGCAATTTGTTGTATAGTTTGCGGTATTTATTTATCTCGTAATTTTAGTGCGCGATTAGTCCCGTTGTATATAATAGTAATCTGATTAAGTAACCTTTAATTGATTATTATAAAGCATTTTTACCAATTGGACACACTTTGTATGCATTTTCTAGACAGATTGTAAACTATAAGAAACTAGTCTGACCAGTTAGTCACATTAGTTTCTTTTAATTTTAGCAAAATAAGAGGTTCATGGAGGAAGGTTTGGATAGAAATTCAAGTAAAAGTACGATAGAAGCACATTATTATTGATAAACTAGAAAAATTAGAAAGCTGTATTTAAATTTTTCATATAATTTCTTTTTATCATTTAAAAAGAACGGAAGTTTGATAAAATACAACAAGAATATTTTTGAGAAGCCCAAAAGAAATCAATTAAAATTAAAGATTCATATATCATCTTGGTTAGATTTTTATCTAAATAATATACCACTTGTGGACGACTCATCTCATCAACATACTTTTCAAATAAAAGCTTTCGAATCATCTATCAAGGTTATCAATTTTAAAATGTCCCTCAATATATATATCGACGGTTGAAAGGCAATAATTACCAAGCGACATATTGGCAACTTTACACCAGAGCATTTTAAAGTTTTATTTTTTGGAAAAAAAATCATATAAAATTTTCTATTACTCATTTCTACTCGGTTCTAATAGATTATAAATGAAATTTAAAAGCTTTATGAACTGTCATTTAAAAAATATGATTTTTCTCAATAATTTAAGAGATAGTGTCGGTTAGTAAAATTTTGATCAAAATCACAAACAGGTAAAAATTACTAACCAAAAACAAATGTTTATCATAAAACATGTAAAATTAACTAAACCCCAAAATTTTATGATTATATTTGAAGCAAAATGATGCATCCAGAATAAACAGATGTTTAACACATAGGTAAAATGATCGAAATAAAAAGATAAACCACTTTACTGCCAGGCAATTTCAACCATAGTCCTATATAAATAAGGTAAGTGTAGGACAAAAAGTTCTACACTTACCTTCCAAAAAGGAACAACCTAACAAAAATTCAGGTTTGTACACTACATTAGAAACTTTTGCAAAAGTTTTCAACGGATATCGTTATCACCAATTCTTAAACAGCCCTTGTAGTTATCTACAATCACTCTCTACTGAGTATGAACCTCATCTGATGATGAATGAAAAAAAATGCTGTCAAAAATATTGTCACAATAAAAACTACTTAAAATTAGAACTATAAAGTTGACATGGGTTATGGAAAATCTATCTAAATATTTATAATAAAAATCAACCATGTCAAATCAACCTATTTTATTGTTAATTATTGTTTCTATTAATTTGTCGTCGTCGTTGTCTTTGCAGACATTGCACAGCTGGACTAAGGCCTCCCCTATAGATTTCCAATAAGACCGGCTGGAAACGGCCTGCTTCCAGCACGATGCTGCGGTCTTGATGAGATCTTCCGTTCATCTCGGAGGTGGACCCATAATCTAGATATCAAGACTACGCTGCGATTAGGCCCACAGTAAACGATCACGTTTCGGGAACACACAACTGTTGCAACTCTCGTCTTGAGGCACTGAGGTTTATCGGATGAAAAGACGTCATGTAGTTTTCCGAACGCTGCCTAGCCGAGTTGGATTCAGCGATTGACCTCCTTTTTGAAGTTGGATTTACCTAGCTGGACTACTTGTCCTTCCACTCCTCGAGCATGCATGCAAGTGCCGGATTCTGCCCGCGTTGGCAGAGCTCCGTGCGCCACGAGTATGTTCGCATGTACCTTGTTTACTGATTTTAACGATTTACTGTGTTGTCTGAAAATAAAATTATTTATTTATTTACCTCCACTTCTAAATCCCATTGAGGTGACCCAGCCAAAAGACATGTCGCGTCACACGAAATAGTGCGATAACCTCTGACTACCCCGATGGCCATTGCGCGTTGTGGTCACTTTAGAAAAGCGACCGTTTCTCGGTTTAGGGCGTCCGTCCATATAAGCACCCCGCACAAGGCCATCGACCACACCACTCCAAGATAAAAAAGACGACTAGCGGCAATTGGTTCCCCAAGATTAGGAAGAAGGCGTTTAAGTGACCCAGCCGCACCTATTATTCGAGGAACTAACTGGGCGAAATGCTCCCAAAAGTTCCACTTTTCATCGAAGTGTAGCCCTAGATACTTCATCGTAGGCTTCACTTTAATCGATTCACTCCCTAGTGATTCCAGCGCTCGTCGAGGGCCATGGAATACCAGGGCCTCTGACTTGTTCAGCGCTACTTGGAGTCCCAGTTTCACTATCCTTCTCGCCACCACCTGCACCGTTGCCATCGCAAGACTGGCAGCCTCTTCGTAAGTTCTCTACAAAAACCCACGGCAGTGTATTAAATGCGTTGGCGATGTCTAGAGACACGCCACCAACACTTGACCATGAGCCACCGCCTCGTCCGAGAGGGCTTTGACACGTTTAACAGCGTCGATTGTAGACCGGCCCGCCCGGAAACCAAATTGCTCGTCGGACAAGTGTGGACCAATCCTATCAAGATACTGGATGAGGCAAGCAGCTATCACGCATTCGAACAGCTTGTCCACCTCATCCAGCAGTACTATAGGGCGGTACGCGGAGGGAGAGTTCGCAGGGCGCCCGTCTTTCCTCAGAAGGACTAACCTATCCGTCTTCCGTAAATTTAGGAACTGACCTGTCTCCAGACAGGCTGGACTACTTGCGGCATCGCTGGATAGACTCAAGCACAGCCCATGTCTTGACCGAATCAATGGCTATCTCAAAGTCCACACATGCTAAACACACTAAAACACACCAAATTACCAAGATTCTATCTCGCTTCAATCTACTCGGCTTTTTCGATTTTTATGTAGTTTTAACAATAGATTTAAATCAATGTAAAATATAAATTTAATAATTTAATATAAAGTCATATCTGAAAATCTATAAATATAAAGTCATAAAATCTTAATAATGCACTTACCGAGTACACAAACAAGCTACGAGATTAAGCACTTTGCACCATGCGCGCACGCATGCGTGTTGTCTAAGCGACAGTTCGGTGAAGACGTAATCGTTATTTTGTTACCAACAGCCACTTAGAATCTGATTTACAGTGCGGCTAAGTGACAAAACAAAAAAGGTGCTGTATGGATAAGGTCACTTTTAGAGAAATATCATATCAGAAATAGTTATCTAAGTAACATAAACTTTAAAAAAATCGGCGGGTAAAAAATTACTTAACGACAAAATATATCCTGTTTTAGGCAGGTAGATATTCACTACTTCACATTTTTGAATAAATTATATTTAGGTAAAAAGTACTAAATGACAAAGAATGTTTATTGAAGGTGTGTTAAAAAGTCTTAAATTACGAGAGAGAAAAACAACAATCAGGTAAAAATTCTTAAGTAATGCTAATTCCTGGGTACTCGCAAGGCAGAAAATACTTTATGTTTAGATGCATTATTTCGAGTCGAGGCAAAAATTACTTAGTGTAAATTATAAAAATCTAATCCTTACTATGTGAAAATAATTCATAAATCATTAAAATTTTAGTCGCTTGGACGCCGAAAACTGTGAAAATGTGTCTTTTTTTAAGTTACCAAACGACAACAAACTTCATCCTAGCGCCGTGAGAGTAAGACCAATCGACGCAGTTTTTTTTTCTGATTTCAGGGATATATATAACTCAATATCGCCCAAACTGTCGCTTGGTAATTTTTGCCTTTCAAGCGTCGATATACCAATTTACTGAACTATTTCGTATAATCCACTCACAGGACATTAAACTATTTTAAAACCGGAAGTGACGTCAATTAATCTAATTGAATGATACTGTTTCCCGCCGCGACATAATATCATTTTGGTTGGGAATGTTCACACAATTTCATCCTCATTTCAGTTGAAATCTATATTTAAAACTACTAGCTAGTACTAGCTTTTTTAATAGTCCACTGCTAGACGTATGCCTACCACCGAAGTGTGATTGGGCCATATCCATCACGCTGACCCAGTGCGGGTTGGTGGATACACATACGCCATCGAATTTCTTCTACTTACGTCGATTGCCTTACAAGTACCAAAATAAAGATTAGCTTCAAAGAACAAATTACTACAAGACCGGGAATTGAACCCACGACCTCACAATTTTAAGGCAGGTTTTGCTACCACTAGACCACAACGGCTTCACCTTCACGGGTTGAAATCTAGGTGTCAAAAATTTTTAGATGAGGACTCCTCATATAAGCCGCATTTTGTCGACATTCAAAGACTTTTTTGACCGACGAAAAAGAATAAGGAGGTGCTCAATTCGACGCGTTTTTTGTGTATAACTATAACCACGCATAACTTTTTCCATAGTAGTCCGATTTCTATAATATATCTAGTATACTTCTAAATTAAATTTTACCAAAATCGGCTAAGCCATTTTTGTAAAATCAACAATAATGTGAAAAATGCTATATCGATCCGTGCGAAATATTCACGAATTCTGTACACGGGTGAAATCGGTCATACGATTTTAAGCAAAAAATAATTATTTTATGGAACAACGAATTTCTGTACCCGATTTTGTAGTTGGACCTGTTATAAAAAATGTTATTAATGATGGTTGTTATAAAACACTTTCGAAAGTCAATGTCACTTCTTTTCAAAGTTACTTTGCAAAACAGTACCGTTTAATGTTGTGAAAGTCAAACTATGGTAGTTTTTATACAATCATTAGATAATTCAATCAATTCAAAAAATATTTTGCTAAAGACTAAGATTTAAATACTATATTTTCTTTCTTTCACACCCCACACCTAAAATGCATACAAAATAGAAACAAACTTGAAAATTACTCTTTCGTTCACTATTATAATCATCATCATCATCATCAGCTTATTTCGGCCCACTGCAGGGCATAAGCCTCCTCCCCCTTACGCCAACTATCCCTGTCCTGTGCCAGTCTCATCCAGGTGTTGCCGCAAAACTTTTCGATGTCATCACGCCACCGTTGTAAGGGTCTACCGAGACTGCGCTTCCCGTCACGGGGCCACCATTCAGTCAGAGACCTGCTCCACCTGCCATCATCACATCTGGCTAAATGTACAGCCCAACGCCAGGTATACGGACAGTAGGATCATACGGTATCCGATATCTGCCACCTTTGTCCTCCTAATTACGGATCTCTGTATTTCGAATTCGGTCACATAACGTGATGCCTAGCATAGCACGCTCCATTTCACTATTATAAAATATAAAATAAATAAAATACAAACCACGAGATTTGAGAACCCAAATGGAAAGACTCTAATAAAAATAAATCGTCTGAACATTAGACGGTCTGAATTTTTAAATCCATTTCGAAAAATCCATTAGCAGAAACAGGTTTAGAAAAAGCTTGTCCGTTGCTGAAAATTGCGATCAAATTATCTAAGACGAAATTACTTTTTGTTATATTTTAGACAGTTTAATTCTCACACTGTTCAAATTCAATAGGTCTGTTTGAATGTTTGTTAGTTTGAAAATATATAATTACTAGTTTTTACCCGCGGCTTGGCCCGCATACGCAATATATCATTATAATTTATAGCCTATGTGTTATTCTGATATATAAGCTATATTATTGCAAAGTTTCATCTCAATCCGTTTAGTAGTTTTTGCGTGAAAGAGTAACAAACATCCATACATCCATCCATCCATCCATCCATCCTCACAAACTTTCACGTTTATAATATTATATTAGGATTAGGATATTAGGAAGTAGGATAGTAGGATAAGATTTATTGACATAAAGACTAAAAATTAAACAAAAATAATGAAAAACCAAAATTTTGGATGAAGGCAGTGCAGTGCTGCGCAAAGTTCAACAATGGTAAGTCAATTTTAAAATTAAGTAAATAATTCTTCATTGTTTCACACCAAAAACAGAAAATAGAAAAACAATATATAATTATCACTTAACCTAGTTAAAACAAACGGCAGCATTATCGCTGGAAGCGATTTCTTCCAGGCAAAATAAATTAAGCTCATTATTATTATTATTTATTTATTATTTACAGTAAAATATAGCTTTACAGATTACACAAAATCCAATACGCTACATTTTATACTTTACCTAAAATACTATATACCTACATAACAGGTACTTAAAAATTATTCTATATTTCTTAATTATTACTCTTCTGCTCATGCAGATGCTATGATGCCATAAGCATACCTACAAATAAAAAGTAAGTAATAATTATTAGATGTACTGCCAGATATAAAACAAAGACGCATTGTTCATTAATCGGAAGTAAAAAAATTACATGGTTTTCATGGTCCAAACCACGAGTCTTCCTTATTTTCACGAGTCGTGCACGTTTTTATAAGCAAAACCACACTAAATAGCTAGTGTCAAGTAATCCCTAGATTTCCATTAAAGTTGATAAAAACAAGTAAAGATTTGTGTTAACTGTGACAAATCCCACCTAGCGATAGAGCTTTTGATTTTTCAGTAGATAGGAATGTGTTGACATTTTTTGGAGATAAAATAAAATTTGGATAGGAATTTTAACAACCTTTTTGGTGATTTACGACAGCTTTGTTCAATCTTTAATTCTTATGATTTGATTCTGGTGATAAAAGCGCAATTTCAACGTAATTTTGTTTATTGTGAAATTAATTAAGGTACTAAGCTGGTCTAATGCTTTTTTTCCATTTAAATAACCCTTTTGAAATTGTTTCAACTAATAAAGGTGACGTCTACAAGTGGTATATTATTCAGAGAAAAATCGAACCAAGATGATGTATAGAAAGTATGTATGTATGTATATATTTTACATCATTTGAAAGCTTGTTCTATGGGCTTCCCAAAAAGATTAAATTTAGATGTTTTCACCCCTCCATTTTTTTAAATGCGAAAAATAAATTGTAACTAAAATAACAATACAGCTTATTATTTTTTCTAGTTTAGCAATGATAAAGTGCTTCTATCGTTATTTTACTTGCATTCGTAGCTGATTCTTCCACAATCATCTCTCTATTTGCTAAAATGAAAAATTAAAACCTACCAGTGTGGCCAGTTAGTAGGTACAATGTGACTCAAAAACACTTTAAAAGTGTGTGTAATTGGTAAAAATGCTTTTATTTAAAATAAATTAATTAATTTAGAGATTAAGTTATCAGGGAAGCAACCCTGATTAAGTTATCAGGGTTGCTTGCTAGATAAAGCTACCTATTGAGCCAAATATTTTTATATATCCTAATAGATTCAAAATTAATTGTTAAAAAAACGGAGGGCTCTTTTTTCGTTTTAACTGATGTAATAGACTCAAAAAAATATGAAGTTTCCCGAAATGTAACGAGTGTTGTGGTTAGAATTTTTGATTATTATTATACCAGCCTCCATACATTTTGTAGACATGTCCTTTGTATCTGATGCGATTCAGATCTGATAGATAGGTAGAATAGTATTAAGTGATCGGTTAAAATAATCTGTGCGAGTCGGACTCCATACTTTATGGAAGCCCCCTTAGTATATTTTAATTTAATTATTTATGTTCGAAGGGAATAAACGATTTGTTATTCTGTGAATATTTGAAGCATCTTGCTGTTTCCGTTATTAATATCGAGCAAAAAAATTACGTTTCTTGTATGGTAGCCCCCCTTAAATTTGATTAAAATATTTAATTTAGCTACTTATTTTTGAAGTGAATATACAACTAAACATTCTTTGAACATTTCATGCTTCTAAAACCTTAAAAACGGAACTGGAATGAATAAAACCTAGCTGTTTTTCCGCCCTGCCAAAGATTCGTCAAAAAGGATTGACAACGTAAACGTGTTGTTTTGATATTTTTATATCCGGAAATTAAATAAGTGTCAGTCCAGATTCATACGAGTATTTATCATATTGGCGTAACTGTGTGGACTAGAAAAAACTTTGGACCCAGAAATAATCCCAATCAAAATCCAAATTTAATCGCTCTGTTATGTTGCAGATATTATCAAATAAATTTGTATACTTTCCATCATCAGGCTACACAATGAGACTCCTAACAGAAAGTTAGCTAAAACGTGACCTTATCAACAATATTATAAATTTTACTACAAGAAAAGTTGATCCCGTAGTTCTCCCTGAGCTATTCCTGATTCCCAGCCCACATCGTAGCCTAATTTAGCGTGGATCGTAAAATTAATTTGCATACTTTCCGCTACCAGGACACACAATACTACCATTTACATAAAATATGGGCAATATTCGATCGAAGCTTCAAATCATCAAAAGTTCTCATAGAGCATAATATTTTAACCATATTCTAGGAAATAAGTTGACCCCGTAGTTCCTCCCTAAGCTATTCCCGATTCTTAGCCCGCGTCATAGCGCTATTTAGTATGGATCATCAAATCAAGTGGCATACCTCGCGCCATCAGGACACACTATACTACTACTTACATAAAATATATGGTCCAACGAGGCATTGAAAGAAAAAATATAATTATCAATAAGTTCTCATAGAGCATATTTTAACCACATACAAGGAAAAATCTTGGCCCAAGAGTTGCTCCCTGAGCTACTCCCGATTCCCAGCCCACATCGTAGCGTTATTTAGCATAGATCCTCAAATCAATTTGCATACCTCCCGCCACCAGGTCACACGATAGGGGACCACTTACCTGACTCAATTCGATACTTCCCGTGGCGCGTTTGGGTGAGCTGCTAGCTAGGGACTGGAGTGTCTATCGGCAGATTTATGGCCCGTTTTATGTGGAACTTGACACTGGCTGCTATGCTTAGATCAATATGTCTGCCATCCTTACTTCCTTATCGTTACTAATAATATTATAAATCCGAAAGCGTGTTACTTGGATTGTTACTGTTTCACGCAGCAACATAGCAATAGATTGACTAATTTTGGCAAGGATTTCGTGCAAAGGTCATACGCATCTTTATATAACAAAAAAATAAATTATTCCTATGGAATACCACAAAAGTTGTCTGTAAAACAACAAAAACTAGTAGAAATAGCCTAATGTGACCCGAATAATTTTTTCGTCATTGAATAAAGTACTTACACACATTTTAGTACCAAACCACTGGGTCATTTAGTGAATTTGCTTGACAAAACATATGACACAAATCGATTATACCCACTACCCATAGGCTTAGGATAAAATATACACCAAGCCATAAGGTCAGCAGTTGTTTATCAAGACAAACATGAGATAAAATTGCATGTAGCAGGTAAAATGTATGAAATGTTTTTATTCTCAATTAGATATGTGACATGTATGATATGAGAAGCAACGTTAGGTTCAGTCTATTAAACCTTTGTTGTTTTTAAACTTCCGCGATGTGAACACAATATTATTATATATTACGGGACTAATCGCACACTAAAATTACGAGACAAATAATTAAACCTTTTACGATAATTAAAGTTTTCTTTTAAGCTTTGTTGATATTATTATATTTGCAATAAAGTACATTGAGAGTATTATGCTGATAATTTAACTTGTAAGTACTATCCTACTACTGGACAAAGATTAAATTAATAATTATAAAATAAAAACCTCGAAAACTCATCTTTACCAAAAAGAAAAAACAGTACTCAGAGATAAGAATATAGACTGAACAAATCACAATATAATGTGACGAACTGGTAATGGTCCATGACGCATCGTAGAGAACACTCAGAACAAAAATAGAATAAAGTAGTCAAATAGTAACATGAACACACCACTTGCCAATCAGCATTTGATACACGTTGACTCATAAACTTTGTGCACTTTTTGGGGTGGGGAAAAAATGTCAAGCTCGCGTCAGATCGTAACATGATCGAAAATTCGTAGAACAGATCATGTAATGTTGAAGTTTTTATTTCTGCCGGCACTCCTGGAGTGCAACCCGTTGTGTTTTAGGGTTCCGTACCTCAACCGGAAAAATGGAACCCTTATAAGATCACTTTGTTGTCGGTCTGTCCGTCTGTACGTATGTGTGTATGTCAAGACTCTTTATCTCGGGAACGCGTATAGATATCGAGTTGAAATCTAAACTGTATACGTACATCTATGGTCTCTTGCAGTTATGTAAAAGAAAAACTTCTCAGTTATCGTTTCAAAAAGTTAGAGCCGTTTATGTCGTAAAAGCCGCATATTTTGCACTCACAAAAATCAAAACCTACAGGGTACTTCCTGTTGACATAGAACTATGAAATTTGGCGAGAAGCATTGTCTCAGAGTACACATATAGGAATAAATCTGAAAACTGTACATTTTTATTTACATCACAAAAAATAGGGCCTCAAAATTTACAAAAAAATTGGTTCAAAATTCTGTCTAAACTGAAAATAAGTTCAAATATAATTTTATATGTAAATGTATATTTGTATAAATATAAAAGCACAGTTTAAATCTCAGTATTTACTCATATCTAAACTAGATGGCGCTGGCGTCAAGTTAGCCCGCGGTATTAACTTTCTCCGTCGATGTACGAGGTGTCTATGCGTTCCGGACAACAACAATGCGTTCCGGCAAATATATAACTCCATTTCCTGACACGAACGAATTCAAAGTGAGTGAAATGTCATTTAAAAGAACTTCATTTGCACATGCTAAAACAGGTTTATAATTATTTTATCAACGTGTTTGTACGGAACCCTCGATGTGCGAGCCTAACTTGCACTTGTCCGGTTTTTTAATTGGTCCTCACTTCACATTTAATGTAAAGTCAATAAAATTGAACTGAAGTAGCATTACTTTCAATCTATTCAGGTACCTCCTCTGGTACCGACCAAATATTTGGTCTGAAAGTACCTCCAGACAAAATCGAATGTAATAATTTCAACGTTGTACCTTTAAATCGTTTATCCTACTAATATTATATACGCGAAAGTTTGTAAGTTTATATGGATGTGTCTTTCACAAACAGTGGAACCAATTTGGATGAAATTCGGTATGAGAGTAGCTTATACCTTGGATTAATACATAGGCCACTATTTAATTAGACCTTGGACATAGGCTACTATTTAATTTTATCTCAGGCTAACGCAGTTACCACCGCGAGGCGCAGCTAGTTTGTATTTAATAAAAGATATAAAGCCGACAAAGATTTTGCACAAACGACAAATAGACCAGATAAGGGGTCACGGAACATCTAACAATTTAAAGTAGCCAGTAGCCGCTGGGTCAATAGGCAATGTATCATACTCGGTCACAACACGAGCAAATATGACGGGAAGATTAATGGCTGTGTGGTGTTACTGAGAAGAAACTATGGTTAGAAAAGTCATTGATTTCAACCAATGTCGAAAGAGAGTTCTCTAGTACAGCCTTAGATTTAAGGAATGTTGTTCAAATCATGTTAAAAAGTAACGAATATCTTAAAGAGCACATACCCCGCTGTGAACCAAAAACCAAATTGTTCAGGAAAGCTATGAAGTAAGTAAGTTCGTATAAACCAGATAGCTAGCTCTGATGTCAAATTTTGAATCCGGCTGAAGGCCTATGACATGGCTAAACGGTTAAAACAACCGGGACCTCCAATTTTGGTAAGTGGTTTAAAATTTGAAATAGGTAGCAGAATGATATTTGTCTTTATATAATTTTAGGCGTATTTGGAAGAGGAGAAAATTGGTATTTCTGACTTATTCTTGACCAAAAAAATGATATTGCTTGTTAACTTTTTGATTTTTAAAAGTTCTTTATTAGTCAGAAAGATATTTACAAAAAAATTACAAAGACACAGTCTAAATAATGTTTATACAACAATATTATGCTAAACAAGCGAAAAAGGCAAATTATGCCAAAAAAGGCTAAAAGCGCCTCCGAAAGTCTTTTAAAAACTTTCGGAGGCGCTTTTAGCCTTCACTCATCTGTTTTAAGATATTCACTACTGAATATAGGCCTCCCGTATGTGTTCTCAATAAGACCGGTTGAAAGTGGCTTGAATCCAGTTTCTGTGGCGTTTTTCTTTCTATAACCTTAATTATATTGCCGGTCTACTTGGCATCCTACGCTGCACTTCCGATACGTGGTCTCCTTTTGAGAACTTGACGGATCCAACGAATATTCGGTTTGTTTATATTTATGCATTAATACTGATAGGTCTGTAAAGTTCTTGAAAGGAAACCACGCAACCCATAATGCGGGTAGATGATCTTATTACATATGAACAGAAATGTTGCCCTATATGCAAGCTACATGCTTTCTTAGAAACTCCTTGGAGAGGCCTATGTTCAACATTCGATATTCTAAAAATTACTTGCAATTAAACAGGGATGTTTACAAATTTTCGGAATTGCTGTCATTTTGAAGATTGACTGTATTTTTTTTACCATAAAAATTATGAGATTTAAAAAATGTTAGTATATTCGATGAGAAAATATACAAAAATAGAGTTAATATGAATTTTCCCGCTAAAACACTAACTACTCTCACGTGACTGAAATGACGTCACTAACCGCAAAACATAAGTTACTCTATGGCAAACTATATAAGAAAATGCAGAGAAGTAACAGTCTTTGACAGCTTGTTTTATGGTTAGGGACGTAATAAGTCAATATCGGTGTTCGTGACAACAGATTACAAATATGGCATTAAAAAAAAACATTTTTAAAATTATTAACAACTAGTTTTTACCCGCGGCTTCGCCCGCATACGCAATATATCATTATAATTTATAGCTTATGTGTTATTCTGATATATAAGCTATATTATTGCAAAGTTTCATGTCAATCCGTTCAGTAGTTTTTGCGTGCAAGAGTAACAAACATCCATGCATCCATTCTCAGAAACTTTCGCGTTTATAATATTAGTAGGATTATAAAAATGTGATTTTCGATATTCTATACTACAAATTATCACAAAATTAACACTAAACATTAGTTTGTGATTAGTGTTAACATCCCTATTGCATGTAACAGTTACATATTATGTTGCAATTAATAATTTAATTGAATTGTAATTCACGGCAAACATGGCGATGATGGTGATTAAAGTTTCACATCTACAAATGTATTATCTATTTAATTTTTAATAAAGTGTATTACCGAATACCTACTGTAAACGTTTAATCAGTCCTAGTCTAGTTTTTAGAACTGGTGGGCCCCGGGCCCGAACTCTAAGCCTCACCGAAAACTTAGTTAATGTCTAAAATTTACACTTTTCTATCCGCGGCTTCACCCGCATGATATTTTGATTTTTGACGCAATATCATTATAATTTATAGCCTATGTGTTATTCTGTATAAGCTATATTATTGCAAAGTTTCATCTCAATCCGATCAGTAGTTTTTGCGTGAAAGAGTAACAAACATCCATCCTCACAAACTTTCGCGTTTATAATATTAGTAAGATATGATTTATGTAGGATACTAAATAATAGTATTATTTTTAATATATTTTGATTTGGACATTATGTTTAAATTTATTGGTTACCGGTACTGGTTATTTTTTAATGTGACATCTAATAATGAAATTTACTAACTAATGATTTAAATTGTGTTTGTATTTCTCAAACAAGTAAAACTGACTCTAAAATAACTGACAAATAAATACTTGTTAGTTATAAGCGTGCAAAAACTAATTAAAAATACCTTTAGAACGATCTCGGGCGAAATCAACATCCGTCAACGTTCACAATAACACTAATCACTGAAAACTATTTCAATAACTCACAATTCTTTTTTACAGCACTCATTTTCGGACACAAAATTGAAAAACGAAAGTCCTACATTTCAGATTTCAAAATGAAATTAGAACTCTGCCGGTTTTATTATTTTTCATTCTCTCTCATTTCAGATTTCGTACACCAGCGCTAAAAGAATTCGATTATTCAAAACCGTTCACATTTTTTCGAAAGGAAGCGTTCAGTTCCTTTTTCGAATTTTAAATTTCGTATTTAGAATTCCCGCGCGCATTTTCAGGGTTTAAAACAGGAGCGCGCGCGCCGCTGCGCCCGTCCGAGCTTAGCAATCGACTAATTGTCAATTTTACGCGCTTAGAGCACGGAGTAGAGAATTTGTAGAGATGTGAGCTTGGGTGGTCTAAGCCTTAATTAGTAAAGATACGATTAAAGGATGTGTTTCTACTGCTTAATAAGCACTTATTCACAAACTTCCACAATGTGTGGGAGATATAGATATTTCTTATCAAAATCATTCTTAAAGAATGTGAGGTACTCGTACCTATAAATAAGCGACTCTATTATTTTCTAGTGTCTTGTTTTTATAGGTTTACATTAAAAAAAATAGATAATAAACATTAATAGAAATTACAGTAAACAATAAGTACAGTAATTGTTTGAGACTACACTACACCCTGATAAGAAATCCACTAAACGCTTTTTTAAATTTTTCTTTTTATTGTGTTTATAATTTGACATTAGTAATATTATGACAGTTGTTTTATTTCAATGATTATTTGGCCGATGTATTGATTATTAAGTGAATCCTTTGAATACAGTGAAGTATTTACTCCGTATCGAGACACTTAGTTAACAATATTTTTTGTTGTCATGACCGAAACATCACAACGTAATGTGGCTTACATTTAAATAAACAGTAAAAATATGTGGGAGAGGCTAAGATTTCCGTAGGTATCCAAACTGTGAAATTCTTTTGGCCTGTAAATGATAAAAAGAAACAATCACATGGATGTAAAATTCAATGCTTCTGCTATTTGTAAATTCTAAAAGCTATAATTTTTTCTTTAGTCACAGGAAAATACTAAATTGACATGGAGTCATCTAGCGTTCTTGCCATAAATTCTTGTCACGGCTTAGACGTACGACGTGCGCTAAATATAACCTTAATACGTTAATGCGATGAACGAAACAACTTTTTTATTTATTTACGTATTATGTTACGTGTCTGTTATATACAAATATTTTTTTGTAATAGGACCAATTTTTAACTAAACAAATTTCTTCAAAATTATTACAAAAACAGAGTATAGATAATAACGAAACTATTCTTCTGGAAATTCTTTGATCTGGAGAGTTCCAAGAGGTCGATGGAATCCCTTTGCCATATAATGAATCTGTAAAAAACCTCGGTGTCATGTTTGATCGTACGATATGCTGGGATATTAATATTAAAACGATCAGCTGCAAGTTGTTTACTGCTGGCAGCTCTCTTAGACGGCTCCGAAACTTTCTACCTACTGCTACTAATGTTGCGCTCGCACAGTCTCTTCTTCTTCCTATTTTAGATTACGCTGACGCCAGCTTTTTAGATCTTACTGAAGCCCAACTTAATAAGCTTGAGTGTCTCCAAAATTATTGCATTAAGTTTATATTTGGGCTACGCAAATATAACCACATATCTGATTTCAATTCGTCTTCGTCGGAATGCTCATATCCTTAATCTTCTTTAAAACATCATCTTCAATCCTTCTACCCCATGCTATCTTAAATACTCTTTTTCTTTCTGGAGTGATGCTCATTCCCTTCCTCTCCAATTCAAGGATATTATTTCCCTTATGACCCCCACCGCACGGTGTGAATTTTTTTATGGCCGTTCATTTGCCTTTCAGGCAGTCTAGTTATGAAATGCCTTGCCCATTACTGTCAGAAAAGCTCAATCACTGAAAGTATTTAAAGATCACGTTTAAATCATTACCTGTACAAATTTTCAATTCTTTAACTATGTAACTGTTGTTGTTGTTATTTATGTTGTTTTATGTAAGTAGTATATTGTAATTTATTAATTATTAGTTTCTTATTTGTCATAGGTTTCTTTTGTAATTAATTTATATGTATTGTTTTCTTAATTTTTAATTTTTTCTAAATTTTAAGTATTTATATCAATTTTATTAGTATGTATGTTTATGTTGTATAATCTAAATTATATTTTTAACTAATGCGCACCCCGTCCATTATTTTGTACGCTTTCTGTCCTCTCGATCCTAAGGTTGCCTGGCAGAGATCGCTATGAGCGATTAGGCCGCCCCTTATTACACTGTTTATGTATCTTTGTTTCTTCTTTTTGTTTATTTCTTGGTGTACTATAAAGAGTTTATCTATCTATCTATTCAACGACACCCCACACGAGGGGGTGGGGTTGAAAAATTTTTTTAAACCAATAAAATTTTGCAATTAAGAGTTCATCTATGTATCTAATCTCTGATTAGGCGTGCAACGTCTACTTACGCTAAATATAGCGTTACACGCAGCTGTAGCGTTGTCGATGCGATTAAGGTAGACATTGTTATGCTGTGAATGGAAAAAATGTATTGTCATTATTGTTTATTGTAATGTGGATGCTGTAGAAAAATTAATTATGATAAAAACACTACTAGTTACTAAATATATGACAGCAAAAATATTATTGAAGATATTCTTCTGTAAATATTCTAATCCCTGCTTAGATACACGACGTACGCGTACGACGTATAACGTTGCTGCTGTGGTGTTGTCTATGCGATAAGCATAGGCAATGTTATGCGATGATTGGAAAAAATCCGCAGCATAGTGATTTTATAAACTTAAAAAAAATAATCAATCAATTTATTAATAACATCAAATCTATCGATTCAAGTGACTCCTAACAAAACTTGTTTACTAAAAATACAATTTTTAGTGAGAGCAAAAAAAAATAATGAAGCTATTCATCTGTAAATATTCTAATCCCTGCTTAGACGTACCACGTACGCTAAATATAACGTTGCACGCAGCTGTGGCGTTGTCAATGCGATTAGCGTAGGCAATGCTATGCGATGAGCGGAAGAATTTCGTGTTGTCGTGATTTTACTGTGGGTGTTCTATGCCGGTGATAACTCGTACTCGTGTCTTGGAACTAGTGTAGTATCTATGTTCGGTTTACTATTTATTGCGGCTGCAGACGAGCGTCGTTAAATTAACAAACGCTGCTACTGAAGTTTTCCTGACATTATATCGATACGAATTTCGATTAAGTAGGTATATCAAGTCACTGCATGCTGTAGTTGCAGGGTGCATAATTATGGTGACGCACCTAAAGTCTAGACGCATGGCAAGCACTGCACTCGACGCAGTCATTAATCTTTATAGAGGTATTTCGAAAGGTTATAAGCGTTACACAAATCGGCGGATGCCGTTATAGTAAACTACTAAGATTTGAACCTTTGCTTTTAGAATTTACTTTACAACTAACTTTATTACTATAGTAAGTTTGAGGTTATTTATTTACATTTTAATTACAATTTTAACAAACAGTTACATATGAATTTTTATTTACCTTATTTGACGCTTATTTGACGGAGGGGATAATTATGAAAGCGCTGTTGCGTCAAAGTTGATTCTGTCTTCAAAGTTGTAGTCTGGATTTCTAAATTGACCTTTGGTTGAATTTGCGTTGAATGGTTGAATTTTTTAGGGTTCCGTACCTCAAAAGAAAAAAAACGGAACCCTTATTGGATCACTTTGTTGTCCGTCTGTGTGTATGTCAAGACTCTTTATCTCGGGAACGCGTGAAGATATCGAGTTGAAATTTGAACTGTATACGTAGGTATATCTATGGTGTCATGCAGTTGTGTTAAAAAAACTTCTCAGTTATCGTTTAAAAAAGTTAGAGCCGTTTATGTCGTAAAAAACCGTATATTTTGACACTCACAAAAATCAAAACCTACAGGGTACTTCCCGTTTACATAGAACTATGAAGTTTGGCGAGAAGGATTGCCTCAAAGTACACATATAGGAATAAATCTGAAAACTGTATATTTTTATTAATATCACAAAAAAATAGGTCCTCAAAATTCACAAAATATGGGTTCAAAATTCAAAATGAGTAAGTTGTATCATGTAAGGTATCAGTATAAGCAAATAGGTCTACTATTCATGCGGTTCCTGCGGTGCATCTAGGTGCAAGTTCAGCTTAACGTTTTCTTAGCGACATTGGAATTAATTTTGTCTGTGATATTGTTATAAATATGGAATGATTTAATTTTATTCAGTTGTAATAAACACAATGGATTCCCGTTATAGCTTTTCCATAACGAATTTAACAAATTTTAACTTAATAAAACAACATGTATAATCCTAATATATACATTAATTGCGACGTGATCTTAAAACTCAACTTTCTTCCCGTGGTCAGAAGGTTACGTTTTCAGATAACTTATTGGTTTAGGTATACACGCTAAGGAGGGCAGTATGGAAGTAAACCAAACCTGCATTTACCTTTACCTAAACAAACAATGTTATATCTAGATAGAAAACTCTACCGCGTAATGATTTTTTATGAATATTATACCACCAGTAAGTACCTATCTACAATATTCATAAAAACTTATAACAAGCTTTGTTACAAACGTCTAGAGAAGTATTGAACTCTACGCTAACATTTAACTAGCTCAAGATGCGGGTAGAAAGAAAAACATTTTTCCGTCAAAGCGTTCAACGGTTAAAAGTACAATAATCGTTTTTAAATCTCCGCGCATAGAGTCTAAGTTTGAAAACTTCAATTCGCTAATGGAAGCAAAATATTATAGTTTCGTACAAACAACATCTTTACTAAAGCGTGTATGCGTTAGGACCTTGTCACGATAACATACAATGCAAATCTTTATCCATTGCAAAGATTTTCAAATAGTTACAACGTGACAAGGTTCTAACTTAGTTATGTGTTTGTGAACCGCACAACCATGTCAAAGTATTGTGATGTTAATTTTTATCTGAAAAGAAGTCAGCATCCAACGGTTCCCAAGGAGAGGGTATTGTTAGCAGCTAAACATTCGTGACACGTGGTTACTACGCTACAAGCAAGTGCTTTGGTACCTTGTTGCAATAAAATGTTACACAAATATTCTTGTTGTAGTGAATTTTTATACTTTTAAAGAAGATCCTGAATCGACCAGTGTTTTCACATTTTCTGTGGAACATCGGGAATACAGATACATGTTTGGTAAAGTTTATGTTCCGGGAGAAAAATCTTTTTAACCCCCAAATTGTAACAAAATGAGATTTTTGGTGTCAATCTCATGAGTAGAAAATATTGCATAATCGTAGGTACGTTTTTTTTTTCAGAATAATTTTTATTTTCTGTATATTTCTCAGCCAAAGTTTTGCGTGAAACTACCTATGTGCCTTTAAGGTAAACTGTATAAACTAAGACGTATAAACTTAGATATCGAAGTACTGAAAAAATACACTCAAATCGGATAGTTTAGAGATTGACTGCCTCGGTGGCTCAGTGGTTAGTGACCCTAACTTCTGGATCAAGGAGGCGTGGGTTCGATTCCCACTCAGGGCAAATATTTATGTGATGAACATAAGTGTTTGCTCTGTGTCTGGGTGTTATTTAGTTACTATCTATATAAGTATTTATTTTAAAATAAGTATATGTATTATATCAGTCTCTGGCAGCCATATCACGAGCTTTGCTTAGTTTGGGGTCAGAGGCCGTGTGTAAGATGTCCCAAAAATATTTTAAATTTAAAAATTTAGAAACAGCTTAGCTTATTGTTTTTGTATGGCCAAATAGGCACTTCTTTTCATTTCTAGAGAAACACTCCTTGTAATCCTCACTGAAATCGCCCAGATTGTTCGAGAATTAGTTCAAATGGCTGGGTATGCAAATAATGTATTTAAATGCTCATATTAGTTCATGAAACAGGGTCAATCCAAACAAAGTAACAACTTGAACTTGAACTAATATGAGCATTATATATACATAGGTATTTATGTATTATACAATAGGTGTTATCAAATATAATTACCAAAATCAATGCCGCAGAAAAAATGTTCCCCAGTATTATTTATCAGCATCACCAAGAATTCGATGAAACCTCAAACTCAAATCATTTATTGCAACATATGAAATTTACATGCAGTTTTTAGTTAACATGTTTTGTATAGTTATACATATGACCATATAAGCGTATGACAATCTTATCTTTGCTAGTATTACAATAAAATGTGTTAGTTTGTTTGTTTCCTCTTCACGAAGCAACAGGAAATGAGATCGAATTGAGTTTTTGCATTGATAGTCTGAACGTTGATTAGTATAGACTTTTACTCGTATATCGGAAAAAAGGTATATTGGACAAAAATCAAAAAATCACATCAACTAAGCCACGGGAAAAAAACTGTCACGCGTCTTTCCTGGTAGAGGTCGAATCAAACTTCTTGGCATCTGTGATGTTAGCTAGAAGCTGCGGATTACCCGATCCAGACTGAAGCCCAATCAACAGCTGCGCGAGGATTGGGTGATCCGCAGCTTGTAGCTAATATCACAACTGCCATGAAATTTGATTCGGCTTATGTTATGATCGAAATTTGATTCCGCTTATGTTATGATCGAAATTTGATTCGGCTTATGTTATGATCGAAATTTGATTCGGCTTATGTTATGATCGAAATTCGGATCGGCTTATATTATGATCGAAATTTGATTCGGCTTATGTTATGATCGAAATTTGATTCGGCTTAAGTCATGATCGAAATTTGATTCGGATTATGTTATTATTGATATTCGATTCGGCTTAGGTTATGATTGAAATTTGATTCGGCTTATGTCATGATCGAAATTTGATTCGGATTATGTTATTATCGAAATTCGATTCGGCTTAGGTTAGGATTGAAATTTGATTCGGCTTATGTCATGATCGAAATTTGATTCGGATTATGTTATTATCGAAATTCGATTCGGCTTAGGTTATGATTGAAATTTGATTCGGCTTATGTTATGATCGAAATTTGATTCGGATTATGTTATTATCGAAATTTGATTCGGTTTATGTTATGATCGAAATTTGATTCGGCTTATGTTATGATCGAAATTTGATTCGGATTATGTTATTATCGAAATTCTATTCGGCTTAGGTTATGATTGAAATTTGATTCGGCTTATGTCATGATCGAAATTTGATTCGGATTATGTTATTATCGAAATTCGATTCGGCTTAGGTTATGATTGAAATTTGATTCGGCTTATGTCATGATCGAAATTTGATTCGGATTATGTTATTATCGAAATTCGATTCGGCTTAGGTTATGATTGAAATTTGATTCGGCTTATGTCATGATCGAAATTTGATTCGGATTATGTTATTATCGAAATTAGATTCGGCTTAGGTTATGATTGAAATTTGATTCGGCTTATGTTATGATCGAAATTTTTGTAAATAGGACACATTTTTGAGAAAAGGGCGTTGGCCTTTTTCTCAATTCTTAATATTAATTACGACAAAGTTTTACGCCATTGACATTTTGTTTATCTGCAAGTCTTTTGTCATACAAATAGTATCTAGATACATAATTTGTACTGTTTTCCTGGACAAGAGGAATGCTCATGGAGAATTCTCCAACGTGGTCGACATGCGTCGAGCTGCATTTCTCATGCAAATTTTGGCCTTGTAAACCATTTTTCTAACGGCTTTAAAAAATAAATAACTTTTGTTTGCAAAAAATGTCATGACCGATTTCAACAGTGTACAGTATTCATGCATTTATGTATTAAGTACCTAGGTTTTTTTTTATTGTTTGTATTATTAGAAGTATTTGTGTACGCCTATTATTATGTAGTGTATTTTATTGTTATTGGGTAATTATAGCTGTACTTAAGTCATTTATGTTTACACCACCGTCCATGTCAATTACACGTTTCCACTTATTAGAGGTTGTCTGGAAGAAATCGCTTTTAGCGATATTACCGCATTCTGTACCTTTCTTCTGTCATTTTATCTTCTTCTGCTATGTTTTATTTCTTGTGGTGTCAATAAAGTGTTCTTGTATTGTATTGTATGAATCAAATCACAAGATCCTACGCCCGCTTCTTTATAGTTACAATATGTCCGGGGTTGCACTTGAACCAGTCACAGAAATCCGAGATTTGGGTCTCATTCTTGACTTAAAAATTACTTTTAACACGCATA
The DNA here is from genome assembly GCA_949316475.1 of Hypomecis punctinalis. Lineage (NCBI taxonomy): Eukaryota > Metazoa > Arthropoda > Insecta > Lepidoptera > Geometridae > Hypomecis > Hypomecis punctinalis. The sequence continues at coordinate 2,321,433 of OX438815.1, forward strand.
TCACGGAGTTGTGCATGCGAGCCGATAAATTGCTAGGTTTTATAATGAGACTTTGTTTACATAATTTTAGTTTAAATTAAGAGAATTATTGTATAGCATTAAGTTTTAAGTGTGATATCGTTTTTTTATTGATTCTAACACGTTTTGGTGTTTACTGTAAGTGTCTGAATATTTTGTAAATAAATAAATAAATTGGTCAATAGCGGGTTGAGTAGAATTATAGGCTTATTATGAAGATTTAGTTAAACAGGTCTACTTAAAGAGATTTACTATTCTGAGCACTACTAGTAAACAAATTTTATTGCTTTATTCTTTGTTGCTATGTCATCATATTTTCTTTAGTTCAGTAGGTGGGTAGGCCTATGTTAAGAAGTAAACTGGTACAATACCTACAGTTATTTAAGTTATATGCAAATAAAATATTTCTAAGTCAATCCATTATCCACCACCCCGGTGGTCAGATGACGTCATAAAACTTGTTGGAAGGCAATGGATGAGGCTAGTACAGGACCGGAAAGAATCCCCCCGAGTGGGTTCCTGCCTTATCGTGGCGGGAGGGCTTAGTAGCCAGTTACGGCCAGCCCGGTGAAGCTAAGAGGAACCCGTGGTGGGGCCGTCTCTCCGGGTCTTGGGCATCGACATATCCGTGCGGAGGCTGGCCAGTAGGTCGCTAGTCGACTGAGGTGGACTGCGGTGTCGCGCTCGCCGCGATGCCGCGGCCGAGCCCATGGATGCGGGGGCGGCGACGGGATGGACGGGCGACGAGTGTGCCGCTGCCCATCCATCCTGCCAGCAGCATTAACGTGTGCCGCCAACGTGTTGGCGGAGGCGGTGGGGCTGCAGGGAAAGAGGAGTGTCGGTATGTCGTCGGCCGCTCTCCCTATCCTCTGCAGCCGTAATGGCAGGCGCGGGGCCACTTTAACTGACCCGTTGCATCAGGACCAGGGGTGCCGGACTCGGGCGCAGTCCGACGCCCAGTGCTGGTTGGTCCCAGGTGGTGGATGACGATGTGTCTGGTGTTCGGCACATCGTCATTCTGGCGGGATCCCATGCTCCGTGGTGGGGCCTGAGTAAGGCCAGCGCTGTCAGGTGCCGCGGAGGAGTCCGGAAGCCCGTAGCCCCGACACCATGCGCATTGGTGGAACATTCAAGGGTTTTGCTGGGTATACCGTCCAGCAATGGGCGGGGACTCCCACATAACCACCCGCTTGCCCCGAACTACGGTGGTATCTTTAAAAGATTTCCCCTGGTACAAAATAAAATAAAAAAGGACCGGAAAGGAAGGAGGCCTATACTCAGCAGTGAGTAAAACAGGCTGAATAGATATGTATGAGATAAAATCCATTATCCATTCATCAGCCATGGAATTTCCACCGCTGGACAGTGGACATAGGCCTCTCCAATAGATTTCCAATAAGACCGGTTGGAAGCGGCTTGCGCATTTTAAAGAGTGATATTGCTGTTTTTATGAGCTCCTCTGTCTACCTCGTGGGTGGAAGTCCTACGCTGCGCTTGCCGGTGGGTTGCACGTAGTCTTCATTCGAGAACTAAATTAATAATCATTTTATATGTTTCACAACATCAGAACGTACGTGAGAAGTCTAATGCGATTACCTTGGTCAAATATACCTACGAGCAAAGACTAAACGCACAAACATAAAGGTTTTTAGTGTTATTTCTAAGTCTAATGGCAAACTAGGCTTATCCTAATCCTCAACGAGCTTAACTTAATTAAGAACAAACATAAAGAAACATTTATGTGACTATTAAATGAGACCTAATTAGGTTTGGCTATAGTTTTTATGAATTACTTTTACTGTGGCACCAACTGCAAAACTGTAATAAAAAATAAGTTGTTCCATATAAATCGACAGAATGTATGAAATAGCTGACTTTTTTCTAACTCCAAGTTGATAGCATAGTAGGAGTTGTTGCAAATTGCAAATCAACACCTTAAAAGTAATTAAATTTTGACGATAAATAGTTCTGTAAAACATTTTCTTGTAAAATGTTGCCAAATGTTGTTGGTACGGATGATATTGGCTCCACTGAGCTATATATAGCTCACGTGATGTCAATATGAGAAAAAAATCCGAATCAATGGGAGCCAAGCAACTCTACACGTCCGGACTCCTTACTTTACAAACTCTACACTTTAGTCAAAATATATGGGTATTTACACTTTTTAGATTTCAATGAAATCTAAAGACTAAATAGACTAACCTCATTAAGTAGTTTATGGTAATAGTAAGTAAAGTAAGCAGGAGTCCGGATGGACTGACTTTGGTGCCTTGGAAGAACGGGAAATGTCTGGTGTGGGATGCCGCGTGCGTCAGCACTGTTGCTGGCTGCCACCTTAGTCGCTCCATTCAGTCTCCTGCGGCGACTGTGGAGTATGCCGCTGCTAGAAAACGGCAGAAATATGCAACATTGGAGGCGCAATATTATTTTGTGCCCCTCGCCGTTGAGACTTTGGATTCTTGGGGGACCGAGGGCAAGAAACTGATTCAGGAGATTGGGCAACGGATCAGAGAACGAAACGGTTCCCGCTTCGGTTGTTATTTGGTGCAGAGGTTGGCCATTGCCAGGCGCGGTAATGCAGCCAGTGTGATGGGGACCTTGGCGCCGGGACAATTAGGGGCGTGCTTTTCGACTTATTTTGTATAAGCTAGTTTTAAGATGACATTATTCTAAGAATATTGAAACTTTTTAGTTTTAATAGGTTTATTATTGACATCACATCTATGGCAAAAATTTTGTTTATCTAGTACACTCCAAACCCAAACTATAGGGGTTCAAAAAAGACGTAGGGTTTTGAGGAAAGGCACGTGGTGCTCTTGTGCTACACTTTGATTAGCTCGTCTTGGAGGGGCATTACCGTGCCCCCAGATTTATGAAAGTATTTACTGTGCTGTAGCAGCCTTTTTTTTAATAGTCCACTGCAGGACGTAGGCCTACCCACGAAGGGTGATTGGCCCATATCCACCACGCTGGCTTAGTGCGGGTTGGTGGATTCACATACGCCATCGAATTTCTTCTACGGACGTATGCAGGTTGCCTCACGATGTTTTCCTTCACCGAAAAGCCAATGATGTGAAATTCCGTACATAGGTTCCAAAGAAACTCATTGGTACGGGATCGGGATTTGAACCCACGACCTCACGATTGCAGGTCGGGTGTTACTACCACTAGACCACCACGGCTTCGTAACGGCTCATTGCTCACGGCTTTGAAAGTATTTGTCTAAATAAATCTTTAATTAATTAATTTCTTACCTGCCCAAAAGCATCCCCAGAATGCTAAACCACGAAGAGTGATTGGGCCATATCCACCACGCGGGCCCGGTGCGGGTTGGTGGATTCACATACGCCATCGAATTTCTTCTACGGACGTATGCAGGTTGCCTCACGATGTTTTCCTTCACCGAAAAGCCAGTGGTGTGAAATTCCGTACAAATTTTAAATTAAATTTCTTACCTGCCCAAAAGCATCTCCAAAATGCTAAAGTAAAATAAATAACCAACACATACTATTATTTCAGCCATTTAGCGATATAAAAGTTTTAAAAGGACTTTTTCAACGAAACATTGCTTTATTATGCAAATCGCTGGGTGTTTTAATTCAGAAAAGGCTGGCCTGAGAGGCAGACATTTATTTTATATTCAGTTTTAATGTAGTTATCAAAAAAATAACACGAAAAAAGGCTCTTTTAGGTGTCGACTCGGTGCTGCGTGAAATATGGTTGTGCTGGGAAGGTCGAAGGGACAGACTTGTAATGTATTGTATACTTGTAATACTATTTATTATTTTAATTACTTGTAGGTACAACCGATTAGCAACTTGAAATAATAATCGTCACGCCGCAAGGATATTGAAATTTGTTTATTGAGCCTTCTATACAGGGTTATTCCTAATCAATTAGCATCCATTTAGGGGCTTATTCTGTACAGATAAGATAAGATAACTTTATTGAAATTCATGGAACCTTATATTACAAAAAATAATATTACATAATACTCGTACAGATTCATGAACATGCTCGTCCAGTTAAACATATTTTCACTGTTTTCTTAATAATGATACTAGATTCAGATATGCAGTGTCATCTAAAAATATCACAAAAAATATTAAATTCATTGACAAAAATATACATATTGTTAATATGTAAAACATACCTAAAAATAATTACAAATACAAATTGCAGGCTGTATAGAGGCTTACAATTTAAAATTAAATCAATAAATTAAAATTAGGTAATATTTTTTTTTTTTTTTTTTTTTATTAATATAATGACAATACTACACTACTACTACATAGAAAGCAATTGGATCATCATCACTGGCAGTGGGCTTGAGCACTTGGATTATCTTTAGACCTTCAAGGGTCTGTGGTAATAATTAATGTAAATTTCGCTGTATAGGGGCTTCGTCTAGTAAAGTAACAACTTATCTTATATACTCAGCATCATCGGAAGACTGCAGTCTTAGCGAGCGCGCATCAGCCATGAGACTTCTGACTCTGAGGTCTGTTTGAGCGGTGGAGTGTAAATAATGTGACATAGTGACAGAACGCTTTTATATCATGTTTAGACGAAGAGTGGATTGAATGCGTACTATAAAAGTAAATATTAATGTCTTCCGTTCTTTTGCAAAATTTATACCTACGGCTTCTTACAATTCCGTCCATTGACCCATCAGCTGTATGCCGTCCACTGCTGAACACAGACCTCCCCTATGCACTTCGAATAAGGCAGGTCGGAAACGGCCTACATCCCGCGCGTTCTAGCGATCTTTATTACATCGTCAGTGCCCTAGTCCTAAGGTGGACGTCCTACACTGCGCTTGCTGGTCCGTGGTCTCGATTTGAGAACTTTAGTGCCCTCTCATTATTCGCACTATGTGCCCTGCCCATTGCCATTGCCATCCCATTGCCTAATTTGCTGGGCTATATACGTAACTCTGGTTCGTCTGTGGACCTCTTCATTTCTGATTCTTACATTTATTTTACGTAAATAAGAACTTTAGTCGCTACGCACCTAAAAGGAAGTCTAACAATTTCCCGTTTTTCTTAGACCTAACAAGAGATCGGCATTTCTTTAATTCCTAAACTAGCTCTATTTTGTATATCAATGTGCGTAAAAGCATTGTGCGTAGGTAAAGCATATTAGGTAAATAAAATCGTAATAATGTGGTCAAAATTCTAGAAAAATTGCAGCAAAAAATCTATTAGTGAATCTAAGCACGGGGACGTCGTAAGCAGAGGAAATCCCCAAATGTGAAATGGCAAAGTAAGAAATCATTAAACTGACATAAGGGATATATTAGGGACGAGGTACTTATTCTTTATTAGGATGACCATAAATGCGTCGTCAGCGAGATCGGGAGGGACTTTTAGGGAGGCAACTTGTAGACTTGTTCTTGTTTAGCAAGACTTCTTGGTGCGAGGTTACAGCTGATCGCTAAATGATTGTGTAGAAATAAACAATTTTATTGATGTATCAGGTGTTTGCATTTTTGGTTTCACTTCTGATTAACTTAGCGTTAGAAGAGTTTTCTCAAAATTGTACATTCAAAATCAAAGAAAACTATTAACAGTTCTGTGAACTAACTGATTAATTTTTGAACATGAGTGTTAGTGCTGCTTTATTTATAAAACGTTACATTATTTACATAGTTATTAAAAAACCGGACAAGTGCGACTCGCACATCGAGGGTTCCGAACAAATCCAAAAAAAATTCACAAAATTGGGAAGTAAGTTGTTAAAATCTCTAGGTATACTATAACCATCGATAAAAAGTATTTTTTTTTTACTTTTCTCGTCATACATCGAAAATTACATATTGTTAAAATAATTAAAAACCTGTTTTAGCATCTGCTAATGAAGTTGTTTTATATGAAAACTTACATGATACGATTTACTCACTTCGAATTTTGATCAAATTTTTTTTTGTGAATTTTGAGGTCCTATTTTTAGTGATTTAAATAAAAATGTACAATTTTCAGATTTATTCCTATATGTGTACTCTGGGACAATGTTTTTCGCCAAATTTCCCTGTAAGTTTTGATTTTTGTAAGTGTCGAAATATGCGGTTTTTTACAACATAAACGGCCCTAACTTTTTTAAACGATAACTGACAAGTTTTTTTTACACCACTGCAAGAAACCATAGATATATACGTATACAGTTCAATTTTTAACTCAATATATTTACGGGTTCCCGAGATAAAGAGTCTTGATATACACACAGACGGACAAAGTTTAGTGATCCTATAAGGGTTCCGTTTTTTCCGTTTGAGATACAAAAATAAATAATTATTAGCATTGCTTAGTATATAGGTATGGTTGTTACTTTCTAAATAACACCAACTCCAGCGTTTCTCAACAATATTGACGTAGCGCTGATATTATATAAAATACTTTTTGATATTTTTTGCAGTTCTATGTAAGTTACGTATTCTACTATTTCTCATTTCTTTATTAATATTTCATGCAGACTCAGTCATAAAATATTGTAATGTTATTATGACTCAAATTACAAATCTGTTTTAATGGTTTTTGTGGCTTTTCAAACCGAGATGATATATGTAGATTTGCATCAAACCCATGAAACAATGATTCTGATACATAGCATTTTTCATTCCATTTCATATTTTTACATCTCACATCTGATAGATACATAACTAAATATAAACTAAAACAAGACTGCAAGACTGCCGCAAAGTGATTGTTTCCCCTCCCTATCATGACGTAGGTCAAATCCACGCAATTCTGCAAATGGTAAACGATTCATAATAAAACAATAATGTCCCAGTTTTACTGCCCAGATAAGGACATTCGTAGCAGTTTTATTCATAATGTAGAATTGTAGCCAACGTTGCAGTTACAGTATGGATGATAAATTCCTCAATTGAGATTTCGGACACCTAAAATAGTTTCTAACAGGGAATTTTTAGTAACTAAGAATAGTAACATAATTAAAATGAATCATGTTTAAAAATATGGAGTTTATATGGTTATAGAAGACGCTACTAACAATAATAAGCCTTTTAATTTATAAATATGCTATTCCGAGCATTCATGCTCTCCATCAAAGGGCTGCCTCGGTGGCTCAGTGGTTAGTGACCCTGACTCCTGGGTCAAAGAAGCGCGAACACATTAAATAATTCAAAGAATAAAATAAAACTCACAAAAACAAAAATACCTAATTAAATCACGTCAATAGTAATAAAAATGTCAAAGTAAAATAAAAATAATTAATCACAATTCGTAGAAACAAAATGATTATGTCAGAAAATATACTAGATATTATGTAGTACATCAGTCTCTGGCAGCAATATTACAAGCTTTGCTTAGTTTGGTATCAGAGACCGTGTGTAAGATGTCCCCTAATATTTATTTACATATTTATCGAATGATCTTTTTGCGGTGGCGTTGTGTGTCGGGTCGTTCTCTTCCCTCAAATATGGTCGAGAAAAGCGATGGCTGGCAGATGCGTCAAAATCGTGATCGGGTGCTGCTTGCGGGTCGCTGCGCCGGTTTGCAACGCGGCATTCATACAATACACCGAAACTATTAGAACTACATAACTTGGCTACGATACTTGACTCTCTTCTTCTATAGTCTTCAATTAACATCGTAAAACTAGATGTAAAAACCGGACAAGTGCAAGTCAGGCTCGCACCCCGAGGGCTCGGCACAAATCCAGAAAATTTCACAAAATTTGGAAGTACGTTGTTAAAATCTTTATACTCATCATCATCATCGACAAAAGTTTTATTTTTTTACTATTCTCGTCATTCATCGAAAATTGATAAAATAATTAAAAACATGTTTTAGCATTGCTAATGAAGCTCTTTTATATGATACCTTACATGATTTGAAACCCATATTTTGTGAATTTTGAAGCCCTACTTTTTTGTGATTTAAATAAAAATGTACAGTTTTCAGATTTATTCCTATATGTGTACTCTGAGACAATGCTTTTCGCCAAATTTCATAGTTCTATGTCAACGGAAACTATCCTGTAGATTTTGATTTTTGTGAGTGTCGAAATATGCGGTTTTTGACGACATAAACGGCTCTAACTTCTTTATATGATAACTGAAAAGTTTTTCCTTTACGCAACTGCAAGAAACCATAGATGTACGTATACAGTTTAAATTCCAACTCGATATCTTTACGCGTTCCCGAGATAAAGAGTCTTGACATACACACAGACGGACAGACGGACAACAAATTGATCCTATTAGGGATATTAAGGACGATTGGGACATAATTATATCCATCACGCTAGCATAGTGTACGTCGGTGTTTTTTTTTCTACGAACGTATTCAGGTTTCTTCACAAAGTTTTATTTCACTGAAAAGACAATGACGTGAAACTAAGCACAAAAATTCTGAAGAACTCATAAATATGAGTTCACAAAAATATGTTTGAATCCACCATCTTCCATGCCGATTACGGCAAGCATTACTAAGGTTCAATAAACACGTCGGTACTTACGATTAATACAGAAATAGTACATTGTTCACCGAGAGGAGAAAGTGACCGATTACCGTCGAGGGTGTCGTTTGAAGCCCGAGCCGTAGGCGAGGGCTATAAAACACCCGAGATCGGGAATCGCACTTTCTCTCGAGTGATACATAGTGCTTTATACTATACCTTTATACTACACTCATCATCACTATCACTACTTATCATTTTGATAGTTTTATTTTACTTTTCTACGAAAACTGAATCCTCAAACAACACACAAATTGAAAATGGCGCCAATGGCGTCTGCAATTTTCACATGTTCTTTTTTCAAATTGTTTGACACCATCCAACACACAGCTAGTGGCCAGTGTCATTTTGCGAACTTGGAGATAAAAACTCACTGTAAAAACTTTTTGGCTTTTGATATTTAGGTTACCAGCGCATACCTCTCTTACCCAAAATTAAAAAAGAAAAACCACGTAAGAAATGGATTTTCATACACTTTTCTCTCCCGCTCAGATGCATTTTCTCGACGCATATTTGTTCGATATGCAATGACGTACTTTCTACCGTAAATTTGATAAAGTATCAAGGTACTTTCCGAGCAGGTGTAGTATAAAATACATTTAGGCTCAAAATTGTCATTGACAGTTGACAGATGGTAAGATGAAGTTCAACGGGTCAGACAGGTAGTATCAAATAAAAAGATGTTCTTTTACTCGTAAGTACAAGTATCCATACTGTGTCCGTCTCTACTAATATGCCTAATTGAGGACGAAAGTTAACTGTTTTTCTTGCTATCAGCCAAATTTAAATGGAGGCCTGAACTGTGTATAATTAAACCTACTCCATTGGAGATAATTCAGCCTGTAGATAGCTGGACCTTTTAGATTTTAGTGCTCTCACAAATCAGAACAATGATTTTTCTAAAACAATTTCAAAAGATTGCAAGCTAATTTATACTATCTATATGTATATGCATATCTGCAGCAGCAGTATCATGCTGAGTGCAAGCCACTTTCAACCGATTTTATTGGAGATCATATCATATAAATAAATAAATAAATATTTTGAGACATCTTACAAACGGCCTCTGACTCCAAACTAAGCAAAGCTTGTTATATGGCTGCCAGCGACTGATATATTGCATATACTTATTTTTAAATACATACTTACATAGATAGTAACTAAATAACACGCAGACTCAGAGCAAACACCTATGTTCATCACATAAATATTTGCCTTGGGTGGGGATCGAACCCACGCCTCTTTGATTCAGAAGTTAGGGTGACCCACCGAGGCAGTCACTAACTCACTAACCACTGAGCCACCGAGGCAGTCAATGTGTATGTCCAACTGTGAACAAAAGTTTGTCCTATGACTGAAAAATCGATGGATAGAAACTGAGTTATCTTTGTGATAAGCATTTCAAAAATCTGAAGCGAACGCATGATTTGAACCTTGCCCCTTCGGATCACTAGTCCGACGCTCTAACCAACTGAGCTAGCTCGCCTCCTACGCAAGCTTCAAATTTCTGAAGTGCTTACATTTCCCAACTTATAGCGTTGGTGGCGCCACCTGTGATACCCGTATTAGACAGGTTATCACTCAACTAGAAGTTATTAGAACTTCTAAAGATTGACGAGAGATGACGCACTGCTAAATCAATGTTATGATGTTTATTTTAAGTGCTTTCCACACTAGATTTTTATCTCAAAGAGTTATCTTTGTGATAAGCATTTCAAAAATCTGAAGCGAACGCAGGATTTGAACCTTGCCCCTTCGGATCACTAGCCCGACGCTCTTACCAACTGAGCTAGCTCGCCTCCTACGCAAGCTTCAAATTTCTGAAGTGCTTACATTTCCCAACTTATAGCGTTGGTGGCGCCACCTGTGATACCCGTATTAGACAGGTTATCACTCAACTAGAAGTTATTAGAACTTCTAATAGAAACTGACAATAGCTTTTACATTTATTATTGTTATACACGCCATTTATCATCAAGACCTATCTTGGTGGACAGTAAGCTTCAGTGGAGGCAGTGGATGAAATAACAGGCTGACTCAAAGGAACAAACGTAAGTGATGAATATTTTTTTAAAATAAATGTTTAATGATATTCTATTTCATTCGAACATTTAGTACAACGCAAGAATTTTAGTTTTAGTTGAAGTTATTAAAAACTACGTTTATGAATGCATATTTACGAATCTATTCTAAATTGCTACGAGTAAAAACTTATCGATAATAATTATTTAAAATCAGTTGTAATGACATTTTACTAATTAAGTACCTGTATTACATACTTAAGATCTGTCTAAATAAACCTGATTTTTACTTTGAATCCAGAGATTAAGATAGTTTGAAAATCAAAGGAAAAAATAAATAAGCCAAAACACATTATTGTAAAAGCAAACAAAACATTTAAATTCCTATTGTCCAAAGATCAATACCGGAAAACAAGTCATGAACCAAATTACAACCAAGTTAAAATTACAGTTCAACAAATCAATTCCACTCATTAAAAATGCAAATGATGAACGACAAAGCTGCAAACGTAACTTGGCATAAAAAAGCTTGGCGACGTTAAATAAAGAGATTTTAATGGAAATAACAAAAGAAAACCGCAGGAATCGAAACAAAAGAGGCGAAACAAAAGATCCTGTGACGAATTGTGGTCTACGGAACAGAATACTTACAAGGTACGAAACGTAAAGCTGTAATTAAAATGTGGATGGAAATTTTATTTGGGTCACGGTTTGCGACGAACATACAAATATACATAATAAAATGTACTCATTTCGTATTATAATTAAAGCGAAAAATAAAGGGAAATCAGCCGCATTCAATTTGTAACTTTACTTACTGAAGAGCATTAAGAAATGATGCTGTGCTTGCTGACGATATTGTTTAAAATCCATCTTAAAGCCATCGTATCATTAGTCAACATTTGACAGTCGGCATGTTGCTCCACTGAGACCATTCAGAATTATACATCGTGGAAATAGGCATGATGATTAAAAAAAAATTATACTCTATAAAATTTAACTTGACCGCTGTCAGAAAAATCACGCCTATGAAGTCCAGAATTTCTTAATAGTACAGACATTACCTGTCAATGTCATACTTTATGGGCATGCCGATTAGCGATGGGCGACGAATGATCGTGACCACAGAGTTTTAGATAGAGTTTTAATTAAAATATCGATAGTTTATACTGACGACATCTTCTATATATATAAAAGAAAGTCGTGTTAGTTACTCCACTTATAACTCAAGAACGGCTGAACCGATTAAGCTGAAAATTGGCAGGGAGGTAGTTTAGAGCCAGGAAAAGGACATAGGATACTTTTTATCCCGTTCCTTAATATTTTTTTTTTTAATAGTTATATTATATTTTTCATATCATCTATTCCTTTAAAAAATCGTTAGCGAAACTGTCACCTATCACAACGACGCTAATAGGCCCAATTTCAAGGCACCATCGTAATTATAACAGCTAATTAGAATATTTCTGTTTCTTTTTCACTTTAGGCATTCGATAGTGAGAACACATTTTATATTCAAATTAAATTTAAGATGGCGCGTTCATAATTGGGCCTGATATGGATTGACGAAACGTAATAAGACGACAGGTGACATACATTGACTGAAGACTTTTTATGAATGTCACGCTTAGCATATCAAAGAGACAAATTGTCTTTTCACCATTATAGCTCCTCGAGAACGAAATATAGTATGGATTGACAATGACAACTGACATTAAAATTGGACTAAATGGTTTTCCCTATGCCATGCTACATATTACAATGACGTTTAATCAACTGGGCCGTCATTTTGTCTGACATTAAAAATATTTTTAAATATACCACCGTTAGAGGTTAAACATGTTTCTTTATTCTACCTTTATGGTACAGAATCCATACTAATATACGAAGAAACGGATTGACTTGATTTTTAGGAGTAGTATGGCATGAATATAAATTAAGTATCTTGACTCTAAGGTTATTAACCTTGACAGTGAACTGTGACCTTGACACGAACATACATTTCTGTTGGTTTGGTTATGATTGAACAGTGATTAAAGTGCAGCCCGCCTCAGTTGCAGCACTCCTCATGGGGCACGCAACTTACCGGCCAGCCTCTCAGCTGCTTTAGTTAAAAAGCCCAGAAAAGCGGCCCAACCACAAGTGCAAACTTCTAAGCTGCCATGTGACAAAAGACTCAAAAAATCGGGAGACCTCGAGCGCCACCTTCTCAGCTGTCTTAGAAGAAACCCAGAGAAGCGGCTCTATCTGGGATTCCCGCGCCGCCCATAAGCTTCGGCTACTAAGTTCCCACGCCACCACAAGGCGGGAACCCATACACTCTAACCTTATCTTAATCAACAGAAGCATTTATAAGTATTAGGTATTATGATTTCCGGTTAGGTTTGGACAGTGGCAAGGTGCAAGAGTACTTGACTTTTTTTTATAGAGCAAGTGCCTTTATTAACTACCACTAAATACAAGACTTATAATGTAAAACTTCATAAACTACTACTACATAACAAGCAATTGGATCATCCACAGACCCTTGAAGGTCTAAAGATAATCCAAATACTCAAGCCCACTGCCAGTTAGCAGCGTGCCCAGCATGCTGGCAGAATTGCCACGCTGATTGGCAATGCTTATACGTTAGCCATATAAACACCAACATTTTGGTCAGACATCGGGTACACCAGACGCTCAGAAAGACTTTTGAAAACAAGAGCGGCCGTCACGGGCACAATGTCTCAATTTCAAACGGCTCAAATATGTAACCACTGCCGAGGTTAACATATTTGCGCCGTTTGTGCTGCTCCGAATCGGCCAACGCTCCAGCCCTTCTCTGAGTCTCAGAAAGATGTGACGGCACCGAGGTATTGACGCAAGACGCATCTAATACTAAGGGCCGTCTACACTTCCATGGGACCAGCTTCATACCGTCTGGCCTTTTGCCATCACCAAGCGCAAACCCATTCGGTTCGAGTACGGCTACGATATTGGCGGTCGCAAAAGCCCTGCGTATGACATCGTTCACACTGGCGTGGCAACCAATTCGACCAGCGCTTCTTGAGCAAGAAAGACGGTGGTAACCGAGCTGGTCAACCAGGGTACTTGAATAGGTGAGAGCGCTCAGCTATGTGCGGCGCAGCAGCAAGATGGGTCGACTATCTCGACGGTATCAATACCGCCGGTCGAGCCTGGTCACGACCAGCAAAGAGCCGAGGTAGATGTCACAGAAAGAGAGAGGCCTATACCCAGCAGTGGGACAAAGAAAGCTGCGGATGATAACCATAACGAAACAAATTAAACGGGTTTGAAATGATTGTTTGCTACAATATTTGTGTACCGTTTCACATTGAATTGGGGCTAATATTTTGTGGCGCACTTACTATTACTTACTTCGTATCTACTGATTTTAGACCATTACTGTCTTTACAAAAGTGAGTAGCTCAACCAAATCTACATTTTATATGACAGCTGTCGAACATAAAAGTAGTTTATCTCCGTAACTGTCAACTTTTGATCAATGATATCTTCACGAAAGTGAGATAGCTGGACCAGATCTACATTTTGGATGACAGTTGTCGAATTTAAGACTGGTTTATCTTCGTATCTGCCGATTTTAGATCATTACTGTCTTTACAAAATTGAGATAGCTAAACCAGATCTTCATTTTGGATGACAGCTGTCGAACTTAAAAGTGGTTTATCTCCGCAAATGTCAACTTTTGATCAATATTATCTTCACAGAAGTGAAATAGCTCAATGAGATCTACATTTTGGATGACAGCCATTAAACTTAAAATATCTTAATGTAGGTATCTCCGTAAGGTTAGCTACCTACATTCATTAACTTTCGCGGTACGAAGTTCGCCGGGTCCGCTAGTTTTAAATAAAACTTAATTTATCATTAATTTCATTTCATATTTTAATATCATAACATTTTTTACATGTGTAATTAAATTAAACCCAATTATATGTTAGGTACATTAGCATCGATAATAGTGAAAAACGTCGATAAATACTATCGTTACATTATTATGAGTATTTAATGAATATCATAACATTATTTACATGTGTACATAAGAATCAATAAGTGTAAGAAGTACATCTTAAATAATAGTAAGTAAATAAAATCCAGTTTCTCACCTTCAACTACTCATTCGATTTCATTACAACATTGTTTGAAAATCGTTTTTTTCCACCACTACTCGTATATCAACTCTAAATATGTCAATATGTAACTGCCGCAGAGATCAAGTTAAATTTTATAGAGTACGAGTATAGTCCGTCAAATAGGCTATCAAAAAATATTAGACGTAATTTTTCTTTCGTCAATTAAAAATTAATTGATGAAGCTAGGGCCCGTCAATGTTCCGCGTGACGTCACAAGTGCCATACAAATGTATAGACTTATGTAAGAGAGGTGACGTCTCGAACCCCACTCCCAAACTTTGACAAGGTTTATCTTTGCCATTTGTATTTTAATCGACAAAATAAATAATACGTGTCCAATATTCTTTGATAATCTAACACACGAACTAATTGTAAAAATGCTATTTTTACACAGTCATAAGAAGAAGACAGAGGACGATGGCGAATAAATCTGTGAGAAGTTAACAAAGGTGTCACAAGCCTAAAATAAAAAAAAAAAACAGGAGGACTGAAAAGCTACATAATTCTTTAACTTTTATTTCACCGCAATCAAAAACAATAGTAATTTATTTTTCAATTTTTGTTATCCTACTTCCTACTAATATTATAAACGCGAAAGTTTGTGAGCATGGATGGATGGATGGATATTGGATAGGTGGATGGATGTATGGATGTTTGTTACTCTTTCACGCAAAAACTACTGAACGGATTGAGATGAAACTTTGCAATAATATAGCTTATATATCAGAATAACACTACTAATATTATAAACGCGAAAGTTTGTGAGGATGGATGGATAGATGGATGGATGTATGGATGTTTGTTACTCTTTCACGCAAAAACTACTGAACGGATTGAGATGAAACTTTGCAATAATATAGCTTATATATCAGAATAACATATAGGCTATAAATTATAATGTTATTATATCAAAAATCAAAATATCATGCGGGCGAAGCCGCGGGTAAAAACTAGTATAAGATAAAAACACCAAAGTTCTTCTGAATCTTTTTATAATATAGCCATAAAATAAATATTTTAGATTCGTAAACCACAGTAAGTTTACAAGAAGCAATGCAAATTACCTTACTTCTTGTAAATTGAGTCGTTTTCTGTGAATTAATTAGCAGTGTAATGTGTGGGTTAATTATATGAATCGCAACGCGGCGGGAATGTTCGGGGTTTGCAGGTAAATCGAGGGGAGAGAGTTCAAATAGGTATAACGTACGTATCAGATGTTGTAGATGAGATGTTGTGTACGTTCTGATACATCTTAACATTTATGAGCATATTACTTTATTTAATTGTTTTCAATGTACTATTGTGATAAAAAATGCTTTGATTTAATTTCATTTCCTACGTTCTGATACGTACGGTAAGGTCAGCCAAGACGACTCATAAATATTTGAGGATATCTTACATACGGCCTAGTAACTAAATAACACCCAGACACAGAGCAAACACTTATGTTCATCACATAAATACTTGCCCTGGGTGGGGATCGAACCCACGCCTCGTTGACTCGGAAGTTAGGGTCACTAACCACTGAGCCACCGAGGCAGTCAACGAGGCAGTCATATTGTAATATTAGGATCCCCAAGAATTTGCCTATACCTGCCATTGTGTTATGATGACACGCGTATGGCTTCCACAGATGGTGACGATGATGATTAAAACCAATTTTTACGTCGTCATTAGATGGTTGACTACTAGAAAAATGTAATTGACAATGAAATAATGTTTGTGAGGTCAAAGAACTCTGCGCTGTGTGCTTGTTTAAAAATTTCAATTTACCTTTATAACTCAAAAAGTCCTTTAAAAATAAATTCACAGGGCTCAAATTAATTTTCAAGGAAAGACATTATATCTTACATACTTTAGAAATTAGGTGGGGGACTCATTTTTCAACTTTGTTAACGTATATCTCATTAATAGTACATGTGACAAAAAATCGTTTAAGAAATCTTAGATTCATTTTAGAAATTCTATTTAACGACACCCCACACGAGGGGATGGGGTTGAAAATTTTTTTTTCAACACTATTTTACAATTGTATGCTACCCTTTAAATGCAGTTTGGATTTTTATAAGTAGGTACCTACTTAAAATTGAGATCTGTCAGATTCAGAATCAGATCATTTCTTGGCCATTTATAACATGTCAGTCATACAAGGCAAGTCAGTTTACAAAATTAAAATTTAGAAACTATGTAATTTAAAAATTCTTAATCATAAATACTGTACTCAAACTATCATAATATCTAATTTAATGCAATTTGGTCAATAAATGTTGAAGTTATTATAAGACTTTGTATAAATGAGACAGACGGACGAATACAACGAAGTTATCAAGGCTCCTCGTTTTACTACGGAACCCTAAAAAGGTGTTTCACTACGTATCACAATTCTTTTTACATTACATCTCTAACATAGATGCAGCCTGTATACATTCGTGTATGTACGTCGAGTATTATGCAACGCTCCCTAATTCGGGCGCGCTTTCAGATTTTTGTGATTTATGAGCAGCGCGCCGGTGGTCTTAGGAAACCGTGTACGGGATCCGGAAAATGTTACAATTTTGCTACGCGTGCTGGCAATTGCAACTTTGTTGGACTAGAATTACGTAGTTTATGGCTGGTTTTTAAAGTAGGAAACGTGGAAAAAGTTTTTGTAGTTATAAAGGTTAAATATTGGATTTTTGTCATTGCCTGGCCTTGGTTTAAACTTCAGAGATTTTTTGAGATTTCTGATGGCAATTGTGAAGCGTCAACTTGGCGGTACAAAAACAATAAAATGTTATCTACCACTAAATATTATCCGATTTCAGCGTTTTTTTTTCGTGTAATCAGCGTTTCATTCGCTAGTATTAGGTATAGGTCTTAGTTGTTAGGTATAAGCCTCTAAATAGTTTATATGTGTATATTTACACAAAAACGTAGCTAAAAATGTTACTTAAACTACAAAATTTTCTAAAAAAAAACAGGACATACGAGCGTGCTATATTTTTTACTCAAGCGGTTGACACCAAAAACTTGTCATTTTGTTACAATTTAAAGGGTAAAAATAGTTTTCTCCCAGAACGTACATTTTATCAAAAATGTGCCGAAAAGTCTCTAGATGTTCTACAGAAAACACAAAAACAGTGGTCGATCCACGACCCATTTAAAAATAAATAACCTAAAAGTTATCTAATATCTAATAAAAATAAACAACCTTTTATTAGAAGATAATTTAATCAAATAAATTACCATCTGTAATAAACACAAATCAATCAGTGACCTTATACGTAACACTGCTAATAAATAACAAACAGATAAAAACTCAATTCGTCGAAATCCATTTTCATGGTTGTTTACGGTACCTGCGCTTGAACTTCTAAAACTGTAGTATCAAAGGCTCCCTGCGTAGTTCCAGAAAAGTCTCTATTTACCTCTACTGGCCATGGATCACGAGAAGTTAGAATAGCTATGTATATCGACCAAAAGTCGTTCGAAGTATGAGCAGAGGCCCGTATGAGATTGTACAGTAAACGAAATATGTGTTGCTTATTTTGGATTTTTCAAGACTACTCGCTCTGAAACCACGCACATTACTTATAATCAAAGACTACCGTAGTATAAGTCTGGCTCTATATATTATTATAAAGCGCCTCTAGCGGAAACGAGGAAAATCTAACAAAACTGCATTGAGCCAAACCAAAACGATAATAGTTTTCGTTGGCCAAGCGAAAATCAACATCAAAATAATATTTTTTGTTCCGTGCAGTGAATTTTTGGTGTATATTTCATGAAGCTATTTTTTATTTTATAAAACTAAATTTATATATATATATATATATATTTCAATTAAATTTTACTAACCACAAACTCCAGGGTCTGTGCCCTTTGTTAACTAGGATTTACAATTATTTTATTATAGTTACTGTACAAAGACTAGGTACTATAAATATTAGCCTAAGTTAGTCAATGCACTGCGTGAATGCCACGAGCAGACCGGCGACCCGCAAGCAGCACCCGATCACGAGTGTGACACATGTGCCAGCCATCGCTCTTTTCGACCATATTTGAGGGAGGAGAAAGACCCGACACATGATGCCGCCGGAAGAAGGAGCCTTCGATGGCGAGCATGAATGCTTGGGACATGCACACAATGCTTATTTCTTATAAATTACAAATACACATTTTTCACGTCCTATACCAATTTAGTTGCCTTCTCCCGGCCCAAAGCCTCCATCACCGTCTCGCCATCAATTTATAATTTTGTCAGTGCTCATCTTCATACGAGTAACTTAGTCTCAGTCTCAATCCAAAAAGTAGGATATTTTTAAATATGTGCTTAATTTTTGACTCCAGAAATAACGGCTGTAAATATTAATAGATTGATAAAACCCATTTTTTTCTCTACTTCAATGAAGTCGATGATCTGATTTCAAAAAAAATATTTTCACACTTGTTAATAAAGAGCTTTCCCACACCTTGTGATGTTCTAATGTGTAACAAACGGTAAATCAACTGACTCCTACATAACAGTTGCCTAACATTTTTAAATGTTTTTTTCTATGAATCATACGCATCTGCTTGTACGTTACATCATTGTGTATGGAGATCGCAATTAAAATGTTACTGTGTTTTCCTTGTGCGCTACTTTCAACTGACAGTGGGCAGGGCGCATAGCTCGAATGCTTGATAGCAGATGGGGTCTAACAGTTCTCAAATGAAGACGACGTATCGGATACGCAGCGTAGGATGTCCGCGCAAAGGCAGGATAACCTTATCACTCCTGCAATACTCTCATAACACTACATGTTTGAATATTTGCCAGATATACCTCGGTGTCTCCCACGTCAGATAAAAAGAAAAACACTTTGTCTAACGGCCTATAAAGTAAGTCAATCTGTATAGGCTGGGTGGCTAGCCCTTGTATCAGAGTTTTTAAGCCACCTTAAGGCCTCTGATATGGCAAAACGGTTAAAATAACCGGGTCCCACAATTTAACGTGTCCTCCGAGCAACGGTACCGCTTAGTTGTAAATACCACCTGCGCTCGCCCATCCGAAGACAAAGACTGGCCTTGTTGAACGTTGCTTAATATCGAGGATCGCTAACGAAAATCTAGTCAAATGACGCTTTGAGCGCTACACTGCACAACGGCCTATGACTAATAGATAAGTTCCAGACAATTTTCTTATAATTCCTTTACCAAGATTAATATAATCTATCAAGTCTTCCCAGAATCCTGATAGGGTGTTGCCCTTATCAAATTCCTGCGATCCAAAGTGTCGGCTGACACGCGCTCGTATTAAAATGTCGTAACGTTAATAAGTCGAACTGGATCAACTGCGCCAATATAACTTGATATCGGAGTAATCGCGACACAGTTTACTTGAAAACAGTACAATGTTCTGAACATCTGATCTATCAGGCTATTTGAACTTCGTTGTTGATAAAGCTAGACGTCTGAATATTTTATAACTAAGAAAAGAGGCATGTCTCTATTTTTTTCATTATTATTATTATTTTGTCCCTATATTGTCTGAGTGCTGGGCAAAGACCTCCCTTCCCTCCTTCCAGACTGCGCGATCTACTGCGTTGGTGGCCCTATATTTGTCGGGCGAGCTCATTTCATCGCACCACCTGCGTCTGAGGTCGACTAAGGTCGTTTGGATTATGGAATCCAGTTGGTGGCGACCTTTGCCAAGCGGTCGTCCGGCATGTGACGACGTGTCCTGCTTAATCCCATTTCAACTGTGTGGCTTTTTGACAAACGTCGGCGATTTTAGTTTTTGAGAGCAGCATAGTGTTCCACTTCCAACCGGTCTTATTGGAGATCCATAGGGGAGGCCTATGTCCAGCAGTGGAAGTCCTTTGGCTGATGGAGGGATAGTGTTCCTAATTCGATCGGTTAATTTGACTCCTAAAATGCTTCGCTTCACTGCTCGTTGACAAACCCTGAGCGCGGTCTTTTGATCTTAAGTCAAAGACCAAGTCTGAGCGCCGTATGTAAGAACGGTGATTTCTCTCATATCTTTTAATTTTTTAATCTATAATCTTTAGAAATAAGTTTGTAATCCTGTTCATAGTACTTGATGTAGGTGATTACCAAATTAACTTTGCGGTTTTCATTGCAGTTTGTCCCTAGATGATTTAAATTTTGAAGAAAATCAACCATCAAGGTCAATAGTAGCATCAAGAGGGTATACAAGGAGGCATTGATGGCGTATCAAGGTACATTAAAGCAGCATATGGGTGCAACCGTGGTGGTCTAGAGGTAGTGACACCCGCCTTACAATCGTAAGGTCGTGGGTTCAAATTCCTGTCTCGCACCGATTAGATCTTATAAATTTATGTACAGAATTTCGCACCACTGCCTTTTCAGTTAAGGAAAACATCGTGAGGCAACCTGCATATGTCTGTAGAAGAAATTTGATGGCGTATGTGAATCCACTAATCTGCACTGGGCTAGCGTGGTGGATATGGTCTAATATCATTATATGTGAGTAGGCCTACGTCCTGCAGTGGATACAGTACAGTATTAAGACGCAGCAAAACTAGCATCTAGAAAAGCAACCACGGAAGCATCAAGGCAGGCAACCAGGGCGCATTAAGTAGGGTAGGGGCATTTCTTGATTGCCCTGATGCCGGGGCACTAGAATACGGCATCGGTATCCCCTGCCTGTAGTAAGAGCCTACTAAAAGGGGACCCCTGGGCTCGTGGGTGGTTAGAGTTGGGGCTCTGGCCATCCACTCAAGCGGGTCCGAGAAGGACGGCAGCATTGTGGCAACGCTGTCGTACAGGACCGCACAAGCCTGGTCTAGCACAAGCCTGGTCTACTACCAGGCGAGTAGACACACGAAGTGCCGGGAGCACCGGTGCGTTCCTTTTGGAGATCCCGGGGCTCCCAAGAAGGCACATAGGCTGGCCACCGAGAGGGTTTTAGTGGGTACAATCCCACATAACCCGACTACACCCCAAAGCGGTCGGGCATTTTTGGAAGATTTCTCCCTCGTAAAAAAAAAGGGGGCATTTCTTGGAAAAGATCATTACCAACAAAAAGAAATGAGACCTCATAAAAAATATGACATGTGAAAAGTACAACAAGTCGAATATTTGTGCGTGAATCGGACTAAATGTAGTCCGTTTCCTACAACTTTATGTACTGCTCTACATAGCTACTTCAGCATCACGCGCCCTAGCAATTTACTCATGACCAGTTGTAGCAATTTGTCGTCGGGATTATAAGGAATATTACATAGTTGTTTTAATTACTTATGTTGTTTATTTTTTTCTACAAGTGCCTTTATTAACCACAACAAAGAATAGGTACTACAAATTCTAAAGCTATTGGACATTGAAATATTTTGTGGTAAAAAGCAACTGGATTTTACTGCTGCAGTTTCCACCAATTCACCAGCCGTTGGATGTTCACTGCTAGACATAGGCCTCCTTTATGGATTTTCAATCATCAAGGCTGGTTGGAAGCGGCCTCATCCCGCGCGTTCTTGCGGTCTTTATTAAGTATATTGCCAGTCCACCAGTCCAAAGGTGGACGTCCTACACTGCACTTCCTGGTGCTTGAACTCCATTCGTGCAAGTTACGGCTCCCTAGGCTAGTTTGTTTCCTTATTTTTGACTATTTAAACAAAATTTTGTTTATAAAATATTTTTTTAATTTAGTTTATTCAAACATTTACAAAATCTTACAGCTTGGCTAAATGGTCCATGTTTGTCCACAAATTAATTGAGAATCTGGTTCGCAGCATTAGCAGTGTCAACCCGTTTGTGTACACTGTGGGCTGATTAATCAGAGCTGGGCCATAATTGGCGTTTGCTATGATTGCTTTGCTGTGTATCCAGTCATGACATTGTAATGTGGAAGCAGGCTAAGAACTTAATTTACTGTAATTAACTATGACGTCATATTATTTTTCTTTTTTAGGGTTCCTTATCTCAAAAGAAAAAAACGGACCCATATAGGATCACTTTGTTGTCCGTATGTCCTTCTGTCAAGACTCGTTATCTCAGGAACGCGTAAAGACATCAAGTTGAAATTTAAACTGTATACGTATATCTATGATCGCTTGCAGTTGTGTAAAGGAAAAACTTCTCAGTTATCATATAAAGAAGTTAGAGCCGATTAAGTGATAAAAACCCGCATATTTCGACACTCACGAGAATGACGAGAAAAGTAAAAAAAGATGATGATAAGTATAGAGATTTTAACAACGTACTTTACGTACCCAATTTTGTGAAATTTTCTGGATTGGTAAGGAATCCTCTGTGTGCAAGCCTGACTTGCACTTGTCCGGTTATTTTTACACACTACACTATCGATTATACGCGTATTTCGATATCTTATTTTTGTTACTTCGGTAGTTAATTTACTATTTTTAATTTACAGAAAAATCCTCTGTTCTAGCCAAAATATTTTAGAAATATATCACAGCGTGTCTGAATGTTCGTGTTAGTCCACTTTTTTTTGAGAATCTTGTTTTCAATATCAACCACTAATAATAGACAGTAAGCTGATTAATAAGAGCTGAGCTATAATTGGCGTTTGCTATTTTTGCTTTGCTGTATATTCAGTCATGACATTGTAATAAGACAGTCCGTCGAGGCTAATCAATGTGTTCAGCAGTTTGGTGCTAGACAAAAGACATGTAAAGACAAAGCAATCCATATCTCCATCAGTTTTACATCCACTGCTGGGTAAAGAGCTTGGATCTATATGGATCTCGTAATCGTAGACCGACGTAAAATTAGTCAAAAACGTGAAAAATTACATTACAAGTCCTTCTATTCACTTACATTAACTGAAAACTATCGTGGGTCGTGGATGAACGTCAACTTGTAGATCTCGGTTATGTTAGCTTAACCATGTCAGAGGCCTTTAGTCACCAGAGCAAGCCACCTTTTTTTACCAGGGTAAATCTTTTAAAGATACCACCACACCTCGAGGGCAGGCGGGTGGTTACATGGGAGTCCCCGCCCATTGCCGGACGGTACACACACCAAAACCCCTGGGTGTTCCACCGCTGCGCCTGGTGTCGGGGCTATGCACGCTTCCGCACTCCTCCACGGCACCCGACAGCGCTGGCCCAACTTGGGCCCCACCACGGAGCTAAAGCTCTCGCCAAAATGACGGTGTGTCGAACACCAGACACATCGTCCCGGGAGTCCCGGTATGTAAAGGGCCTGTTTACTTCATGTAGATTGGTCAATCAGCGAGTGTTATTGTCGCCTCGGTAATGGCTGACTGGATGGTGACATCTCGTGTCTGCATCCGGTAATGCAGACGTTTAATCACACTCATCAAGTTATTTACCAACCCATCGTAAATTTTTAAGAGAGTAGTGAGTAAAGCGTAGTAGAGTGTAAAGCGTGTTGAAATAGCTAATTTAGCTATTTCAACACGCTTTACACCTTGTTTGTAAACCAACCTCTTTAAGCTCAATTTTGACCTACTTTGAGCGATCAGATTTTTTTTAAACTTAGCACACTTATTAAAGACCGATAACAATGCATTTATAAAAATTGATGACTCCTAAGCTTGTTTTTTAGTTTTTTTTTTTAAACTAAATTTATATTATTTCATTTAAAAAGTAGTTCGTAATGACTACGAATGCAGTAATATGTTTATCGTTTGCTATATTATATAAACAGTTACAACACCAAGGACTATAGTATGCTTGGTACAATTTAGTACTCGTACTTCAGTGCAGTTTAATTTGTCGTTTCAGCCATTGGACGCGTCCACTGCTGGACATAGGCCTCCCCTATAGATCTCCAATATGACCAATTAGAAGCGGCTCGCATCCAGCGCAAACCTGCAGTCTTGATGAGGTCATCCGTCCACCTTGTGGGTGGAGGTCCTACGCTGCGCTTGCCGGTACGTGGTCTCTACTAGAGAACTTTTCGACCCCATCGGGCAGTTGAATCATTGATAAGAAAATAAGTAGAAGTGAGTTATGGTAATTTATAATACTTTCTATTTATACCATATAATCGATAAAAAAAATATTATCTGTCTAACTTTGCCATTGCGGCAAAAGAGTCTATTGTAGTAGTCACATCGTCCATGACTGGTCCATGTCTACAATTAAGGTATGAATAATAAATCGAAAATTCCCAAGTAATGTTATTTTGCAGACACAAAAATGAATATTGGCTAATGCGTTCTTATGATAACCTACATACATACACACTTACAGTTAATAGTTAACACTAGTATTAGGATCACTTACGAAATGCATCAAACTTCACACGCGCCCAGTTTCACGGTTTCCGTACACATTGCCAAATAACGCTATCGTCCAAATAAACGCACATAATCAAATAAAACAGATGCCGGACATAAAACGGTGTGTCTGTAACTAGTGTAAAACCGTTTCACCATCTATTGATAAGTTTATCTAATGACTATTCAATGGAGCAATCATCGAAATAACATGACTTTTGTAAAGTCGTTCAAATACCTTGAATTTGAACTGATTGATTGATTTTTACGGTTGTGTCTATAACTCAAGATACACATATCAGAGCAATCTTAAAACTATCATTTATATTCTATGTTAATCTATACTCCATAAAGTAATCTTATAAAATATCTAGTAGTTTTAGTTTTCAATTAATGTATTTAAAAATAAGATTATGAGGGATAAAAATGCTCATATAATTAATAATACTAGTTAGTATTATTTATATATGAGCATTACTATTACATTGATAGAAGCACCTTAAGAAAAGTTTATTTATATTTTTTATCGTACTGTGTTAAGGCCCATAACTAAATAGCAGTGCCGCAATGCAACACAAACATCAAACTCTTATGTTTAGCTAATTGTTCGTAAAATATTTTACTTTGAAAGTATTTTGCACAATCGTAATGTTATTGATCTAGTTTATTATTCCTGTCTATTGACGTAAATTCAATGTCGATTTTAGTACCAAATATTATTTAACCGTTCAATTGTAACAAAATAACAGTCAGCATTGCAATACTTATGATAAATTTAACTGTCGATAGTGAAACGGGCGTAAATTGTAAACTACACCATCAATAAAGGGTAATGTTTACAGCACAGACGGACAGACGTACACAATGGCCGATATATTTAGATGAAGGTCTATGGCACCGATTGTTTGGTATTTTAGTTGTTTTGGAACTGTCCCGTATTTAGCAGTAACCGGGTTGATCGAACTTATCCGTGTCAGGTCTGTTTGGGATTCTAGCTTCACTATTCATTTGATGTTTAACAAGATCATAGATGTTTACAAAGAATTACTGCTGTAACCTAAAAGACGGTGCTTATAATAAAAGTAAGTTTTGTTCCTTATTATAAATGTAACTAAGCAAAAATGACAAGGTACAGAGCGTGTGGTTTTGCAATGAGCAGGCACTTTCAGAAGTGTAAATATATTATGATGATTAATAAGAACAGCTTTTATTATGAGATCAATACCAAAACCGCAAAACAGCTGATCTGTACGTTTTTAGGGTTTGTACCTCAAACGAAAAAAACGGGACCTTTATAGGATCACTTTGTTGTCCGTCTGTCCGTCTGTCCGTCTGTCCGTCTGTCCATCTGTCCGTCTGTCCGTCTGTCCGTCTGTCCGTCTGTCCGTCAGTCCGTCTGTCCGTCTGTCCGTCTGTCCGTCTGTCCGTCTGTCCGTCTGTCCGTCTGTCCGTCTGTCCGTCTGTCCGTCTGTCCGTCTGTCCGTCTGTCCGTCTGTCCGTCTGTCCGTCTGTCCGTCTGTCCGTCTGTCCGTCTGTCCGTCTGTCCGTCTGTCCGTCTGTCCGTCTGTCCGTCTGTCCGTCTGTCCGTCTGTCCGTCTGTCCGTCTGTCCGTCTGTCCGTCTGTCCGTCTGTCCGTCTGTCCGTCTGTCCGTCTGTCCGTCTGTCCGTCTGTCCGTCTGTCCGTCTGTCCGTCTGTCCGTCTGTCCGTCTGTCCGTCTGTCCGTCTGTCCGTCTGTCCGTCTGTCCGTCTGTCCGTCTGTCCGTCTGTCCGTCTGTCCGTCTGTCCGTCTGTCCGTCTGTCCGTCTGTCCGTCTGTCCGTCTGTCCGTCTGTCCGTCTGTCCGTCTGTCCGTCTGTCCGTCTGTCCGTCTGTCCGTCTGTCCGTCTGTCCGTCTGTCCGTCTGTCCGTCTGTCCGTCTGTCCGTCTGTCCGTCTGTCCGTCTGTCCGTCTGTCCGTCTGTCCGTCTGTCCGTCTGTCCGTCTGTCCGTCTGTCCGTCTGTCCGTCTGTCCGTCTGTCCGTCTGTCCGTCTGTCCGTCTGTCCGTCTGTCCGTCTGTCCGTCTGTCCGTCTGTCCGTCTGTCCGTCTGTCCGTCTGTCCGTCTGTCCGTCTGTCCGTCTGTCCGTCTGTCCGTCTGTCCGTCTGTCCGTCTGTCCGTCTGTCCGTCTGTCCGTCTGTCCGTCTGTCCGTCTGTCCGTCTGTCCGTCTGTCCGTCTGTCCGTCTGTCCGTCTGTCCGTCTGTCCGTCTGTCCGTCTGTCCGTCTGTCCGTCTGTCCGTCTGTCCGTCTGTCCGTCTGTCCGTCTGTCCGTCTGTCCGTCTGTCCGTCTGTCCGTCTGTCCGTCTGTCCGTCTGTCCGTCTGTCCGTCTGTCCGTCTGTCCGTCTGTCCGTCTGTCCGTCTGTCCGTCTGTCCGTCTGTCCGTCTGTCCGTCTGTCCGTCTGTCCGTCTGTCCGTCTGTCCGTCTGTCCGTCTGTCCGTCTGTCCGTCTGTCCGTCTGTCCGTCTGTCCGTCTGTCCGTCTGTCCGTCTGTCCGTCTGTCCGTCTGTCCGTCTGTCCGTCTGTCCGTCTATCCGTCTGTCCGTATGTCCGTCTGTCCGTCTGTCCGTCTGTCCGTTTTAAACTGTATACGTATATCTATAGTCTTTTGCAGTTGTGTAAAAGAAAAACTTCTCAGTTATCGTTTAAAAAAGTTAGAGATGTTTATGTCATAATAAACCGCATATTTCGACACTCGCAAAAATCAAAACCTACAGGGTACTTTCCATTGAATCACATAGAACTGTGAAATTTGGCGAGAAGCATTGTCTTAGAGTACACATATAGGAATAAATCTGAAAACTGTACATTTTTATTTAAATCACAAAAAATAGGGCCTCAAAATTCACAAAATATGGGTTCAAAATTCAAAGTGAGTAAATCGTATCATGTAAGGTATCATATAAAAGAACTTCATTATCACATACTAAAACAGCTTTTTAATCATGTATATTATGACGAGAAAAGTGAAAAAAAAAACTTTATTGTCGATGGTTATAGTATAGAGATTTTAACAACTTACTTCCCAATTTTGTGAAATTTTCTGGATTTGTACGGTACCCTCGATGTGCGAGCCTGACTCGCACTTGTCCGGTTTATCCAAGATTCAATAACTTGTTCTAAGTTTTAGCATAAAAAACAGTATTCTGTTATAATTATCATATTTCTTGCTATTAACAAAGTAACGTTGGCTTGTAAGCAACTTTAATATCAACAAACATGTGTAGAGTTCATATTACAACACATGGAATAAACGCGATTCTTAGGATTTTTTCAATCGAATTTATTAAAAACAACAAACTACGTTTAAATTGAAAACATGTCTTATTGTTCAATACCAAAGTCGTTAAGCACAGCCATTCTAACCCTAACGTCGCTTAAGCCCCCGGATAATGACATTTTTCTACAACAATTTCATCAAACAACTTTTATTTCTTTTACAACACCCGTGTAGCTGTAACTAGCAATAAACCCGTATAATAATTACGTTTCATAAGTTCAGGATTGCGCCGTTTCCACAGATCTCGCGAGGTGGAACATGTCTCGATTTCATTATCATAAACATTATCAACATCCATCTATCTACCATAGGACGTCCACTGCTGAACATTGGCATCTCCAATAACACCAGTTTAAATTGGCTTGCATCCAGCGCAAGTAAGTGGTCTTGATAATGCCATTTGTTTACCTCAGAGCAAATAAAAAATCAAGAGAGAATGTGATGAACAAACAAGTGAAGCCAACCAAAACTACGCCTCGCCGTGTACAGACAATTACACACACATCAACGTACAAGGAAACTACGTCTTGGCTTGTCAGTCGAACTATGGCGGCGCAACAGCGACGCACTCACATATGTAAAAAAAACCGGCTTCACTTGACTGTTCAACGACGTTGCCTCTTGATTTTTTATATGCTCTGACTTGTTTACATTGTGATAGGATAAATATTAATATCAATGCCATTTTTATTTTCCTTATTATGTAGGCAAGTCTCAGTTAGTTAGTCGTAGTGTCTTAATGGAGTTGTTACTTCATCTTGTCAGTGAATGTCTTACGCTACCCTTGGAGATACATGGTTTCATTTCCTTATCGGCCGTCCATCAAATGTACTATGTACTCGGCCCTACAACCCACTACGTAGGTACGTAATACTCCGACCAGCAGAGCTCGCAAAATTTCGATCAAATGACAAATTAATTTTAAGATTTTTAAAGATATTTTTTAAGATTTTAATTTTTATTCGAATTAACCCTGGTGTCAGAATTTCTAAGCGGCTTGAAGGCCTCTGACATGGTTATACAGTAAAAACAACCGAGACCTACAATTTAACGTGTCATCCGAGCCGTTTTAGCGCTCAGTTGTAAATGCCACCAGCGGTCACCAATCCGAAAACTGACCGTGCCGAACGTTGCTTAACTTCGGTGATCGCAGACAAAAACCTAGTCAAACTACGCTATGAGCGCTTAGATAGTAGGCCCAATTATGAAGGCGCCATTGTAAATTTAATAGCAACGTAAAAAGTGTTCTGTCAATCGAATGCCTAAAATGAAAAATAAACAGAAATTCTAATTAAATCCTTGTTCTGAATAAATGTTTAATGCATTGCCGCTCTGTCGTAGGCATATAAGTTAAGTCAAGTAAAACATGAATTTGAAGATGAACTTCCGCAATGTAACAAGGATTTGAACATGAACTTCCGCAAAGTAACGCCTGATTCAATAAACTACCAATTCTAATTAGCTATTAAATTTATGATGATGCCTTCGAGATTAGCCACATTGTGTATGTTACTCTCTAGATCTCTATGGATGTGTCGTATACAGTCATGCGATACGCTCGTTTGTACGGCCTTAGTGGGACGTCTTCTGAAATTAAATCTGGAATTTAATATACTGCGAAATTATCGGAGTTTTTCCAGTTTTTGATGTTTATTTTCGGAGTTTAATCGTTTGTTCCTTAGAAATAAGTAACCGAAGCAGTGCGAATAATGTTCGAATTGGTGATCGCACTACCGTGGTTTGAATGACATGTCAAATTATTACAGGACCTAGTTAATTTTTGTAAACACCTGTCAGAGTTATAAATAAAACATATTTTGACAAAAGGGCTGGCAACTTGTCTTTGGCACAGAAACGTGGTCTATCACTATGGGCCTTATTAGTAAGCTCCAAGTAGCCCAACGAGCTATGGAGAGGGCTATGTTCGGAATCTCTCTGCGAGATCGAATCAGAAATGAGGAGATCCGTAGAAGAACCAAAGTTACCGACATAGCCCAACGGATTGGCAAGTTGAAATGGCAGTGGGTAAGGCACATAGCGCGGAGGACAGATGACCGTTGGGGTCGAAAAGTTCTCGAGAGAAGACCACATACCGGCAAGCGCAACGTAGGACGTCTACCGACAAGGTGGACAGATGACCTCATTAAGACCGCAGGATCGCGCTGGATGCAACCTGCCTCCAACCGGTCTTATCGGAGATCCATAGGGGAGGCCTATGTCCAGCAGTGGACTTCTTATGGCTGATGGATGGATGGAACTTGTCTTTGACATCAACATTTTATTTTACTTGGTTGATATTTCCAGTCAACCTTAATTATTTTAACTGAAATGATGTTTGCTGCATTACATCAGTAGATTATATTTTGTAAATTTTACTTTATTGTACATACAGACCGTGTAAAAATGTGGTACGACAATAAAACAATAATAGTTATAACGTAATTAGTAGATATTTTTTAATCAAACAGTTAAATAAAAGAACATTATATTAAAATAAACGTAATTTTAAAAACTGAGAGACAAGAAACGCAATAAATGTAAATTCCAATCGCACTTTCCAGATCAATCCTCCTTGACAACTATCTTTCAGAATCAGACAAAAAGCGATCTTTAAATGTCATTACGCACATTTTTGTCCCAAATTAGCGACGAAAGCAATAATTATTCATTCGTATCGACTAGTGCAGTTATAACTGACGACACGACAAAGATAAACGGAAAATTAATAAATAAATATTAGGGGACATCTTACACACGGTCTCTGACCCTAAACTAAGCAAAGCTTGTGATATAGCTGCCAGATATTGATATACTACATATACATATTTTTAAACAAACGTATATAAATAATATTATCTAAATAACACTCAGACACAGAGCAAACACCTATGCTCATCACATAAATACATGCCCTGGGTGGGAATCGAACCCACACCTTCTTGATCTCATAGTCAGGATCACTAACCACTGAGCCACCGAGGCAGTCAATACAAAATCGCCACATTTATAATTATTTGTTATCTATCAAAACGTAACTATCCATTGCTTTAGAGAGAGCGTTTGTACTATTGTCATAATTATCTAATAATCTAAGAATGAAACCTTGACATGTAAAAGATACTGTAGCCTTTAAAATGTTAGGGTTAATTTAGGCATTGCAATGCAAAAGATTTTTTTTACTATCAAACATTACATTAACACTTAGCAGATATAATACGCAAGGCATCGGAACAATTTCTCTAGGCACAGAAGTACCTAGACAATTTTCAAGGCAACCTTATAATTGTTATTAAGTTACTTGAAATAGGTATTGCAGTTCTTTTAAATAACAAATGGTAAAATAATAACAGCTCTCTATGTTTTAAAGTAAGTACTAATCATTACAAAAACAAATGCAGTAAATACTTTCAGTTACCACAATGATACAGTGAAATTAGTGTCGTATGTCGTATCGTATATTCTAAAAATAATTCTCATTCTATTCAATCGAACATTTGGAATGGAAACGCTCAGAGGCAGCCAGACATGAAACAGCCGGAAAGTTAACTTTTTGAAAGAAATTCCCGTGAATTTTCGTTTTGTAATTTTCATTTATAATTTTCATTGTGGATGGAACGAGTACGGTTTTTTAACATTTTTCGTGCGGCATGGCTTCGTATTAGAATAGCGTTTATTAAAAGGTTGCTGTAAATACGAAGAATTCATTTAATAATCAGCCAAGTGCAAGTCGCTTTCTTGTACGAAGGGTTCCGTACCGGTTAGTACGGAAAAACCGGTAGTAAAATATATAAGGGGGGTCCCCTTAATAGGTATATTTTGTTAAAATTTTATTATTTATTATTGAAGGAAATATGCATCTTAATATTCTCTGAATATATCAAGCATTTTCCTATTGCCTTTATTAATATCAAGCAAAAAATCACGTTTCTTATATGAGAGCCCCCCATAAATATTTATTTATTTTAATTTTGTTCTATTTTTTAAATAAAATATTCAAACCAAATATTCTGTGAATTTTCATGTATCTCCCTGTCACTGTTATTAACATCGAGCGAAAAACTGCTAAAAATTCGGCATTGAAACCTTAAATATGTATTTTTTCTGTTTTCAGTATCTGTTGTTATAGAGGCCAAAATTTCAACGTTCTAGCTATCACGGTTCATGTGATACAGCCTGGTGACAAACAGACAGACGGGCAGACGGACGGACAGCGGACTCTTAGTAATAGGATCCCGTTTTTACCCGTTGGGTACGGAGCCCTAAAAAGTTCGATCAAGAACCAATGCAGTTAGTGTTTTTAGAGGTAAGACTAAAAAACAATAGCTAATCCTGGCAGAAGTATGAAAAATTTAATATTTACGATACTATCATATCGTTTTTAAAGAGGAAGGATTTTCAGAGGTTTTAGATATTCTCATTATTATGACAAAAATACCATGGGATCAATCCCGCTATAATTAAAAAAATAATCTATAAAAAAAAATCAGCTGCTCCACAGATTTTGTTGAGATTAATTGAACATTTTTTTTACTGTAATACTATACTGTACTAGCCTTTTTAATAGTCTGCAGTCACTGCAGGACGTAGGCCTACCCACGAAGGGTGATTGGGCCATATCCACCAAGCTGGCTTAGTGTGGGTTGGTGGATTCACACACGCCATCGAATTTCTTCCACGGACGTATGCAGGTTGCCTCACGAGGTTTTCCTTCACCGAAAAGCCAGTGGTGTGAAATTCCGTACATAAATTCCAAAGAACTCATTGGTACGGGACCGGGATTTGAAACCACGACCTCACGATTGTGAGACCTGTGTCATTATCTAGTGATAATCACGGCTTTTTGAGAAACATTATTTTTAGAATAGCTTTTATTTGTGATTTCGAGATTAGTCCCTTAGTAAAAGTACTTCTGGAAAATTTAAAGTCTCGCGCATCGCAGAGTAACATCGTTGATCGTTATTACATTAACATTATTTTTAAAAGGAACCACTGCTCTAAAAGTACATGCTGCCGAAGCCCGCCTCAACACATGGAGAAACACTCACCACCTCCTGACTTTTTGGAGCCTTCCGAAACCTTCCCAGCGGGCAGTGATCTCCCGTGGCCTACATGGAAGTTCCTGAACCGACTGCGGACACAAGTGGGCCGGTGCAGGACCAACATGGCCAAGTGGGGCTACGCGGACGCTGCAGCCGTGCAGTGCGACTGCGGAGCGCCTGCGCAGACAATGCAGCACCTTCTTACATGCCCTCAGTGTCCGAATGCGTGCACATTGCGAGACCTCTACCAGGCTACCCCCGGCGGGACGAGTGCAGCTGAGTAGCTGGGAGAAAATCATAATAATATGATGTTGAGGATCATCGACACGACGAAGAAGAAGATTACATTTACATTACAACATTGCATTTTATTTTACAGATACTCGTGTAATATATTAATAACATAAATTTCACATCATGGTTACAAACAAAACCACGAAACGCGGTGGAAACCAGATAAATATAATTAACTTATTCAAACTAATAGCTATAAGTATTGAAATTTATTTGTTGAATTATAATTGAATGCGAACTGTAATTCAATATGATGGTTAAAAACAACTTTATTTTGATAAACAAAGTACGTGGAATTCAAATGTGACATTACATTTTAGGCTGTTCTCACACGATTGCAATGGCTACGTGATCTTAATCGGTAGAAAAAATGTTTTTCCAGATGACGCCAATAATGAAATTAAAATGTAATATGTATCTAACACTAAAGGTTCGCGCACATTATGTAGGGCTGCATCGCATCGCAAAAATCCGCTCAAGTCGCTCATGTGTATTTTATATGAACTAACGCGCACACTGTGCCGGGGCGCAGCGGGCCGCATTTACCGCATTTCATACTAATATATGAAGCCCTGGTGGCTTAGAGGTAGTGACACCCGCCTTACAATCATGAGGTCGCGGGTTCAAATCCCGGTCCCGTACCAATGAGTTCTTTGGAATTTATGTACGGAATTTCACACCACTGGCTTTTCGGTGAAGGAAAACATCGTGAGGCAACCTGCATATGTCAGTAGAAGAAATTCGATGGGGTATGTGAATCCACCAACCCGCACTGGGCCAGCGTGGTGGATATGGCCCAATCACCCTTCGTGTGTAGGCCTACGTCCTGCAGTGGACTATTAAAAAAGGCTGATACAGTACAGTACATACTAATATTGCGCTGCGGCCCGGCATAATGTGTAGCAACATAATTGGCAATATATTACCTACTATCTTTTGCCTGCGGCTCCGCCCGCGTGGTATATTGACTTTTGTGCTATCCTACAGGAACCTTTTATCGGGATAAAATTAGCCTATGTCACTTTCCGGCCTTTGAATTATATCCATGCCAAAAATGAAGTCAATCCGTTGCTCCGTTGCTGCGTGAAAGAGGAACAAACCAACAAACTTTTCGGATTTATAATTTGTATTTGTTTATTTCATTAGTACGGCCTTAAACAATTACACTAATTACTATGACATTAGTTAATATAATATTAGTATGATTACCAAGATAGCCGTTACAACGTACCAGGTCTCCCAGAAACAGGTATACTAAAGTTATGACTTCATCTAATTTGCGTTGCAGTAGTTCAACATACCTAACACCTACAAAGGGCTTCCACAAAACGCTACCGGATGGTAGCGGGTGGTATGTGGGAACGTTATTCATACTTCGGTCGACTTGTTACCTAGAAATACCTACTGGTATTCGTTTTCTTCTTCTTCATTTAATTTAATAGTCAAATTTATAATTTTACGGCTGATAATTATTCAGTTCGTAATTTTGATTTCATTAATTTTTATTCAATCTTTTCATGGGGCTAAACAGCTCATGGCAAATATTTGTAAAAGGCTACCAAGAGACCGGCCAAGCCTAGTTTGGGCCTGCCGTCACTTCAATTATATTTGACAATGATAGTTTTCTAGACATATTGAACTTTTTTATATTTTTTTTGTTTTTCAGTAACATGGAAACAAAGAAAGGAATAAGATAACGTTGCCGCCCAGGGTGATTCTGTATGAAAACGAGGTCGTAATTCGCTAAGCCATTGCTCTTTTTTATTTTTTAAGAAATTCGTGTGAAAAATATTAATTTTTCGAACAGCATAACTTAAACTCGCTTTATAATTCATTTTAATATCATTTTACATTCATCAAACATTTCTCCAAACGAAATTTACGGAAATAAACCAGATTATTTTTTGCAAAAAATAGCATGACCGCCTTCACCCGTGTCGTAGTATTATTATATCTTCTTTGCCCGTGTACAGAATTCGCGAATATTTCGCACGAATCGATGTAGCATTTTTCACATTATGGTTGATTTATCAAAAATAGCTCAGCCGATTTTGATAAAATTTTAATGGGACCAATTTCGAAGTATACTCTTTCCAATAAAAAAGAATTATTGAAATCGGACTACTATGTAAAAAGTTACGCGTGGTTATACATTAATAAACACATACGCGTCGAATTGTGTACCTCCTCCGGTGGTTCGTCGGTCAAAAAATACTTACTTACTGAGTTACGTTACGTTTCGTTGATAGAGATTAAGTTGCGTTGTCAAATGTGAATCCGGCCTAAAATTCACTAGGTATTATAATAATATTTAATAAACCGTCTTTGAAAATACCTTCAGACAATGTATTCGAATAACTCGCAAGTGCTTGGAGCATTAACCGAAGCTTATGTTCTAGAATGAACTAAAATTATGCTAATGTTAGAGTGGAGTAAATGTTGCAACACTTTTGTGGAGTTTATTGCGGTAACATTGTTTTCGAATTTCAAGTGATATTAAGTAACATTTTGTTGAAAACATATCAATTTTGTATTATATTGAAAGGATGCATGTAGGTAGAGGCGTTTTTAACTTGTTTTCATATTTTAAAACTTTATGGAGACATAATTTTTATAATGGTTCAAAATAGTAACGCTTATTTTTAGGGTTCCTTACCTCAAAAGGAAAAAACGGAACCCTTATAGGATCACTTTGTTGTCCGTCTGTCCGTCTGTCCGTCTGTATGTATGTCAAGACTCTTTATCTCGGGAACGCGTTAAGATATCGAGTTGAAATTTAAACAATATATACGTAAACCTATAAATTCTTGCTGTTGTGTAAAAGAAAAGCTTCTCAGTTACCGATTAAAAAAGTTAGAGCCGTTTATGTCGTAAAAAAACGCTAATTTCAACGCTTACAAAAATCAAAACCTACAGGGTACTTCCCGTTGACATACAACTATGAAATTTGGCAAAAAGCATTGTCTCAGAGTACACATATAGGAATAAATCTGAAAACTGTACATTTTTATTTAAATCACATAAAAATAGAGCCTCAAAATTCACAAAATATGGGTTCAAAATTCAAAGTGAGTAAATCGTATCATGTAAAATAACTTCATTAGCATATGCTAATGAAGTTATTTTACATGATATTTATAATAACTTCATTAGCATATGCTAATGAAGTTATTTTACATAATAAAAAAGATGCTAAAACAGGTTTTTAATTATTTTAACAATGTGTTTGTACGGAACCTTCGATGTGCGAGCCTGACTCGCACTTGTCCGGTTTTTTTTTAGTAATCTAATGCTCTATAGTTAGAGTTATATAAATGACGATTCCGAAGACATTATTTTCATCATCAAAATAAATCACGTAAGCAGAAATACAAAATCAATTTGTTAACTCAAAAACATATAAGAGATACTTTTTATTGTATTTCGAAGTTGGTTACAAATTAGGATGTTTCCTAATACTTGTCACACTTCCTATCATCATTTTCGTGTGTATTTTAATAATAATATGATTTGCTTACAAAAAGTATTTATTTTTGTAAGAAAACGCTGTAGGCAGCGCCCGAGTTCACATATAAATTAAAAATCTTTAGACTCGTTTGGAATAATACATTAGCCACGCAAGTAACACTGACATTTGTGTTGAGTAGAATTATCCATTATTTTTTAATCTAACACTTTTAATAAATTAAAAATAAGTTAGTAAGAAGAAATTTAGGTATTTTTATTTTTAGTAAGTAAAAAAATACTGTGGAATTTGCTAAACTATTATTCTAAGAGATCGTGTTTTCTTTGATGTTGAATTCAGACACGCGGAGAGTTAGGACTCACTTTATCACCAGAGACAATGGGGAAACCTGCTGACTTAGCTTCGAAGTGTCCCAATATCAGTTCTCACTGAATAATTGAATTTATAGTTACTAGTTTCACACGGCTTCACCCAGTGATGTTTTAGGTAGAGATACGTCATGATTTCGCAAAAAATAAATTTTTTATTCGCCAAGAATGGCACAATCGACTTCAATCGAGTACACAGTTGGAATAGTTCTATCAAATCGATGTAAACAATTTTAACATTTTTCAAAAACGGCAGACGATTTCGATAAAATTGAAATGATAGATTCATTCCCTGTATTAGTTTTATAAAGATTGATGCATGCGCATTGCGTGGGTCTTACAGCGCGGTGTTCTGCTCAAATATTGTTTTAGTGGCTCGTGACATTTTACCTCAGCCGTATCAAGAAAAAAACCGCGGTGGTCTAGTGGTAGTAACACCCGCCTTACAATCGTGAGGTCGTGGGTTCAAATCCCAGTCCCGTACCAATGAGTTCTTTGGAATTTATGTACGGAATTTAACACCGCTGGCTTTTCGGTGAAGGAAAACATCGTGAGGCAACCTGCATAATATATGTCAGTAAAAGAAATTCGATGGCGTATGTGAATCCACCAACCCGCACTGGGCCAGCGTGGTGGATATGGCCCAAACACCCTTCGTGAGTAGGCCTACGTATTGCAGTGGACTATTAAAAAAAAGGCTGATACAGTACAGTACAGTATCAAGAATACGACTGAAAAAACTTCCGGTATTTGCCTTCCTTTATCCTTACGAAAATAGGAGCTAGTGTGGCTTATCTCTAGAGAAATCAACGGTTTCTGCGCTTGGCGTCTCTCCAGGTGCTACAACTTTATAATTGAAAGTTCGCAGATCCGAGTGTCGGTCCGTGTGAGATATTACTGCTATACTCGTATGCATACTGATGTACGGAATTACTTACTTGAGATGAAATGTATATGAGATTATTGTGTGTCTAGATTACTCTGCTAGATCGAATTATTAAGAGAGCCTAATCATATAGAAAAGGGTGTGAGTACTGGATCTAAAGCCAATAAAAACTCTGCCTCGTTTTGATTTATCTAGACAGTAATAAAGTACTTAATACACATAAAACTAACAAATATTGTTGTTATATACTACGGGACTAATCGCGCACTAAAATTACGAGATAAATAAATACCTCCTCATCCCGACGTTTCGGCCGAGTTGCATCGATCGTGGTCACGGATAGACTCAAACGTCAACGAAAACGAAACGAAACGTCGGGATGAAGAGGTATTTATTTATTTCGTAATTTTAGTGCGCGATTAGTCCCGTAGTATATAATAATAATGTGTTCAAATCGCGAAAGCTTAAAAACAAAATAACAAACATTGATTATAGATTGGTTTATTTAGTAAAAACATGCGCGGACACTAGTAAAGTAAGTGGACATAAGTCACAAATTTGTTTTAGAACGGGTATATCAGCAATGAAGAAAGTATATTTAAGCCAAATTTCTCCATAAATAAAATAAAAGACACAACAAAATTCCAGACACAACTCAGCACGTACGTCAGTTAAAATCGCACTGGATAATACATGAGTTAGAAGGATTTTACACGACAATTTTCCTTCTTGCTCGTCCAAT
This sequence comes from Hypomecis punctinalis, assembly GCA_949316475.1. Classification (NCBI taxonomy): domain Eukaryota; kingdom Metazoa; phylum Arthropoda; class Insecta; order Lepidoptera; family Geometridae; genus Hypomecis; species Hypomecis punctinalis. The sequence continues at coordinate 2,360,429 of OX438815.1, forward strand.
TCTACATTAATAAAAATAAAAATTACAAAAATTAGAGAAAGCATTTCTGTAACATAAAATGAATGAGCATTTTTTGTAGTGATTTTTGATTTATAAAACTCTTAATTTAACGACTAAAGCCATTAAATGGCAATGTGTGAAACACATTTCATTCTTTTTTATTCTATCCTGAGGGAACCGTGAATGTTTTTCGGGATCAGGGATAAGTAAACGCTAAAAAATTCTAGACACAACTCAATACATACGTTAGTTAAATTAACGCATCAGTTAAGCGATATTTCATACTTAACAATTTCCTGATCGTTCGACCAACTCTACATTTATAAGCGAAAAAAATACCAAAAATGTATATACACAGCATTTCTTTGATATAAAAATATGCACGTTTTGTAGTGGTTTTCGATTTTTATAACTCTTAATTTTAGGACTAAGTGTTGATTAATAGCAACGTGTTAAACACATTTTATTATTTTCACTCGTTCCTGAGAGAACCATATATGTTTTTCGGGATCAGGGATACGTCGACGCAGAAAAATTCTAGACACAACACATAAGTTAAGCGGATTTTATATTCCTAACATGTTTCCTTCTCGCTCATCCAACTCTAAATTGATAAGCTAAAAAATACAAAAAATGTATACAGCATGTCTTTATCATAAGGTTATACACGTTATGTGAGTGTATTTGATTTTTAAATATCAAAATTTAGAGACTAGAGAAAATGACTCTCTTCTTCTATTTAAACTTGCAAATATGGGAATGAGACAGCTGTGGCCGGTTGAAAAACCGTTAAATACCAAATGTCTACATCTTTCTCTCAGTCATGCATTCCAAAAATAGTGCAATATGCATGTTATCAAATTTGAAGTGAGCTGCATATATCTAAAATAAGCAAATTTTGCTTAATTTGAAACCAGTTGATGCTCTACAATGTACAGGGTGTAGACTTTTAAGCATTAATATGTATCTTAACCGAGAAATACTTAATAACTTAATTAATAGCAATTATGTAGATGTATTAGCTTTATTTTCATATAACAATATATTAGGTTATTTTTGTAGAGATAATAAAATTTAATTCTTCAATCTGTCGTCACAGTCATCAGTAATTAGTATTTGGCATGTCCGGGCTGTTTTATAGTAATTAAATCCGTATTCTAGACATGTAACGTTTGAATCATCATCATTTCAGCCATAGGACGTCCACTGCTGGACATAGGCCTCCACTAATGATTTCCAATAAGACCGGTTGATGGCGGTTTGCATCCAGCGCGATCCTGCGGTCCAAATAAGGTCATCCGTCCACCTTGTGGGTGGACGTCCTACACTGCGCTTGCCGGTACGTGGTCTCCACTCGAGAACTTTTCGACCCCATCGGTCATCAGTTCTCCGCGCTATGTGCCCTGCCCATTGCCACTTCAACTTGCCAATCCGCTGGGCTATGTCGGTAACCTTGGTTCTTCTACGGATCTCCTCATTCCTGATTCGATCTCGCAGAGAAACTCCGAGTATAGCCCTCTCCATGGCTCGTTGGGCTACTTGGAGCTTACTAACGTTTGAATAAAGTTCTTAAATAGGTATATTATTCTTACTACTAACGAAATAGCTCTTATAGAACAATCGAGGCAAAGTACGAGCATTGGCTAGTTTAAAAATACTAATACTATTAATATGAGTTGCTGCTCAATTCATAGCTGCTACGTCCTACAAATTAGACATCTTACGCTAAGTTTGCTGGAAAATCATCTTAATTTGAGTACTATCCAAAATTCTCTATCAAAACAACAGTCAACATGCTGATCTTAAAAAAAATGTAGCACTGATAGTCAAATTTACGAGTTCCGAATTCACCAAAACTAAAATGCCTCATTGACTGACTAACAGCCACATTTGTGAACTAAAAGTTGACTTATAATACTATTTAGAAAACAAAACCACCTGTCTATAACAGGTGCGTCCAATATTTAGGAGCATGTTTATAATAAATGCTTCAGAATTGACATGTTTAGCAAATATACGTGTTTTCGCGTGTTACCGGTTATTGCTTCATTCGCCTACATATTATTTTATTTCGTATAAATTCACCTGGTTTGAAATGAAATTTACTGATTTTCTAGTTTACCTGCAAGTCAAAATAAAAGAAATATTCTCGTGAACTGACCTAGAAGTTTCAATTATGCGATATATATGATTCATTTTGTACCACTTGTAATTTTTGGACTCTACTTTCGCAATAAACTTTAGTCTTGAACTTTACACCACAACTTTCTTTCTTCTTTCTTTCTTTTCTTTCTTCTTCTTCTTCTTTCTTTCTTTCTTCTTCTTCTTCTTTCTTTCTTTTTCTTTCTTACTTTCTTTCTTCTTTTTCTTTCTCATCAATTCACGAAAATCATATTAATTTCTTACCACGAGTACTTTTAAGGTACTACATAACACTATTCTACTATTTTTAAATAGTATAAGTAGTATATTTATATATGTAGTTATTAAGAGGTAGTTTAATAAATTAGTTGTTCACATAGGTTCTTAACCCACAAAAGGTGATCGTTCTATTCAACACGCTGTTACACGGTTAGTGTATACCATACGCCATCTAATTTATTCTACTGACATAGGTATGCAGGTAGCTCAACGATGTTTTTTCCTTCACCGGAAAACCAGTAGTGTGCAGAATTCACCTCATTAATGAGCAAGACTCTTGTCGGTCAAGCAGTTTCTACGTCTCACGGTATCCACCAATATTTTTACCTCCCTGTACGACATGACTATGACCTTCTCCATAATTCAATCTAAGAATGATCTGTGGTCTCCCTCTTTCTTTTTTCGTTAGACTGCCATATCATACAAGGTGGCTAATTGACTAAGCAAGCTTCCTACCTAAATTCCTCTATAAATCTTATTTCCTTCATGATGTTTAGGCTCTTTGCAAATGGAGCAACTATTGCAGCAACTGGAAACTAGCAAGTAGCTGTTTACATATATTTCAATGGGATTGTGCACACCTAGCAACTCGAGTTTCGAGTTTCGGTTATTGTCAACAGTTTTCAGTTGTTGCAATTGCCGACTAGAGGATGGTGGGATGAGCTCCAAGCTGAGCGAGACCCATCATTCATCTAAGTAGCAACTGTTAAATATATATCTACCGATTTTTAACGTTACTGGTGCTCATTTTATTACGACGACGACAAGTTGCTTATAGATTGCTATAAAATTGCGGCAGTCCGTAAACGTTAAAACAACTACCAACTTTTTACAGAAAACTTTTGAAAAGCTTATAGTTGCCTCAACTCAAGTAGCTCCATGTGCAAAGCGCCTTTAAAGCACCTCTGTGTTCGTATTCTTCCTAAATTTACTGTACTGTATCAGCCTTTTTAAGAGTCCACTGCAGGACGTAGGCCTACCCACTAAGGGTAGTTGAGCCATCTCCACCACGCTGTCCCAGTGTGGGTTGGCGAATTCACATACGCCATCGAATTTCTTCTACTGACATATGCAGGTTGCCTCACGATGTTTTCCTTCACCGAAAAGCCAGTGGTGTTAAATTCCGTACATTCCGTACAAAGAACTCATTGGAACGGGATTTGAACCCACGACCTCACGATCGTAAGGCGGGTGTCACTACCACTAGACCACCACGGCTTATACGTGTACGTGTCTAATACTGTAAATATTTTTCAAGTCGATCTCAAGTCCCACTTCATTAAGCCCCCGCGTCGAGGGTAAAATTTGTACTCCAAGGGCAGTGCACACACGCGATTTGTATCACGCTATTAATAAGTAGGTATTTGCGCATAGATTAGGAAACAGATGGGTCATGTTATAGGCCGAATCACATAACTCATCGGATGTGAAGTTAGCTATAAGCTGTGCAATATCCAATCAATACACTGCTTTATGTGAGCTTCAGCCAGGATTGGATACTGCGCATCTGTAGATAACTTCACATCTGCCCACTTGTATGGTTCGGTTCTCAGCAAATACGTATATATACATTTATAAAAGTGGTATACAGGATAATATTCATATAAGGACAAAAGATATGACTCGTAACAATTGTGAGAAACTTTTGAATTCCATACGAAAATTCAGTTCAGCCGTCTTATAGAACACTAGTTTTTGCCCGCGGCTCCGCCCGCGTGGAATTTGACTTTTGTGCTATCCCAAAGGAACCTTTTATTTTTTCGGGATAAAAAGTAGCCTGTCACTTTCCGGCCCTTGAACTATATCCATGGCAAAATCAAGTCGATTTGTTTTCTGTTGCTGTGTGAAAGAGGAACAAACCAACAAACTTTTCGGATTTATAGTATAAGTGAGATTACAACTCGGAATTTTTTAATTAATTGTTTTAAATATTTATACTCATTTCAATTTTGTACACATTGATAATAAATATATTTTCTTTGTTGAATGACGAGACCTATTGTTGGCGGTACTATGTATTACATGTTATACAGATCGTGTATTTTTAATTATAGTATTAAGCTCGATATGTCAATAAATGATTCTGATTCTGATTGATCAGATGTATAAAACATCTGACTTTATCTCGAATTCTGGGTTCTCCATCCAAGAAGTTGCTAATAATGACAGTCTGAATTAAACTACATTGGCTTTCCGAATCAACCTTGCGTAGTTTTGTTACATAACTCTATTAATAATTCCATTAATTTTTATTGTTTCATTACATAATAATTTTAAATTATTAATTGAATATCAGAAATTCAGTACACCGTCTTAGACCCTGGTTCATCAACAGATATTTACTTTTTTTGCATAGAAATTTACGTGGTTTTCACACATTTTATACTATATATAACGGGACTAAACTCACGTGTAGGGATAGTCGTAACGACTATAGTTTCGGTCGCATTCGACGACCTTTCTCAAGTTAGCGAGTGCTACTCGTAGCACGCGGAGCCGTCTCGCAATGCACTGAGCACTACACGTGAGTTAAGTCCCGTTATATATAGTATAAAAAGATATTTACTTTATCAACCGTTCGTTAAGTCTTAAACGGGTTGTTAACGAAATTTTGCTGTTCATCAAGCACTAACCGTTGTTTAAATACAGTAATCGCACGTTTAACTTAAACGACTTCGTCGACCTTGTTTAACCAATGGTTACCCATTGCATTACCGGCATTTTGCCATAAAAATCGATAAAAAGACGCGATGAATTTTATCTTTGGAGAAATTAATATTGACGATTTTGAGAATATTGAGCAAATTCTACGTGCACCCCGTATATTTAAAACGCCACGCAATACATGCGCCAACTGAAATGCGAATGCGAAAACTGAAGCTTAGCTAGGTATTTTAATCCACAACAGTTCATAAAAGTTGACTTGTAGGCATAATTTTGATATTAAAAATGCCCTTCTAATCACCTACTCTATGTTCAGACTCACGCACCGTCCACAAATCAGTCGTTGCTGTATCGACACAAAGAAATTCTTTCTTAGTTATTTATTCAGCATTCTTGGCTTAAATCTACTGTGTTTATGTTAGGGGACATCTTCGGCTGCGTGCGCTTCTGCTTTTATTTTTATTCTTTGACTGCAATGAGTAGGTATGAGACTTCTTGTCTGGTGTATAATAATGGTGGATTGATGTGTTAGTGCACTCATTATCCATCCGCAATATTATGTTTTAAATAAGTTTGTAAAGTAATGTAATGTGATGTGATGCCAGAGACTGATATACTACATTTACTTATTTTAAAATACATACTTATATAGATAGTAACTAAATAACACCCAGACACAGAGCAAACTCTTATGTTCATCACATAAATATTTTCCCTAGGTGGGGATCGAGCCCACGCCTCTTTGACCCAGAAGTTAGGGACCCTAACCACTGAGCCACCGAGCCAGTCAAATTATTAACAATTGTTAGCTTAAAGTTTCCTAGCCTTTAAGACAGTGAAATTTTTGAGTCCAATGTTATTTAAGCCACATTGCATTATTCAGTATTGTTAAATAATTTTAAAAATCAAATCTAACCCTCATTAACCATTTATCGGCGGTAGATCACTTTCTGATAAGCTTTTCTGATAAGGGTAGCATTATAAAAAAAAATTACCGACTCCCGAAAAGGAGGAGATACTATGTTCATTATTATGTTTTTTTGTGTATAAAAATATTTTTAGTTCGAAAGGGTACATCCAAAAAGATCCCATTTAAATTCTATTGAAATCGGCTGAATTCTATTGAAATTTCATCAATAATGTACGTAGATGTCACTTCGATTCGAGCGAACTATTCGAATTCTGTACACGGTGGAATGTTACTAGTACCTAAGCTATTTTGTATCCACTTATCTTTTAAGTTTCATCATTGGTCTTTTGGTCAGAGACCATCAAGGAATACAACCTGCAGATGGCCGTCAGGGATCGGAACGAAGCGGTGATGGAGGCTCTGGGCCAGGAGAAGGAGAATTGCCATGGGACCTGAAAATATGTAAGCATTGCGTGCATGCCCCAAGCATTCATGCTCGCCATCGAAGGCTACTTCTTGCGGCGGCATCATGTGTCGGGTCGTTCTCTTCCCTCAAATATGGTCGAGGAGAGCGATGGCTGGCACATGTGTCACACTCGTGATCGGGTGCTACTTGCGGGTCGCCGGTCTGCTCGTGGCATTCACGCAGTGCATCGACTGAATAACTTAGACTAAGATTTAACCATGTACCAACTCTCTTTGTACAGTAAAATCAAATAATTCTTTTTAGTTAACAAAGGGCACAGACCCTGGAGTCTGTGGTTAGGAAATTATAAAAAAAAGTTTGGTCATTGACCTGCGAATCTCCACGACTTTCAACTGCCAATTATTTCGATCGCAATTTCAAAAGTATTAGTTCTCAACAATGCCAAGTTTCCAAGGAGAACAGCCATCATCCGAACAAGATAGTGTTGTAATCAGCGAAAAGCAAAAACTAGCGATTGCTTCTCGAGAAAAACTCTGAGAACTTTAATCACTTTGACAGCCAGTTTACTTTGTACGAGACGATTTTGTATTAGTTTTCTGATGTTTTGTTAGGGGAAAAAACCAGACAAGTGCGACTCAGGCTCGCACAACGAGGGTTCCGTACAAATCCAGAAAATTTTACAAAATTGGGAAGTAAGTTATTAAAATCTCTATACCTACTCTTTTATCGTCATACATCGAAAATTTCACATTGTTAAAATAATTTAAAACCTGTTTTAGCATGTCCTAATGAAATTCTTTTATATGATACCTGAATTTTGATGCATTTTTTGGGGATTTAAATAAAAATGTACAGTTTTCAGATTTATTGTGTGTACTCTGAGACAATGCTTCTCGCCAAATTTCATAGTTTAGTCCAGTCGGGGCAGACATAAAACTAGCCTAAAATAGAAGAAAATCAGGGGTGTGATTTTTTTTAAACGTCGAGGGGGGGTAGAGGGGGTGCTTGGAAGTATAAATCTCGATTTTCTAACTAATCCCAGTAGAGGGTTCGCCGCCATCTTGTTTTAGAGTTAAATTTTTTCGTTATTCTGAAATAACTCGTTAATTTTTAACTTTTGAGTAAAAATGGTGGTACCCAAAGTTGTTGGAAATTTAATTTCTCACAAGTTTGGTCTTAATCACTTTTACGCTAGGATCGATATTTGTAGAGTTATACTATCAAGTTTATCAAAAAAATCGTAATGGGTTGAATTTTATTTTCTTCAACTTCTCGCACTTTTTTTACCCCACGATCAATATTTTCGGATTTATGTAGAAATCGGAGGTAAAATTGTTATTATTTTTCATGTATATTTTGTTTTTTATCTAATTTATTTATAAAAAAATTGTTATGGAGAATGTATAAGGGAATGTTGTGTCTTTTACATCTGGTTGTTTTTTTTATTTTTCAAATATCTCGTTTATTGATCAGTTTATTTATAAAAAAAATTGTAATGTAGAATGGGGAAGGGAATTTTGCGTCATTTACGTCTGGTGTGTCCTCTCGGCATTTCAGCAAGTAGAAACTTTTGTCGTCTTCGGTTGTCTGCTTTCCACTGCCCCGACTGGACTAGTTCTAAGTCAACGGGAAGTACCATGTAGGTTTTGATGTCGAAATATGCGCATTTTACGACATAAACGGCTCTAACTTTTTTTAACGATAACTGAGAAGTTTTTCTTTTGCAACAACTGCAAGAGAGCATAGATATACGTATACGGTTTAAATTTTAACTCGATATCTTTACGCTTTCCCGAGATAAAGAGTCTTGATATACACACAGACGGACAGGCGGACAACAAAGTGATCCTAAAAGAGTTTCGTTTTTTCCATTTGAGGTTCGGAACTCTAAAAACAGATGGAATTTCTCTTACAGTTTTGTAATCGTAAAGAAATTCTATCTGCATGACTACTCAAAATGGGAAATATTTTTTTGATGTACCTACAGTAATTATTGAGGGTAGGTATAGGTCTTTGGCCGTGAGCCGTGGTGGTCTAGTAGTAGTCACACCCGCCGTACAATCTTGAATTCATGGGTTTAATTCCCGGTCCCGTACCAATAAGTTCTTCGGAATTTATGTACAGAATTTAACACCCCTGGCTTTTCGGTGAAGGAAAGCATCGTGACTAATCGTAAAGCAACTTGCATACGTTCGTAGAAGTAATTCGATGGCGTTTGTGAATCCAACCCGCAATGGGCCAGCGTGGTGGATATGGCCCAATCACCCTTCGTGGAATGAGCCGTGGTGGCCTAGAGGTAGTGACGCCCGCCTTGCAATCGTGAAGTCGTGGGTTCAAATCCCAGTCCCGTACCAATGAGTTCTGAGAGAATTTATGTACGGAATTTCACACCACTGGCTTTTCGGTGAAGGAAAACATCGTGAGGCAACCTGCATACTTCCGCAGAAGAAATCCACCAACCCGTACTGGCCCAGCGTGGTGGATATGGCCCAATCACCCTTCGTGGGTAGGCCTACGTCTTGCAGTGGACTATTAAAAGGATGAAACAGTACAGTACATAGGGTATTATTATTTCAATAATATTTTTTTTTTAGCCTTTGCGGGTTTATTTTAAGCTTTATTTGTATTTTTTTTTACTTAGAACCATTTGGTTACTCGCCTCTAACCTATATAAATGAAAAGACCAATATTCATGCGTAAGGATCGTTTTAAAGTAGGTATTTTTAAAATAAATTGTAAAGTTATTTACCCAATAAAGTATATTAAAATCAATAAGATATAGATAAGCTATCGTTGCTTGTAAAGAAACGCTATCGTTCCATAATTAGCACCATAATAGCACGTTGATGTATCTACAACCTATCATCATAATTTTTCCGTATTTTCTTAGTTACATAATTAAAATTATTTTTTGTGCGATATTCCGGATTCTTTGATAATACACCGCCGGATTGTTTATTATCTACATATACTCGTAGGTATTTAGCACAGTTTTAACCCTTGGTGAACATTATGCATATCTCGTGGTGTTTTTCCTTGAAATTAATTAATTCAAAATACTGAAGTGAGGATTTAATTTGATTTTCCTGCTGCTGTTCGTTCGTTCGTTTTAGCCATAGGAACTATGTCCAGTAGTGGACTACTGGACATAGGCCTCTCTTAAAGATCTCCAATAAGACCGGTTCGTAGCGGCTTGCATCCAGTGCGATCCTGCGGTCTTAATGAGGTCATCCATCTACCTTGTGGGTGAACGTCCTACGCTGCGCTTCCCGGTACGTGGTCTCCACTCGAAAACTTTTCGACCCCATCGGTCATCAGATCTCCGTGCTATGTGCCCCGCCCATTGCCATTTCAACTTGCCAATCTGCTGGGCTATGTCGGTAACTATAGTTCCTGCTATGTCGGTAACTATAGTTCTCCTTATTCCTGCTTCGATCCCGCAGAGAAACTCTGAGCATGGCCCTCTCTATAGCTATCCAGCTGCTGTACTTACCGTAAAATAATAAAGCGACGCAGAAATACTTTTATCATGCTAACATATTTTTTCATGTCCAATAGTAGATAGAAATGATTACAGATTGTTGTAAATATAATACAGAAGGAATTGCAAATTAATAAATAACCTTAACTTAGTCCTAAGGTCCCAGGTACCACGAAGGTACACCTTTAACATTTTAACCTTAGTGTGTACTAAATTACCAATTTAAGCTCAATTTTCATCGATGTTGCAATATTGTAGCTCTAGACTTCATTAAAATTCGCCCTTTGATCCACATATACATTCACAGATAAAACAAGGCAGATAGTCAAGTTTAAACCGTACAAAAGTCATGATTACACACAAGGCCCAATTATGAAAGCGCCATCGTAATTATAATAGCTAATTAGCATATTTCTGTTTCTTTTTCACTTTAGGCATTCGATAAAGAGAACACTTTTTACGTTGCTATTAAATTCACGATAGCGCCTTTATAATTGGGCCTACATAAATACATTGGGGTTTAGATTATTATAGAGTAATCATCATCATTCATCATCATCATTTCAGCCATAGGACGTCCACTGCTGGACATAGGCCTCCCCTAATGATTTCCAATAAGACCGGTTGATAGCGGCTTGCGGCCAGCGCGATCCTGCGGTCCGAATAAGGTCATCCATCCACCTTGTGGGTGGACGACCTACACTGCGCTTGCCGGTACGTGGTCTCCACTCGAGAACTTTTCAACCCCATCGGTCATCAGTTCTCCGCGCTATGTGCCCTGCCCATTGCCACTTCAACTTGCCAATCCGCTGGGCTATGTCGGTAACCTTGGTTCTTCTACGGATCTCCTCATTCCTGATTCGATCTCGCAGAGAAACTCCGATCATAGCCCTCTCCATGGCTCGTTGGGCTACTTGGAGCTTACTAATAAGAGAGTAATACCAAAATAGTATTATCTACATATTTTACATTGTGATTTTGTACAGTATTATTTTGTTTCTTGTTGTAGTATAACTAAACGGATCGGCCAATTACAAGGGTAAGGTCTAGCCGACTATATTTGTAGTTTTATATCTTCACTAGATAGTAGGTAGGTACAAAACAAACTCGCTTTCCGCTGTCTGACCCCATGTATGCTTACCTATATCTTCTTCTTAGTCGTATACACTCTTGACAGAGTGGTCGTGGTCATCAGTTCCGGTGGTGGCTCGCTTTACAATACGTCGCCATTCCTCTCGTATGGACGCCTTTCTCGTGCACGTATTGACGGGACCGTTTAGTGCAGCCTTTATTTGGTCGGTCCAACGTAATGGAGATCTACCGTGCGGTCTTGTACCATCCATCCTTCCTTGCACCACAAGGCGCTCCACAGAGGTGTTATCGCGTCGCGATACGTGCCCGAAGTAGGTGAGAATGCGATTTTGGACAATTGAAGATAGACGCTGCTTGATGCCGAGTTCTTGTAGAATAGACTGGTTCGTTCTAAAATCGGTCCACGATATCTTCAGCATTCTTCTCCAGCACCACATTTCGAGAGCATCTATCCTCTTTTTCTCACTCTCTCTCAAGGTCCACGTCTCAGCAGCGTAAAGAAAAATGGGAAAAGCAAGGGCCCTTACAAGTCGGATTTTCGTGGTCTTAGTTATATTCCGATTTCCCCATATTTTCTTCAATTTGTCCATAGCTGACCTTGAGATAGCCATGCGACGTTTGATCTCATCGACACACCCTCCATTGTTCGAAATGAGTGCACCTAAGTAGATGTATGATTGAACGACATCACAGTTCGCAATTCTCGTGACTTCTGGCGAGTTGTTGTTGGCACGGTCGACAATCATAATTTTCGTCTTGCTGCGGTTAATTTTCAGGCCAAATTCAAGGCTGACACGCTCCATCTTACCGAGAAGCTCCTCCATATGATTGATACTAGTCACGAACAAGATGGTATCATCTGCATATCGGAGATTTGAAATCTTTTGACCTCCGACATTGATTCCGTCACCTTATATACCTATCTTTACCTATATACCTATCTTTAAAACTACTCAACGGATTTTGATGCGGTTTTTTTTTAATAGATAGAGTGATTCAAGAGAAAGGTTTACATGTATAATTGTGCCAAGCCGGGGCGGGTCACTAGTAAATAAAATAAACCCCATTTATCAATTGTTTGTTTGGACAATTTTGTTATCCATCTGTAAAGACATAATACACCACTTTAACACATAAAATTCTGTACTTATGTTCACAAGTCTCGAATGATTAGCCCCTAAATACAGGTGTTTTATTGTACCCTGTACCCAGTTTGGGGAACAATGTCTGCATACTGTACTGTACTGTACCAGCCTTTTTAATAGTCCACTGCAGGACGTAGGCCTACCCACCTAGGGTGATTAGGCCATATCCACCACGCTGGCCCAGTGCGGGTTGGTGGATTCACATACGCCATCAAATTTCTTCTACGGACGTATGTAGGTTGCCTCACGATGTTTTCCTTCACGGAAAAGCCCGTGGTGTGAAATTCCGTACATAAATTCCAAGGAATTTATTGGTAAGAGACCGGGATTTGAACCCACGATCTCACGGTTGTAAGGCGGGTGTCATTACCACTAGACCTCCACGGCTTATGTCTGCATAACGTATACATATCTATAGATATTTTGTACCTAGTGACAATAAATAATTTTGAATTTTGACTTTCATCTCGAAATCTTATTTTTTATAAATAAAAATGAATCGTGGTTTTTGTAAGTCTCGGTTAAAGTCGAGAACGGCTGAACCAATTTGGCTAATTTTAGTCTTAAAATATTTGTGGAAGTCCAGGTCTATACGGTGAGAAAATATAAAAATTTTGCGAGTAAAATAATAAAAACATTAACTTAATTTTCCTGTACAAAATGTACCTGAATCTAAAAGTTGTCATTGACATTTCACTATGGAAACCAGCGTGGTTTTCGCACATTTTAATTAAGTAAAGCACATGTATAACTCACGCGAAATTTAGTAGAAAACTGCTAAAATAGTTTCAATCGCATTTGGCAAACTATAGTACCTAGCAAAATTGTCATTGACGGCTTGTTGGAAATAGAACTAATTTTTACAGTTAACGTTTTTATGGAATTACTTCTAAAACTGTCTATCTAAATATTCTGCATCTTCACTCACACCTAGAAAACGCTACAGTAATTCATTACCACGCACACATAGACGCCACCCACACATGCGTGCCTCTACGGTAATTAATATCAGGCCTACCACGCGCGCGGTTGTGGGCACGGTTGCCGTTTATGGATATTGTCGCTACATTTAAGGAGTTTTGGCCGTCTTCAGGTGCTCTTTCGCCATGAGCCTGTATTGCTGAGCTTACAATTTTGTTTTCTTAACTAAATAATGGCGGTCGGTATTATCTTTTTCCCCAGCTTGTACTTCGGCAAAGGCCTCCTCTAAAGCTTTCCAGGTTTTTCTGTATTTTGCAATTCGCATCCATCCTGGGCCAGCAACTCTTTTCAATTCGTCTTCCCATCGTTGTTGTTTTCGTCCTTTGCTTTTTTTTCCATCTCTAGGGTACCATTCTGCTATACTTCTTGTCCATTTTTCAGTTCCCTTAACATGTGTCCTGTCCTGTCCTTTCGCCACTAAGTCCACTTAAATCTTTAGAAACTTTAGTCTATATCCTATAATATAAGTATAAAATATTTATCCTTATTTTTGAATTTTGTTTATTATTTTGAAATCGTACATTACATTCTTATATTTCAATTGAATTGTGTGACATTTGTGCGCCACGATGAGCAAAAACTTGCGTTCTCTATTGTATTAAGACCTGCGGGGCAATTCTGTTAACCGATCTTGTTACCGATATACCTCCCTTCTAACATATACCTACATTATAGACTTCCAATTTGACTGTTTTATATCAACAGATTGAACAAAAAGCTCAAATATTGCTCCCCACAAAAATCAAGTACATAATCAAAAAAAAAACCTATTTAGGTAAGTCGAGTCTCTTCTTTTTGAGGGGGCAGTTTAGCATTATATTTTAATTTTATACAGGGTTAAGAAGCAGCCGTAAAAAGTTATTTAAGAATGTGTAGGATATTTTTCACTACATTTGATTTCCAAAATCTGGAGACTTTTTTTAGGTGGCTCTAGGGACTTTCGTTTTTAGAAAATGGCAACATCGGTTGCGGCTACGGTTGCTGATAACTAGGGGTGTCACCTTGGCGCAATGGGAAGGAAGACATCTCGTTTAGATTAGGCAAGTGTACGAAGTAGTGTGGTAACCCTATATGTACCTATTAAGTAGATTAATGATCATGTTTCGCGTTTGTACGACTAGTGATTTTACTCGTGTCTTTGAAGATTCTTAGATATCATCTAACTAAGCTAACAAAGCCGTGTTTTTACAATGAACGTGTGTTGACGCACCGGACATCTATCCGGCGAAAAATGTAGGCATTTGTTTATTGACGGTCCGTTATCCACTAAAAAAGACACTGAACAAGGGCTCAAACGTTTTGAATTTTCGAAACTTAGTATGGCTGCTAGAGTCACTACTAATTAAAAATCTACTGATTATTTGAAGAAGTTATTTTGTATTTTGCCCGTGTAAAACCTCACTAAGTGCTTCAGTTTACAACGGCTAGAAATATAAAATCGTAACAGTTCCTCGATGTAACATGACAATGGCAAGTGTTAGGGATAACACATCGAACGACTCAATCTTTTAGTTTAGGAGCTTGGTCAAAACTAGTTAAATACTTTCGTGTATTAGGACTTCATTGGAACGATCTCGTTAAGATATGTGCTTAAATTTTCCGCAGTCTTATTTACTTATGTAACCAGATTTTATCAAATGTTGCCAGAAAAATCTACAGTATTTTTGTAGATAAATCTATACTTAGTTGTTTCAGTTTTACGTCCTTCACGTAAATTGCTGAACTATTTTTATCACCAAAAGTTTATTACTTACTTAATATAAAGAATTATTAACATTTTTAACGGCAAAATTGATAATTTAGCAACAGACTAAACACCACCTATTTGAAAGTATTGTGAGATAAAAATCCAACAAATAGCAAAAGGCGTTTGTTGACACTTTTATGTAGTTACTTCACTTAAAGTAACATCTAAAAATCGACATTTCCACAGGTTGTTTACAGCAAGTTCTGCAAGAAGTTTCTAAAATATCCTGAAGTTTCCCATGTTTTCTATCCGAATGAAATTCAGGAAATGCAAAAAGCTTTTTTTATTCATTACACCTGTAATCCCGCTAGCGGGTCCGTTTTTTTAACCCTATCACTGCAACGCAAATTGAAAACGGGTCTAAACAAATTGTTTTATACAAGTCACGATCAGATTACAGGTGTGCAATGTAGGGTTACCATGATGTACGAAAAAATATTTATTCTGTTGGCCATAACTGTGCTCAACATAATATTGTGTGTTGTGTATGTATATATGCGCGAGTTTTTAACCCTAGAGTGGAAGTGAGCATTTTGCCGCCCTCTCTAAAAAAACGTTAATATTTCGCGAAACAATTATCCACTAATTTTGTGCTTTTTAATAGCTGCTTATACTTTGTTTAGCCACTCAAACCGAAATTCTGGACGTCACGATAATAAATTAATAAATCTTATACAACTTTTGCCGGCCGCTGCTCGTATGTATTTGGCCAGTACAACAAGTTGATTTATCTCTAAGAAAGTTCTCAAAATCATGCTCAAATTTTCAAACAAGTTTGAGAAAATACTATTTGTATAGTTATTATACGGGTAGATTTAGTTCCGTCGCGTGAGCTGTAAAAATAAGTCGACCACAATTTTAAACGATGATCCAGACGGTTTGTAGGTTTATTTTTGTCAGTTGATAATGTTAGAATAACTTACAACATAATCTTTTATCGCACCGAAGCATGGTCACCTTCGTCGGCAGGGTTACGCAGGATTACTAGGGACCGGAGCGAACATTGAAAAGCTGGCATCGGTCGTGCGGATCCCGGTATCGAGATGGGATGGACTGTTTGTGGGTCAACTGTTGTTTAGTTTTTTGGGGTTCCGTAAGGAACTATGACAAAAATGTTTGAAAAAATCAAAGTTTATATTTTTTCTAAGTTCAATGTAATAATATTTTGAATCACGTAGTTTGGTGGTTAATGTATAATTGCTTTATGTAATGTATGATATAACAAATAAATTATTTTGTTTGTTTAATTCAAAACTACAACTACTGAACTATAAATAAATCTTTGAATAAAAGGTACAATATTGTAAGTAACATACTTGGACACCCGCGCAGAGCTGGGTTAGTCAGCTTGTATACTTCCCCCGAGTTTTCCCTGACAAAAAAAAGTCATCTTGTACTAAGACATAAATAACACGTTTAATAAATTATACTGCCCTGCCTTCCTTACTAATATTATAAATCCGAAATTTTATTTGTCGGTTTATTGGTTTGTTTCTCTTTTACGTAGCAACAGATTAACTTGATTTTTGGCATAAGCATAGTTTGAAAGAGGGAAAGCTACATAGGCTATTTTTATCCCAGAAAAAAAAAGGTTTCCATGGGATACCAAAAAATAACTATTACGCGGGCGGAGCCGCCAGTAATAGCTAGTATGCCATAATTTAATGACACAATAATAAAATACGTCGTTTTTGTTAAGTTAATGCTCATTTCTTTTATTTTTTAAAAAGAATTAAAATAAACTTCACCTAAATAGGATTATTTTAATCTAGGAGAGTCAACTATATAAATGGAGGTTTTTAAATATCTACGGAACCCTTCTGAATTTATGGCTGAATTCAAGCAATTGTCATTTTTTTCTAGTCTGTTTTTAATTCCATCAGATAAAAACCGAAACAAAATTAATATTTTTCGAAAATACTTCGCTTCGCAGAACTATAACTCTGCAATTCAGCTTACATTTTTGAGATATAAGGCTACCCATATTTTCGTAAATTGACTAATAATAACATACTACAGAGCCATAATGGCAAGAAGACTTCCATTACTAAACATATGCCACCCCTAGATTTCTAATAAGAAGCTGATGGGAGCGGCTTGAGTCGATTGCGGTCATGCGGTCTTGAAGCTAGTGTGAACCGCAAACTTGGCCATACATCATTATTTTTTTGCAAAAAATAGCATGACCAACTTCACCCGTGTATAGAATCATTACATAGTATAAAACAAAGTCGCTTCCCGCTGTCTGTCCTCATGTATCTTTAAAACTACGCAACGGATTTTGATGCAGTTTTTTTAATAAATAGAATAATTCAAGTGAAAGGTTTATATGTATAATACAACTGTGCGAAGCCGGGGCGGATCGCTAGTTCGCAAATATTTCGCACGGATTGATGTAGCATTTTTCACATAATTGTTGATTTATCGAAAATAGCTCAGCCGATTTCAATAAAATTTTAATGAGACCAATCCCAAAGTATATTCTTTACAATAAAAAAACAATTACTGAAATCGGACTACTATAAAAAAAATTAAACATAAAAATATATACGCGTCGAATTGAGTACCTCCTCCGGTAGTACGTCAGTCAAAAAACAATAAGCTGTGTTCTACTTAATTTCTAAATATTATCCGATTTGAGTTCAGTAGTGGACTATCAAAAGACCAGTACACTAGTACAAAAGACAGACAACAATAAACGGCCAAAGGCTCTTACACTATAACTGCACGGTCGTGCTGCACTTGTCGGAACGACAGCTCTCGATAGGATATATCTCGCGGAAACGTGAGATCCTGAACTATAACGAAGCCCATTGAATAGCTTAGTGCAGCTTGTTTTTTTTGTACTATACTATACTGTATCAGCCTTTTAATAGTCCACTGCAGGACGTAGGCCTACCCACGAAGGGTGACTGGGCCATATCCACCACGCTGGCCCAGTGCGAGTTGGTGGATTCGCATACGCAATCGAATTTCTTCTACGGAAGTAAGCAGGTTGCCTCACGATGTTTACCTTCACCGAAAAGCCAAAGATTTTTATGTAAAGTAGTAAAAATAAGTACAATAATATCGTAACTCCGTTTCGGTAAAATACTTGTAAATAAGTTCGTTAGTTTTTAATTTAAAGCATACTTACAACGCCTCCCCTAATTTCAAACAGTACGTGCCAAAGTTGTACTGCTGAAAAATACTTGCAAATAAGTATAAATAGATACTTGGTTAATGTTATAAATAAGTAGGTCGATGGAAAACACGATTACAAAAATATATTGAAATATCAAATTGCTCTTAATTGAATAAAACATCTTATCTCTAACTTTTTGTAATTTTTAAAAATATTTTGGCAAAAGTGTATCCACCGCATACGATATGCATAGTCGTGCTTTGCATACAATCAGCATGAAAACCAACACATCCATCAGCCATAGGACGTCCATTGTTGGACATAGGCCTCCCATATGGATCTCCAATAAAACCTTCGACCTTGTGGGTGGACGTCATACGCTGCATTCGCCGGTACGTGGTCTCCACTCGAAAACTTTTCAACCCCATTGGTCATCAGTCTTCCGCGCTATGTGTCCAGCCCACGGGCATTTCAACTTGCCAATCCGCTGTGTCCGTAACTTTTTTCTTCTACGTATAATTATCTTCTTTCCTGATTCGATCTCGCAGAGAAACTCCGAGCATAGCCCTCTCGATAGTGATAAAATAGCTTTATTTAAAAACTTCTTTATTGTAGCCGGCAAACAACTTGAACGTTAAACCATAGCTACCTCTCTTTTGTTTTCTCTGCTAACGAAAGGGAGAGAGTGATATTTTTTGGTTCAACTTGCGTGCCGGGACCTATACCATGCCATCTTTCCACACAAATCTCAACTTGTATCATCTTTTTTCACCATAAACCGTTTCTCAAAGCTCCATATGGCGACAGCGTGGTGGTCGCCTTGTAAATCATAACTCGCTTTCTAGGAAACGCCGCCGCGATAAAAATTATATTGCGCATGAGTCGTTTGAGCTCGTGGGTTGGAGCGAGTGGGAGCGGGTAGCGTTTTGAATTGATAACGTCGAGAGATTAGCGTATTAACGGTCGTTTCGGCATATGCGCGCGCTTCAAAAAACCGAACTCGCGTAGCATATTTCGGCGTATTCGCTCGTACCGGTATAAGCAACGCCCGTATATGTTGCGCGTGCGCCAAAAAACGCGCTTATACGCGCTAACATGTGCTTCCGAAAACGAGCTTATATTCGAAAATAAAACACTAGTCTAAAACCGCTCTTATAAATCGATGACCGTCAGCTGCATATACTGAGCGCCACACAAATTGAAAGATGGGAAGTTAGCCGCAGATGACACTTCGCCGTGATTCGCTAATTATTGCGCGTGTGTGCACAATGCCTATACAAATGGCGAAGTAGTGAGCTCGGGCGTAGGGAGCGCGCGGGAGGCACGGAGTTGGCGGGCGGGTGTGCGCCGGCGTCTCGTCTCTCTGGCACCCGCTGACGTCTATATTTTGGTGTTTGCACTTTGCGCAGCTCTCTGCGGCTAACTTCCCATCTGTGGCGCTCAGTATACACGAAAATGTGCCACGTTCAGGCGCAGCCAAGCGTGCAAGCGAGTGCGCGGAACAAGCAATAGAGAAACAACGGTCGCCTGAGCGTTCGCCTTGTTTAATCTTTTTAGGGTTCCGTACCTCAAACGAAAAAAAAACGGAACCCTTATAAGAACACTTTGTTGTCCGTCTGTCCGTCTGTGTGTATGTCAAGACTCTTTATCTCGGGAACGCGTAAAGATATCGAATTGAAATTTAAACTGTATACATATATCTATGGTCTCCTGAGGTCGTGTAAAAGAAAACTTCTCAGTTATTGTTTAAAAAAGTTAGAGCAGTTTATGTCGTAAAAAAACGCATATTTCGGCACTCACAAAAATCAAAACCTACAGGGTACTTCCCGTTGACATAGAACTATGAAATTTGGCGAGAAGCATTGTCTCAGAGTACACATACAGGAATAAATCTGAAAACTGTACATTTTTATTTAAATCACAAGGCCACAAAGTTCACAAAATATGGGTTCTGAATTCAATGTGAGTAAATTGTATCATGTAAGGCATTATATATCATATAAAAGAACTTCATTAGCACATGCTAAAACAGGTTTTTAATTATTTTAACAATGTGTAATTTTCGATGTATGACGAGGAAAGTGAAAAAAAAAACTTTTTTGATGATTATGGTATAAGTAGAGATTTTAACAACTTACTTCACAATTTTGTGAAATTTTCTGGATTTGTACGGAACCCTCGATATGCGAGCCAGACTCGCTTGTCCGGTTTTTTTTACCATAAGCCGCTGCTCAAAGTATCATATTTAATAGTATGGCGATAGCGTGGTGGTTGGCTTGTAAATTATAACTCGCTCGCTAGGAAACGCTGCCGCGATAAAAAATATATTGCGCACGAGTCGTTTGAGCCGAAATCGGTTGAGCCGTTTTTGATACATCAACAATAATGTATGTCACATTGATTCGTGCAAACTATTCAAATTTTGTACACAGTGGAAGTCGGTGTTGCGATTTTTGCGAAAAATAAGTATGTCTTAAAATATCCTGGACTAATAATTTTGCGTAAATTTAGTTTTTAATGATATTTATAT
Source organism: Hypomecis punctinalis (assembly GCA_949316475.1). Lineage (NCBI taxonomy): Eukaryota > Metazoa > Arthropoda > Insecta > Lepidoptera > Geometridae > Hypomecis > Hypomecis punctinalis. The sequence goes on from OX438815.1 coordinate 2,380,951, forward strand.
TTAATATATAATACGCTGTTTGTTAGGCTCAACCCGAACAAATATAAAAGGCGACGTCCTTTCCCACAATGTTTTGATTCGTCGAGCCATGGCGGACCCATTGAAAATTGTTATTATGACATTTTAATGTAATGGAGACATATTAGTTTATTTATTGAAAACTGCCTTGATGCCGTATGGCCCTGGATTTAATTGTTTTCTCGGAACCAAAATACTGATGAAGACTTAATTATTCAGGCAAAGATGGCGCAATACATTGTCATCACCATTCATACCTCTTCTGTTGACAAGCAAGGAAAATACCTGATTGCAACTAGAACGCATGAAAGTATGACGCTTCCAATCAGTGTTTAAAAGCCTTTAGTTATAGTTATATACTAAAAGCCTTTTAATTGACTGTTCTCCCTAAGAAAATTGTGTCGATAATGTGAAGGATATTGAGAGTGCCCGATTACAACCCAAACTAGACTAGATTAAAAAGACTAGTAGGTACAATATATTATTACAATAAATAGTAAATTTTTATGTCAGCCGGCATAGGAAGTTGTTTGGTGCACTTAAGCCAAGATTTGCGTATTTCGTCGCTAACTGGGGTATCCCAGTCCAGCTTTTGCTCCCACAGCTGCTGGATAAGAATTTTAAATTTAATAGAAAAAAATGCGAGTGTCCCAAGCGGGTCAAACAGTTTAAAAGTTGATGATAGGATCGATCGCTTTGTAAGAACTTCGGGCGCAACATATTGAAAATTGAAATGGAATTCTTCAGACGTCGGATTCCATCCTACACCTAAAGTGCTGGAAGCGTTGCTTAACATCAGGTTTCTATCTTGGAGTTCGACGGAATCCGTTGACAAAAGTTTTGGCAAGTTTGAGTGGTACTTACGGAGATGGAATCCATGTTCGGCTAGCTCGGTAGAGACTGACTGCTGAATGTAGAGCAAATCAGCTCCGGTATCAGCACCTGTAAGTAAATCATCACACAGAAAGTCCTTTTGTATGATCTCTTTTACTGTAGAGTCACTACATTCTTCGCCGATTTGAAATATGCATCGTGTGGCAAGAAAGCTTGCACTTGCAAACCCGTATGTTACTGTATTCTGCTGCAAAACTTCTATGGGATCGGTTTCATTTTCTCGCCACAAGATTCGCTGTAGACGTCGGTCGGACTCTCTAACAACGATCGCTCTAAACATTTTTTCGATATCCGCACAGCAAACGTACTGATGTTGACGAAACCGTACCAAAATATTAAATAGTGGATCTTGAATAATTGTAGGACCGACCATTTGTAGATCGTTCACTGGAACGCCCGTAGTTGATTTCGAATTAGCCTCGAAAACAACTCTTGTTTTTGTAGATTCGCTACTTTCCTTAATCACAGGATGATGCGGTAGGTAGTAAGCATTTTTAGACTTACTTGGATTTGTTTGTAGTTTAGTTAAGTGCCCGAGATCTGCATAAAGTCAACGTAGGCCCTTTTTATTTCAGGTTGCTTACGAAAACGAGCTTCTAGGCCCAGTAGTCGCTTATAAGCTAGGTTATTAGTGGTCTCCTAATTCGTGGTGGTCGTCTCGAAGGGGTATTGCTACAGAAAAATGACCACTAGGAGTTCTAGTAGTGTTAGCTACGAAATGTTGTTCACATAGACGCTCTTCTTTAAAAAAAGCTTTGGTTAGTGGAAAGCTTTCAAGCTCCCAGAATTTAGTTAACTCTTCGTGTAGGTTAGGTTCGTCGCTTAGTGTAAAATTACACATTACTCTGGTCGACTTACCTTTTGGATCGTAGATTGGTCCGGCAATAAGCCATCCAAGCTTAGAGCTTCGGAGGGTTGGGCTTCCGGGTCCTAGAGATTGTTGTTTGGAACCAATAATGTCCCAGAAAAGATCAGCTCCGATGAGCATGTCGATTGGGCCTGGCTGGAAGAAGTCAGCATCGGCGAGTTGGTACTCGGTATGTAGTTGTAGGTGACTAATGTCTATAGTTGTTTTAGGCATCGTGCCTGAGATGTTAGGCAAGATTAAACATGACATTGTTACATTAAATTGATTGTCGCTTGATTGTAGCGTAATAGCGCATCGTTTTGTAGGTACTTTAAGTGGCGTGTTGCCGATACCTATAACTTCAGTATTAGAAGGCTGTGGCGCAAGGCTAAGTTTTTGCATTACAGCTTCCTTCCGTTATGAAACTGGATTGACTGCCACAGTCTAGAAGAGTACGTACTATTGTGAACTCTTTAGTTGAAGGATTGGTCACGTGGACTTTGGCCGTGCACAGCAACACTTCAGGTGAATACTGGACAGACATGGAAAACTCACCGATTGGCTTCTGAGTGTCGTGATCAACTTCGTGGAGCAAGGTGTTGTGTCTTTGTTTGCAGGTGCGACAGCTACCAGGCAGCTTGCATTCCTGGGCCTTGTGACCCGCCTTAAGGCAGTTTATGCATAGTTTTTTAAGAGCTTACTAGCTGATGCCTTTCTTCCACAGGTTTATTTTTGAACACGGCGCATTGGAGGACGTGATGATCTCCCTGACAAGCTACGCAGTGAGGCTTGTTGCTGAAATTGAAAGCGTTATGTGGTTTAGGTAAGGTAGTAACTAATGCTTTAGTTTGTTGATACTTTTGACTAAAGTATTATTTTGTTTTTGTTTTTCAGGTTTGTCCTGCTTCGAACGTTGGTATGTTGTTTCAAGAACATCGGCGCGACTCTTCAAGAAGGAGAAGAATTGCTCCAAGGTAGGTATCTCGGGTAAGTCGTTTCTATGTTCTTCCCACTTTATGTAGGTATTATTATCTAGCTTGTTTGCTAATTGATAGATTATGATCACGTCCCACTTATCAGTAGGCAACCCTAAGCTATTTAACGCTCGAAGGTTCTTGGTGGTGTGATCAATGATAAATCGTAATGATTTATCGCTTTCACGAAACATTGCGAATCATCTGAAATCGTTGTTGAACAACGATTTCAGATGATTCGCAATGAGTTGTCGCTTTTTGTCGTATCTCGCACAGAGAAGTTTCCATGCTTCGTTGAAGTTTTTATCTGTAATTTCTAAGTTTGAAATTACGTGACTAGCTTCGCCCTGCAAATAACTGCTTAGATATACAAATTTGTGTACATTTTTAATTCTATCATTCTGGTGTACCAAAGAAGTAAATATCTCTTTGAATTCCAGCCACTTGTAATAAGTACCTTCGAAAGGAGGTATTTTAATTTCAGGCAAGCGGAATCCCAAAGGATTGTGTGTGACACCCAGCAAGTGTGATTATGACAACAGAAATGATGTGACGAGTTATGCAAGCTAGGCGCAGGTGTGGTATTCTTTTCTAATAAAGTTTTGGCGAACGAAATACAATGGTAGAAATCTTGTTCAATAAGTTCCCTAACAGAAAGCTCAGCATCTTGATTATCAACATTTACAATTTCGATTTGATTTTGCAGTTCATCAAAGTCAATGAATAATGCTTCAAATTTCGTTAATTTCATCGCGAGTTTACTAAGTTCAATCGCAGATATATCTTCCAATATATTTAGAATATCTAGGTTATTTTAAACTTTGTAACGCATCCTTTAATAGAACTGCGTTTTGCATTTAGTTCTTTAAAGTCTTCACTAGACATATTGAAGTTTGCGATGAACGTCTATTTTTAAAATGTAAACAAAGTGCCTTATCAAGCTTAGATCACAGTATGAGATATACTCGCACTTAGGTACGTGAATAGTTTGAAGTGGAAAGATTAAAATTAAAAGACTACAAGCGAAAAATGACAAGGTAACGTATAAAATCAACTACCTACTTGTGTATGAAATACGCTTTGAATTAGGATTCTTGGAAAGTATAGGTAATTTGTAAGATATTGCGTTAGTGCAATTGTATTTAAGTACAAGGTATATTGTATTAATCTTAGGTTATACTTAGATATCTTTGTAAAACAAAATATTTAAGGACTGCAAAGACGACTTAAAGTTTGAATCGAGTAATAGATATAGTCTGTAGGTAGATTCGAACAGCTGTTGAAAGGGTTATTATTTACCGGTGGGAAGGTATGTCGGCACTCGGCATACATATGTAGGTAGGTAGGATAAATTGCTAAAATTGCACAGCTAATGAATGCACAATGACGCATCGAGTCGTAAGAGGAACATAACTCCCTTAAATACCAAAATAAAAGAGGAATTAGGTTGGGATGTGCGAAATGGAACGAGCTCACCTTAAGATCGACTTGCCCGTGTCACTCCACGGCCTTCTCGGCGTTGATTCTCCACTTTCACAACACGATTCCTTGCAGAATTTGATGAACGTTGCCGCGTGCAGGATGTAGCAAACTTGTTTGACGTCCCCTGGTGTCGTTTTTCTTGGATGGTCTGGATGAAACGAACACTGTTCCGCGTGCAGGTGTTTGTGAATCTAAAATCTCGAAGTCCGAAGTGCAGTCCTGTCACGGTCGCCACTTTTGTTCGGTATACACCGAACAATGATAACACAATATTATGATGTGTAAAGATTTCTATATTTCTTTGATTTGTACATAATATTTCGCTTGTTTTTAGGTAAGTTTTTATGATGTACGTTGAAAGGTTGGTGATTGAATGTCGATGGAATGAGTGAGTGAATGGAAAGGTGACAAATGAATGAAATGAATGAATATTTAAAGTATGACGCGAAGGCGGCGCGGACAGGTATTATAAAAATATAAAATATGTATATCAAAAATTACATGTAACGTGAAAAAAATCCTTAAATAAGTTGCTAGCCCGGATAACAGAGTTATTAAGCCTCCTGAAGGCCTCTGACATGGTTAAACGACCGGTGCCTATTTAAAGTGTCATCCGAGGTACGGTAGCGTTGAATTTTAAATGTCACCAGAGATCCCCATCCGAAGACTGGTCGTGCTGAATGTTACTTCGATGATCGCTAACGAACACCTAGTCAAAGTACGCTATTAGAGCTAGTCCCAAGATCTGATTCTAGAGCTGTTATGTAGTCTTTTTACAGCTACGATGATAATCATTTTTTCCGCCCATATATTATGAAACCGGACAAGTGCGTGAGTTAGGCTCGCACACCGAGGGTTCCCTACAAATCCAGAAAATTTCACAAAATTGGGACGTAAGTTGTTAAAATCTCTATACTATAACCATCGACAAAAAGTTTTTTTTTTCCATTTTTTTCGTCATACATCGAAAATTACACATGTTAAAATAATTAAAAACCTGTTTTAGCATGTACTAATGAAGTTCTTTTATATGATACCTTACACTTTGAATTTTGAACCTATATTTTGTGAATTTTGAGGCCCTATTTTTTGTGATTTAGGTAGAAATGAACAGTTTTCAGATTTATTCCTATAAGTATGTGTACTCTGAGACAATGCTTCACGCTAAAGGTCATAGTTCTATGTCAACAGGAAATACCCTGTAGGTTTTGATTTTTTTGAGTGTCTAAATATGCGGTTTTTTACGACATAAACGGCTCTAATTTTTTAAACAATAATTGAGAAGTTTTTCTTTTACACAACTACAATAAACTATAGATATACGTATACAATTTAAATTTCAGCTCGATATCTTTACGCGTTCCCGAGATAAAGAGTCTTGACATACTGACAACAAAGTGATCCTATAAGGGTTCCGTTTTTCCGTTTGAGGTACGGAACCCTAAAAAAATCCCAAATTTATTCCCAGTAATGACACATAAAGTGAAAAAATCCCCCATTCCAAGTTTACGAACATCAAAGAGGCGTGCTGGCGCAATCTGACGCTTACCACCCAAATTATGATTATTTCTTTTACTTTCGCGTTTACATAATGTACATGTTAATTTACATGTTTACGACGGGTTTGTGTCAAGGGTAGGTATTTATTATTCGTCTTTTTATGTTCAAGATTTTTGTGTCATTTAATTTTTATATGGTTTGAGGTTGCCAGTAAGAAAGAAATATCTTAAAGTCAAGAGTGAATAGGTATCTTCTAAGTCTACATACTCCATCTTCAGCTACAACTTCACTTTCTATCAGGCGAGTTGGTGGCCAAATGTAGCCCTATTCTAAATAAAAAAAGTGTTACATTAGTTTATATATAGGTATCTACATGAGTGACGTATTTAAAACATGGCAAGAAAAAAGAGATATTGTTCATCCTACTATTTCGCCGAATACTGATTCTTTTTGGACTGTTAGCTGATAGAGGGATTTATCCAGTTTCCCAGATTTTTTTTCTAAAAAAAAGATCATCGTCATTATCTCTCATTTACCGTCCAATCTCCATCCTTCCTTTCCTATCCAAAGTATTAGAACGGCTGGTATACCAACAACTCTCCTCTTACCTTGTTAAAAACAGCCTTCTAAATCCTTTGCAATCCGGTTTCCGCTCCGGCCATAGCACTGTAACTGCTTTGACAAAAATTACTGATGATATTCGTGATGGTATGGGTAATTGTCATCTGACTGTGCTCTCGCTATTGGACTTTAGTAATGCCTTTAATAACGTAGATTTTGACATTCTTTTAGGTATCTTGCGCTCTCTTAACATATCTCCATCGGTTATTGATTGGTTTCAGAGTTACCTGTTGGGGCGCCGGCAGCGCATTCGTATTGATGATTCGTACTCTTCGTGGTGCAATCTATCTGCTGGTGTTCCACAGGGCGGCGTTCTATCTCCTCTTCTTTTTGCTGTATTTATAAATTCAATTTCTCAACAACTGACTTCTTCCTACCACCTCTATGCAGACGATTTGCAGATTTATACGCAGGCGCCTCTAGGGCAACTAAACGAGGCAATTGAGCGTATCAACGTGGATCTGAAAAGTATACTGGACTGGAGCAGATCATACGGACTCATTGTCAATCCTACAAAAACACAAACGATCATCATCGGGGGTTCTCGCATGATCTTCAAAATAGACTGGTTCTGCCTACCTCAGGTCATCTTTGACGGTATTCCGATTCCCTTCAGTGAAACTGTTAAAAATCTGGGACTTACTCTTGATAGACAACTCTCTTGGATTCCGCAATTAGCTGAAGTCAGTAGGAAAATCTTCGCCTCAGTTGCTTCGCTCAGGAGACTACGTAATTTTCTCCCTGTTGCTACCAAAACTGCGCTTGTGAACTCTCTTCTCTTCCCGATTCTGGACTACGCAGATACTTGCTATCTGGATTTAACCGAAGAGCAACTTGACAAGCTTGAACGTCTACAGAATGTCTGTATCCGGTTCATATTTGGTTTACGCAAATATGATCACGTGTCTGAATTTCGTCAAAAGCTCAAATGGTTACCAATCCGTCTTCGCCGCAACTCACATATTCTGGCCTTTTTGTATAAAATCCTATTCTATCCTTCCACTCCGCTATATCTGAAGGAGCGTTTTACTTTCCTTCAATCCCACTCTAGCCCTTTACGATCCTCTCGTGCTCTCAAACTTAAATTTCCTACTTCCGGTCACTCGAATCTATCCTATCATCATTCCTTTACTGTCCAATCCGTTATGCTGTGGAACGCACTGCCTGTCACGATCAGACAGGCTCAATCACTTAACATTTTGAAATCTCTTGTTTTTAAGCACTATCTGTCTACTTGTTAATTTGGTACATATATATTTATATATTTTGTTATGGTTTTATGTATGTATTTTATGTAGGTATATAATTATTTATTTATTTGTATGTAATAATTATAATTTGTTTTTTGTATCTGTGTATTTGGTCTATGTAGTTTATGCTATTGAACAGCACCGACCGCAACATAATTATCCTAATATTATTTCATTTAGGTTGCCTGGAAGAAATTGCTGCAGGCGATAAGGCCGCCCATTTTTCTACCGGATTATTGTTTTATTTTTCTAGTTTAAGTTCTTTTGTAATGTATGGTGTGAAAATAAAGTAATTTTGTATTGTATTGTATTGTATCTCTCTCTCAGCCAGGTTTTTTTTTAAACATTTTCAGTGAGATCAATTAGATTAGAAGAGGCTTGCATCCAGAGCTTTTCCGTAGGCTCGATAAGATCCTTAGATTATTTACTTGTCTAGATAGAGTGTGGCGCTGCAACGGTAATAAAAATAGGTGGGCTATAAAAATGGCTGGCCATGCATGTAGGAGTGTTCACGCACACAGAGAATTGCCTTACACTGTAATTACCAGCGCGCTGAGTCCCATGTTTGTGTGCGTAATGTTGCCAGCTTTTAAAGAATTTCCACAAAGTTGACAAAATATGCTGTGATGTGAAATAATTTGAATAACCGACCAAGTGCGAGACAGACTCGCGCATGAAGGGTTCCGTAAACTTCCGTGCCGAAAAACGCTTTATCCGCGCTTTGATTGGTTATAAATAGATTTATACTGGTTATAGGGTATGTAATGTTTAAAATAAAACATATTTTGTTGCCATTTTTTTATTTAGATTTTTTTTTACAAATGATTTAGTTTTATGTAACAGTTACATATTTATACAATACTGACGACACAAATATTATGACACTACGGTATTTATAACCAACAAAATTGGGAAACCTGATAAACTGCTCCTTTTTTGTCGGTAAAGTTGGGTGAAATTCAATAAAAAAAATCACGCACCTTGCATGGAATCGATTCTTTTTTTAATCTACGACAACCTTGGTTGTTAGCTAAATACCAATCCTTGGAACGAAAATGATCCGAACAGATGACAATAGATGCAACCGGTTGCCAGAGATCTTCGCCACGGCTTTTTCTTATTATATTTAGCCACTTACTCCTTAAAATAGGATCCGTGGGTATTCTGCAAACAAAATATAATATAAAGTAAAAGAGAGGGTAGGACCTCTTCTTCGACGTTCTTAATCTCCATTATTTTTGTTGATTTTAATTAGTTCTTTTGAGTTTTCGTCAACTTTTCCGTTTTAATCAAGACACTCGAAGTGCAATTAAAGCGCACAATTGTTATCTCGACATGTCATCCAGCGGTAAACTCAAGAATTGAAGCAATCTTGAAGGCGCCATGACCGCAGCAACACCAGCCGTCGAGACATCTTCCCGAAGCACGAGAGCGATCCTGGCGCCGCTAGCCCCTTTTTCCGCTTATGATTTCACAGTGTGGTGTTGTGCGATAGTGTTGAGAAGTGGGGGAGGCAAAGGGAAAAATCGCGACTTTCTTTGTATATCCCGTCAGCATTTGTACAAGTGGCGCCATCTCTGCCCGCACCGCCGCACTAAGATAACATTGCTCTCGTATCAATACTTTCACCGCTTCGACTTTATGAGTGACCCGCATACAACCCGTGGTTATCGTCAAACAACTTTCAATGAGGTGTAGCAGCCCGATATCTGCGCAATTTAGTTCCAGCCACTTACTACAGAGGGACGAGGGTGTCACCCGAGCCAATCAAGTTAAGAAGACTGCAGGACTAGCCAATTCAAGAGCGTTTTTTGAGGCCGCAAACATAAACTCAAATAAAATTAATTATTTTTGTTAGCTCGGTAATCATACCTACGAGTATAATCATTTCCCAAAATATCATTTTAAAACGCCTTTATATTGTCTTTAGTATTTGATTTGATTTCTATCGATATTATCATTTTCTGACGTGTAGTTTTTTAAATAATTTATTTCTTGCATATGTGGATTAATTTTTGTAGACACAAACAATATTTTTTTTATTCATTGGGTAATATTGTTTACTATTTACTATCAAAATATCGCAGTGTTTTTAAATTTTATTGTTACCGACATTGTTACATCAGTGCCTATGTACTGTTTTTATTTTATTTTATAGGATTTCTATTGTTATTTTTGTTTTTCTGACGTTTGTTATTATTGTTTTTCTGGCGTTTTAATTATTTACTTATTCGGATTAATTTTTGTATTCACCTGACTGCGTGTTACGCAATACAATAATGACAAGTCTAGCGCGAGCTCCTTGCCCTCACTGCACCGATCCGTCAAAGCTTTATGCCGTGCCTCACGGCCTACGCGTTCACATTGGTCGTATGCATAGAAATTCCTCGTTGCTAAATGCAACGACTCCCCTATCTTCCTCTCCGGCTGTTCTACGCGAAGTTTCGAGTGATTCTTCAGGTCTAGGTTTAAAGGATTTGCCCGCCCTAAAAATCGGGGTCCGTGTTCTCTCACATGTGCCTAAAGGTGCGAGGTATCTGGCGGCTGGAAAACTGTCCGCCGTGATTGACCAGTGTCTACGATCCAATTGCACAGAAGACTGGTTCAATCTTTTGTCTTTTGCGTTCAAGGCCCTGAAGATACCTGATCAGCGAACAAAACAATCGCTGACGGCAAAAGTCAAGGCCAATATAGAAGGAGACTTACAACTAGAATTACCGAGCGAGCGGTCGTCGTGCAAACCACACTCTGTTTACAGAGCTGTTCAGAGGAAGGTCTTCGATGGGGACCTTAGAGGAGCGGCACGTATGCTCACATCAGACTGCACCTTTGCCGCCTCCAATCGGGACACGTTGTTGGCCCTTAAGGAAAAACACCCGTTTCCTTCATCTCCTCAGGTTACCCTCCCCGCGCCTGACCTCTCTACGCCTTGCCTTTCCTTCGAGTCGGAGGATGTGGCGAATGCGGTCAACTCATTCCAACGGGGATCGGCGGCCGGTCTGGATGGTCTACGTCCGGAGCACCTGAAGGAGCTAATTTCGCCATCGGCCGGGGACAACGGGCCCAGATTGCTGGACTCTCTGACACGGCTCAGCAACTTTTTGGTAGGAGGGCACCTGAATTCGGACGTGTGTCCATTTCTTTATGGAGGTTCTCTTTGTGCCCTTCGGAAAAAAGACGGTGGTATTAGGCCTATAGCTGTAGGTAGTGTCATCCGACGCTTGGTGGCCAAGCTCTGCTGCCGTGCAGTTAAACACAATATGGCAAACTACCTCCAACCTAAACAGCTGGGCTTTGGTACCCCTCTGGGATGCGAGGCAGCAATACATGCCACAAGGGCGTTTCTGATGCGTGAAGGCAGTGATGACGTGCTGTTGAAGCTCGACATTAGTAACGCTTTCAACAGCATCGACAGAAGCGCGATGTTGGCTGAAGTGCGATCATTGCTCCCATCGTTGTTTCCATTCCTTTACCAATGTTACTCAGCACCTAGTAATCTCTCATATAACGGCGAATTAATCTTGTCTCAGTCGGGTGTCCAGCAGGGTGATCCTTTGGGCCCCCTCATTTATAGTGTTGCAGTCCACAAGGTCATTACATCCCTGGAAGCCCCGCTCAATTTATGGTACCTGGACGACGGCACTATAGGTGGGCCTCCAGCAACAGTGGAAAGGGATATACGGCGGCTTATCCCGGCCCTTAAGGAACTCGGGCTCGAAGTTAATACGGCAAAATGCGAATTTTTCGCCTGTAGCCCAGCCGCTGCTAAATCGGAGGTCACGTTTACGTCTTTAATACCCGGCCTCAGGCAGTTGGACCAAAGTTCGCTGACTCTCCTGGGAGCCCCCATCTTTGCCGAGGGCGTGCCAGAGAGTGTGAAGTCCAAGACCCAAATGCTGGATTCACTCAGAGCACACTTCGAAAACCTTCCGGCTCATGTCTCGTTGTTGCTTCTCAGGAGCTGTTTTGCCATGCCAAAACTAACGTACGTGATCAGAACGGCTCCTACGTGGAAATTTCCAGACGAAGCACAACAATTCGACGAGACGCTAAAAGGAATCCTCGAGGTGACTCTTAACATTCACCTAGATGAGTCCCAGTGGCTACAGGCAGGACTGCCAGTCCGCCACGGTGGTCTGGGCGTGAGACGGCTGCGAGAAACGGGACCCACAGCGTTTTTGTCCTCCTCGTTTGGTGTTGCGGAGCTTGTCTCTAACATTTTATCTGCTAACGGTGACACGATCCGCATCCCATACGCTGTAGAGGCTTTTGACGCGTGGCTATCCCTTTGCCCAAGCTCCGAGCCTCCAGAGAATCCAAGAGTGCAGAGGGGTTGGGACGACGTGCTGTGTAGAAACATGGTCACTCAGCTTCGGAACAACAGCTCCGGGGCTGACCTGGCTAGACTCCACGCTGTCGCCAGATCGGAGTCCGGGGCCTGGTTGCACGCGTTGCCTTCTCCTCAAATGGGTACTCTCTTGGACGACGATTCCCTCCGTGTAGCAGTGGCCCTCCGATTGGGTTGCAACGTATGCAACCCTCACGTCTGCGTATGTGGTGCAGGGGTTGACGCGAACGGCCACCACGGTCTGAGTTGCATAAAGTGTGTGGGTCGGCGTCCCCGGCACCACGCAATAAACGAAATTATCAAAAGGGCCCTTATAGCGGCGGATATACCGTGCGTCCTGGAGCCTCCCGGCTTGTCGCGTTGTGATGGCAAGCGTCCGGACGGCCTGACACTAATTCCGTGGAGTAGAGGTCGCTGCCTTATTTGGGACGCCACTTGTGTCGGTACTTTCGCATCATGCCATCTGGCAGCTACCCAGCAGGCCGCTGGTGCGGGAGCGGAAGCGGCTGCCAGGAGTAAACGTCTCAAGTACGGCAGCTTGGAGTCCGCGTACGAATTCGTCCCATTTGCCGTCGAAACGGCGGGCTCATGGGGCGCAGATGCTATAAAGTTTGTTAAGGAGCTGGGACGCCGCCTGAAGGAGAGAGGTCGTGACCCCAGGTCTGGAAGTTTTGTCACCCAGCACATCTCCCTGGCGATCCAACGAGGTAATGCAGCAAGTTTGATGGGCACGTTTGGGCGAGGGGCCGCACGCGAAGTACTTTCAAATGGGCAATTTATTTAAATCTCTGACAATATGTACATTGTACGTGCTAAGGCTGTAAGTTAATTAGCGAGTATTTAATTTTAAGTCTGATTTATGATTCATAATTTTATATTATTTCTGACATTATACTTTTTGTAACTATTAAATATATCAAAATATAAGTAGCAAAAATATGACTACATATAAAGTTACTACTTAATATTACGCATGTCTCAGCTGCATCTATATATATGGGACCAACCCTGAAACATGACCTGTCTAGTAAAAAAAAAATTGAATCGGTTCATAAATAGCTTAAAACACCACAAAAAATCTGTCAGAAGAACTGATAACCTCGTTTTTTGAAGTCGGTTAAAATTAAACAAAAAAACCCGACTGCGAAACGTATCCTGCGAGTTCATTCTTCATTCGAGTTCGTTCTGCCACCACCTCGGGCACAGGGACACAATGGTCCAGGGCATATATACAAATATACGATACGGATTTTTCACGGAACCCTAAAAATATATCGAAAAAATACACATACATTTCACACCTCTAAATCTTCTTAAAAATATGGTACAAAATATGTCTACAAAATTTGGGTAAATTTCAATTTGAAAGCTGGCAACTAATGACACAGATACACAATAGTATGTTTAGCGATAGTTGTATCACTAATTCTCTCTAATTATACAAGATAAAAGTTGTTTAAAATGTACTTACCAGTGATTTCAGGTGTTTTCAAACGTCTCTTGTAGTTTCGGCACAGATTTATAGCACAGTACGCCATATTTTTGCCGCAAAACAGAGAATAATAAGACGTGTTATCTGCGCAGTGTCTGTGGCGTCACTGATGAGTTAGCGTATAACAGTTATATGCTATTTTTTTGGGCGCTTTGGTTCGTCGGTCAAAAAATAGTACAGAAGTAGATTGTCAAAGTAAAAATGTTAGCCTAATACATTCCTTGCCGAAATAATAGTAAAAAATATGACAAGCGTACGCAATCAAAATGAAAATCCGCTATCAAATGGGGCATTAAAAGACCTCTACAACCATCGGAATCTTCAATAAAAACCGGACACCAGTAAGCCCTACTACAGAATACACACAGTTACAGGATGTATTAAAAATAAAAGTTGTTCAATATTATAATAGAGTACTTCAACTCTTATATTTAGGAGTAAATAATTTATTTGTCAAAACTTTAGAAACATTTCAAAAACTTAACCTTTAAAATTAATCCTACTTAAATAAATAACTCATACTAAAAAAACTTACACTAAAATAAAAATAAAACTGATCCAAAAGACCTGCGCCAGAAGGCAACGTGGCCAGAATGCGTTGCCTCGCTGAACAGAAATACTAATTTTATGGCCAAAGTAGATGCCAGCATTCTGTTCACGTGTCACCTCTACCAGTTGCCTAGCCAGGTAGTTATACAATAAGCGACCGTCCCGCCCCCACAGGCCTAAAGTCTCAACCCCAAATGGCACGAGTGCCGTTTGAGGTTTTCATATTTTAAAGTAGTATTTGAATTTTCCACATGTTGTCAATGGATACTTATTAAATTACGGCAGGATCCTAGAGAGGATACAGTAAATAAGTAAGTTCGTATTGGCCGGGTGGCTAGCCCTGATGTCAAAAAAAAACTAAGATGTTTCCGCAACAGCCTGTACAATGGAAGCCCAGCGCACAAGCACATGCCACGCGAGTTATGGCCGCGGTGTGCGCCGGGCCTTAGCTCCACTGCCACTACTTTATTGTGCCGCGTTAAATTTTACAACTGTGCATAATCTCCGCTGTAGGGGGATTAGATCGGTCTCACAGTGTTGCTGGAGGTTATCTGGTTCTTTTTAGGGTTCCGTACCTCAAAAGAAAAAAACTGAACCCTTATAGAATCACTTTGTTGTCCGTCTGTCCGTCTGCCCGTCTGCCCGTCTGCCCGTCTGTCCGTCCGTGTGTCAAGACCTTTTATCTCGGGAACGCGTGGAGAAACCGAGTTGAAATTTAAATCGTATACGTATATCTATGGTCTCATGCAGTTTTCTAAAAATCAAATTCTTAGTTATTAAGTACATAAAAAAGTCAGATTACAAAAACTGTAAATATTTAATTTAATCACTAAAAATAGGGCCTAAATTAAAAAACTGGGCCAAAATTCCAAAGTTTCTCAATTGTATCATGTGGGATATCGTATGAAAGAGCTTCATTAGCACAAGCTAAAACAGGTTTTTAATTATTTTTACCATGTATATTTTCGATGTATGACGAAAAAAGTAAAAAAACCCATATCGATGATCATAGTTACGACCTGAAGTTAGAACAACTTAGTTTCCAATTTTGTTCAATTGGATTTTTACGAAACCCTCGGTGTGCGAACATGACTCGCACTTGTCCGGTTTCTCAGTTCTATCTTTCTGCAAGGGCAATATGAAAACATTGTTATCCATTTCATGTTCCTATTCCCTACTATGTACAACTGTTCTTAGGAATGTTGACCTTACCATCATTTATGTTGTGATTGTAAATTCTCGTGTAGAGACCACGTACCGGCAAGCGCAGGGAAGACGCCTACGCACAAGGTTTGCACTGGATGCAAGCCGCTTCCATCTGGTTATTGGGGAAAGCCCATGTGGACGTCCTAAGGCTGATGGATAGACTGATTGCAGTTGTATATACTCATACTCATAAATAACTTTTATTAACAAACTAATTCCAAAATCACGAAAGTAAAATCATTTTGTTGAGATGAACTTTTTCTATGAAATAGATTTTTTCCGTAATTTCAAGCCTTCACTACGTAGAAAGCCGTGGTGGTCAAGGGGTAGTGACACTCGCCTTACAATCGTGAGGTCGTGGGTTCAAATCCCCGGCCCCGTACCAATGAGTTCTTTGGAATTTAGGTACGGAATGTCACACCACTGGCTTTTCGGTGAAGGAAAACATCGTGAGGAAACCTGCATACGTCCGTAGAAGAAATTCGATGGCGTATGTGAATCCACCAACCCGCACTGGGCCAGCGTGGTGGATATGGCCCAATCACCCTTCGTGGGTAGGTCTACGTCCTGCAGTGGACTATTAAAAAGGCTGGTACAGTACAGTACACTACGTAGTAACATCATGACGATCAACGTAACCGATTTACAGTAAGTTAATAAAAGTGGATGGTAATGATAAACGCAATGACATTTTAGCTTATTTCCGTGGTGAGAAAAACTTTGTATAAATAATAAGAAATGAAAAATATGGCCCACTTTATATTTTACAATCAAAACCATAAGGCACATTTAAAAAGTACCAATAAATTAACAGCACTGTTGCACACAACAAACAAAACATACCAATGTTTATTCAGCTCGATGCAATGCAGTTTTTAAAGTTCTGGACATCAGTTTTCCGCTTTTTTCAGAACTTTTGCTCTGAAATTTGCAACTCTGGCGACCGTCACATGGCCGTGCATTGTGTTGCCAGTAACAAGTTTAAATGAAAGGCGCTAAATGCAGTTTTAAGTATGGTTTATTGGGTGTGTAACGTGTGCCAGCAGTTTAGCTGGAAACTAAACTAGTTAGTAGAGCGTTTTGGTCGTATTTTGTCGTGGATATCATGAAATTTTGGTCGTCTGTTGTTACGAAATTTTCTAACTGAAACATAAATTAAATTGTACTTATTTAAATATCATCTCAGGGATCACATACAAATCAGTCAAATTTTAAGAACTTTTTATTTACTTTCGTGTCCTCGTGTTTTTTTAAGGATCCGTACCTCAAAAGGAAAAACGGAACCCTTATGCCTTATAGGATCACTTTGGTGTCCGTCTGTCCGTCTGTACGTATGTCAAGACTCTTTATCTCGGGAACGAGTAAAGATATCGAGTCTATCCATGGTCTCTTGCAGTCGTGTAAAATAAAAACTTCTCAGTTATCTTATAGTTATAAAAGTTAGAGCCGTTTATGTCGTAAAAAACCGCATATTTTAACACTCACAAAAATTAAAACCTACATGGTACTTCCCGTTGACATAGAAATATGAAATTTGGCGAGAATCATTGTCTCAGAGTACACATATAGGAATAAATCTGAAAACTGTACATTTTTATTTAAATGACAAAAAATAGGGTCTAGATTCACAAAATATGGGTTCAAAATTCAAAGTGAGTAAATCGTATCATGTAAGGTATCACACGCTAAAACAGGTTTTTAATTATTTTAACAATGTGTAATTTTCGATGAATGAAAAAAAAACTTTTTTGTCGTTGATTATAAACATTTTAATAACTTACTTCCCCATTTTATAAAATTTTCTGGATTTGTACGGAACCCTCAGTGTGCGAGCCTGACTCGTACTTGTCCGGTTTTTTTAATTCTGCCTTGGACGCCTATGGATGGCGGACGAGCGAAAAAGTATAGAAACATTGCAATGAGTTTTGGCGGGAACGCGGAAAAAACATGTCGCCTCATTGTATTATTTTGTTAAACTTGTGTTTTTATCAGTGATAATTAGTGAAAAATTGTGGTATTTCGTTGATTATGAGCTGATTTATGTGCATGAGTGTAGGCAAGTGATATAATGTGTCGTATCATGTTGTTCCGTGTTGTTACCAAAACTCCATAGACACCTCTAGTAAAGTCTCCACTGCTTTACTGAGGTATGACTTGGACTATGTTTGGACTTGACCGCGACTTTATTGGACTATGACGAGACTTTGACAGTGACTATTTTGATAAATTATTATCAAAAATTATGAAAACTTAATACTTGACACTGGCAAATGCACAATAATGCGACGCCAAAACTAAAGAAGAAGAAGAACATTGCAATGGGTATTTTGCATTCATCTGCATTCGCTAGGTACCAACATACAAATAAATTGTATGCCTCAGTTTTATTAACTGTTTCGTCATGCCAGAGGCCTTTAGGCGGCTTAAAAACTTTGATCGTCAAGATCGGCGCGAAGCCGCGAAAAGGGGTGTGGTTTGGCAATTCAATGGCGGAGTGGATTTTTCATGAAAACAATCCTGTTTTATAATTAAGAACATTGTAAATAAGAATCATTTCTTTAATTCACTGCTTACTACCAGTAAAGTAATGGGTCCGGGGGACCAGTCGGGCTAAAGTCCCGGCCCAGAGGTCTCACCGACATACTAATTATATATTTATCTATTACCACGCATAACTTTTTTCATAGTGGTCCGATTACAAAAAATATTTTTTTATTAGAAAGAGTATAGTATATGGGTCCCATATAATTGAAATCGGCTGAGCCATTTTTGATAAATCAACAATATTTTGAAAAATGTTACATCGATCCGTGCGAAATATTAGCGAATTCTGTAGGTACACGGGTGACGTCGGTCATGCTATTTTTTGCAAAAAATAATTATTAAAACACAAACACGAATATAACAAATCAAATTCCACTCACTCTGCGTCCACATTTCTACCCAGCGGCAACTGATTTGTCTATATTATAGAATAGGTACTTAAATAAATTCACCAAATCCAAATTTATTGCTCTCATATCTCATCATAATAAAATTTTCTTTCTACCTAAACCTTGTTAACAAACAACGCTCTTACATCTTACAGCGTAATATGCTTGTCACTTCAAGTGCTCAAGTTATATTAAAAATCTCGAGCATACCGTGCTCGTTTTCAGCAACTTTTCAGCTCGTAGCAAACGGTTGCAAATATAAGCATTATTATGCAGGAGCGGGCGTTGAACCGCTGGGTGGAGCGATATATCGAATTTATCAGCAGTTTGCTTAGAAGTTTTGGTCTGAAGCTCTGGAAGTGATAGTATTAGGGTCAATGTAGCGTTTGTAGCGTAGCTTCACTAAATAATCACTATATCCTATCCTACTTCCTACTAATATTATAAACGCGAAAGTTTGTGAGGATGGATGGATGGATGTATGGATGTTTGTTACTCTTTCACGCATAAACTACTGAACGGATTGAGATGAAACTTTGCAATAATATAGCTTATATATCAGAATAACACATAGGCTATAAATTATAATGATATTACGCCAAAAATCAAAATATCATGCGGGCGAAGCCGCGGGTAAAAACTAGTATAGTATAAAACAAAGACGCTTCACTGTCTGTCCCCATGTATGCTTAAATCTTTAGAATTACGCAACGGACTTTAATGCGTTTTTTTTAATAGATAGAGTGATTCAAGGGAAAGGTTTATGTATAATACACCTGTGCGAAGCCGGGGTTGCTAGTATCTAATAAATCATTAATAAATTCATCTTTATTGTACACCAAATTGACAAAAACACATTACAGAAACTTCACAATACATGTCGTACAAGGTCGGTCTTTTTACTTTTAGTGATTTCTGCCAGGCAACCTTTGGATAGACAGGACATTACTCGAAACCAGGAATATGGTTACGGTACACTATACAGCACGATATCTATATCGATAAGTGTAGCAAGGGTCATTTTTGGATGGGTGACCGGAAGGATTTTAAAAATTAAATTTATCACACCTAAATGTCAATAAATTCATTGATACAGCCATGGAAATTTAGCGGTAGCGACGTACACCTTCCAATCGTGAGGTCAAGGGTTATAACCTGGTCGGGGACCAATTAGATCTTAGAATACAAAAACCCGCGCTAGTAGTGTAGCCGTTAGGTGGTGGTGGTAACTGGTGGTACCTCTCGATTCGATGTGAACGTTTTCAAGTTTTCGATAGTAGTGTGTGACATATACATATGTAACCTAAAACTTGGTGTTTTACTGTAGGCCTTACGAATAAGCTCAAGATAGCCCAACTTGCTATGGAAAGGACTATGCTCAGAGTCTCTCTGCGAGATCGAATCAGAAATGAGGAGATTCGCAGAAAAAAAGACTGACACAAAGTTACTGACATAGCCCACCGGATCAGCAAGTTGAAGTAGCAGGGGGCGGGGCACATAGTTCGAAGAACGGATGGCCGATGGGGCCGTAAAGTTTTCGAATGGAGATCATGTACCAGTAAGCGCAGCGTAGGACGTACACCTATACTAGGTAGACTGGCGACATAATTAAGACCGCTGGAATGCGTTGGATGCAAGTTACTTTCAACTACCTTTATTAGAAATCCATTAGGGAGACCTATAACCAGCAAGGTACCTCCTACGACTGGTTGATGGATAATGATGATGTTGTTCCTCTTGGCATCCATTGTAGCTCATGTTCCAACCACAATAGGCGTCATCATAATTTTACAGCTAAAACTAAGAGCAGTTCTCCGTCAGTCTTGATTTAATAACCACGAAATAGGTCATGAATCTGCCGCATCAATACCCAAGCACTGAACTACTAACTACAGGTAAACTATCCAACTACCCTCACTAATATGGCGGCCCGATTATTATTTAAGCACAGTCAGATGTCTTTAATGGCGCCTGGCGCGCATTAGGCGTGTCGTGTCTAAATAGTAATGTTACGATTATATGCCGGGCATAAAGTGGACACAGTATAGGTGCAGGGAGAAGGACATGGTCGGATTTCCATAATGTGCTATACATCAGTCAGCTGTATGACACCTACAGCTAGATAAAGGCCCCCTCTACGGATTTCTAATAAGACCGGTCGGTTGCGCGTTCCTTCGATTGGTGGACATCCTACGCTGCACTTGCTGGTTCATGGTCTCAGAACTTTACGTTCCTATTGACAATCCTCCATTGGCATTGGCATTCTTCAATCTCAATCAATCTCCGCATTCCTTGTTCGATCTGATAGAGAAACTAGGAGCCCTATAAAACACGTTGGGCTTTATTCAGCTTATTCATAAGTTCCACTGTAAAATACCTACTACTATTACTACCGGTAATATTTAAAACAGCTGTTAAATACAGTCTAATATCTATTTCTAAGCAACAAATTTTCAGCTGATATATCAGCTGAAAATTTCAAACTATACTTGTCTAGGTGTTTTAAGCATACACCAAGGTATAACAACGATCAGCATGGTCGTGTTTTGGATAGCTGACCGTAGGTGGCATTTGCAGCTAACTATTGTAATGCAGTAACTCGGATTCATCGATCCATACATCAGCCGTAGGGTATTTACAGCTAGACAAAGGCCTCCTCTATGGATTTCCAGTATCTTCTTTCCTGCATCCAACGCGTTCCTGCAATCTTAATTATGGCGTCAGTCTACTTAGTCAGTAGACGTCCTACGCTGCACTGCTGGTCAGTGGTCTACATTCGAAAACTTTACGGCTCCATCGGCTATCTGTTCTTCAAACTATGGGGCCTACCTACTGTCACTTCAAGTTGCTAATCCGCTGGGCTATGTCGGTAACTTAGGTTAATCTGAACTATGTGCTTCGTAAAAACTCCCTTCATCATAATCATCAGCCGCCTTCTCTATCTTACTACTGAGTATGTGCCTCTCTCTTACGGTGCCATTTGTCTCAGTCCTGTGGTAATCATGTCCAGATCGACCTACAATTTTCACGATATCGTCGACCCATCTTGCCGCCGGCCGACCAACGCTCCGCTTGCCAAACTCTTTTACTCTAGAGTTATTCCCCTGTGTCGCAGGGGTCACGATGATTGTATAAATTATACGAGCAGCGTACGACGATTATGATCTGGTCGGCTCGCACGCTCGCCTGCAGAATTGAATTTTATACTACCTCCATTCAGACCCACATTGTATGGCTGGATGCGGACTTTGTGTATTGAACGGCTTTCAGGTTTCAAGCAGTTGGGGCTTTATTTCTTAGACGAATATTTTTGAACATAACAGGCAAGAGTACTTCAAGAGTATCGCTTCACTACATATCATACTAACATTATAAATCCGAAAAGTTTGTTGGTTTGTTCCTCTTTCACGCAACAACGGAGCAATGGATTGACTTGATTTTTGGCATGGTTATAGTTCAAAGTCCGGAAAGTGACATAGGCTACTTTTTATTCCGAAAAAATAAAATGTTCCTATGGGATAGTACAAAAGTCAAAATACCACGCAGGCGGAGCCGCGGGCAAAAGCTAGTGCAGTATAAAACAAAGTCGTTTCTCGCTGCCTGTCTGCCTCTATGTATGTTTATATCCTGAAAACTACGCAACGGATTTTGATGTGGTTTTTTTAATAGATTAAGTGATTCAAGAGTAAGGTTTAAATGTCTAATACACCTGTGCAAAGTCGAGACCGGTCGCTAGTCATCATCCATCCATCCATCAGCCGAAGGACGTCCACTGCTGGACATAGGCCTCCTCTATGGATCTCCAATAAGACCGGTTGGAAGCGGCTTGCATCCAGCGCGATCCTGCGGTCTTAATGAGGTCATCCGTCCACCTTGTGGGTGGACGTCCTACGCTGCGCTTGCCGGTACGTGGTCTCCACTCGAGAACTTTTCGACCCCATCGGTCATCAGCCCTCCGCGCTATGTGCCCCGCCCATTGCCATTTCAACTTGCCAATCCGTTGGGCTATGTCGGTAACTTTGGTTCGTCTACGGATCTCCTCATTTCTGATTCGATCTCGCAGAGAGACTCCGAGCATAGCCCTCTCCATAGCTCGTTGGGCTACTTGGAGCTTACTAATAAGGCCCATAGTGAGAGACCACTTTTCTGTGCCATAAGTCATCACTGGCAACACACACTGGTCGAAAACTTTCGACTTGAGGCACTGAAGTATGTCGGACGAGAAGACACTACGCAATTTTCCAAACGCTGCCCAACCGAGTTGGATTCGGCGATTGGCCTCTTTCTTGAAGTCGGACCTACCTAACTGGACTACTTGTCCCAGGTAGACGTACGAGTCAACGACTTCAAGAACCGAGTTCCCAACTGAAATAGGGGTGGGTACAACATGAGAATTACACATGACCTTTGTCTTATCCATGTTCATTTTAAGACCCACCTGTTGAGAGACTTGATTAAGGCCTTCGAGCATCGTGCTGAGTTCTTCCATCGACTTTGCCATGACCACGATATCGTCGGCAAACCGAAGGTGAGTGAGGTATTCGCCATTGATGTTGATGCCGAATCCTTTCCATTCCAGGAGCTTGAAGGCGTTCTCCAAAGTAGTTGTAAACAGTTTCGGAGAAATTACGTCTCCCTGTCTTACGCCTCTTTTTAAAGGGATTGCCTTGGAGCTCTCTTCCTGTACTCGGACCGACATAGTGGCTTTATTATACAAGCACTTCAACACTTCGATATACCGATAGTCAATTCGGCATCGTTGGAGAGACTCGAGCACAGCCCATGTCTCGACCGAATCAAAGGCTTTTTCATAGTCCACACACGCTAAGCAAAGTGGCAGATTATACTCTTCGGTCTTCTGTATAACCTGCCGCAGCGTATGAATGTGGTCCATGGTGCTAAAGCCTTTTCGGAAAACGGCTTGTTCGCAAGGCTGGAAGTCATCAAGCCTGCGCTCTAGACGGTTCGTAATGACCCTTGAAAACAGCTTATAAACATGGCTCAGAAGTGAGATGGGTCTGTAGTTCTTCAATAAGGTGTTGTCGCCTTTCTTGAAAAACAACACCACCACGCTTCTGTTCCATGCTTCTGGCGTGATGCCCTCGAGGACGACGGTGTTGAAAAGCTTCTGGAGGACTTTTAGTACCGGTGTTCCACCCGCTCTCAGCAGCTCTGATGTGATACCGTCATCACCCGGCGCCTTGTTGTTCTTAAGCTGATTCAGGGCCATTCTAATCTCGTACAGGCTGATGTCCGGGATATCTTCGGTGAAGTGTCGGGTCAGCTTGGCTCTTGGATCTTTGGCCGCGCTGCTAACAGGCTTAGCGACCGAAGCATACAGCTGTCCATAGAACCTTTCGATCTCCTCTAATACCTCTGCCTTGGTCGACGCTACACTGCCATCTTCTCTCTTCAGCTTTGTCAATTGGCTTTGTCCAATAGACAAATCTCTTGCGAACACTTTGGAGCCTTTGTTCCGCTCTATTGTCTTTTTAATATGTTTAGTATTAAAAAGACGGATGTCGTGTCGCAAGGATTTTGAAATTTGTCTATTAAGCCGCCTGTATGACTTTGCATCATCGGAAGACTGCAGTCTTAGCGAGCGTCGTTCGGGCATGAGATTTAGAGTATGATCGGAGAATTTCTGAGGTTTATTTGAACGGCGGGGTCTGGAAAGCACCCACCGTTTGGACAGTTTCTACGAGCCCGTTGTTGATCTCATCCACCGACGCAATGTTCTCTAGGCAAGTAAAACGGTTTGAGAGCTCAAGCTGAAAGTCCTCAGGGTTTTGGATATGTTCAAGAGTGGGTCGGAGCGTGGACTTCATCAGGCGAGACCTTTCGAGCTTAACATTAATATTTAATGTGCTTCGTACAATTCTGTGATCGCTGCCGGTTTTCACCCTGTGGATCACAGAGACATCATTAAATATACGTCTCTCGGTGGTCATGATGAAATTTATCTCGTTTCTCGTGGAACCATCAGGGCTCATCCAGGTCCATTTCCTGTGAGGCGGCTTCTGGAAGAAAGAGTTCATCATAAAGAGTTCCTCTCTCTCCAGAAAGTCAGCCAGCCTCTGGCCCCTAGGGTTCCGTTGCCCATATCCAAATTGCTTCACCCTCAGCTCATCATCGTTTTTCCTGCCCAACTTTGCGTTAAAATCCCCCATAACAACAGTGAAGTGGGTCTTAGACAAATGAATGGCCCGACTTACGTCCTCATACATAGTCTCCACTTCATCATCTGGGTGTGCCGAGGTCGGTGCGTATACCTGAATGACCTTCAACGAATACCTCTTGGATATTCTAAGTATTAGGTATACCACCCTGTTCGACACACTTTCGATGGTAATAATGTTGTTGGTGAGGGACTTGTGAACGAGAAAGCCAACACCACCTTGGGACCGTTGGTCACCTTCCCGGTAGTAAAGCAGGTTGCCGGATTTTAAGGTTATCGTGTCCTCCCCTCTCTACGGACTTCAGACAACCCCACAATATCCCAACGCAACCTACTCAACTCTTCTTCCAACTCAGCAATCTTCTCGTCAGTCCTCAACGTGCGTACGTTGTGTGTTACCAGGGCCAGTCGTCTTTTGCAGGAGTGGTAGCCGGGCGTCTGCCAGCGATTCTTAGCACCCCCTCTTCCGCCGTTACCGGGGCCGCTACCATAGCCCCGGGCTAGCGGAGCTGCTGGGGACTGGGGGCCTGGTCTTTTTTGTTGTTCCATATTGGGTATTTGCCCGTAATCGCCGCGCTGGGCAGGCGTGGTGGCGATCGCCGAAACGTAGCTTCGCGACAGAGATGCTGCTCCCCATCCCTGCCCTGTGCCATTTTAGCTACGTTTTTATTTGAATGGTTATACCGCCATTAGTCGGTTCCGCTGTACCTCAGTCGGCTCTTACGACACCTGGTACTAGAGGGAGGTGCTATTCTACTCTGCCGGCACCCCTCGGCATACAACAGTTTTTATAAATGCAAGATAAGTAGTTTAGCAATGAATTGCCATAAACCCAAAAAAAATACAATTAATTCCGCGCGATGACTTACGTTTATAATCCGCGCCACACAAGTCGGCGGAAGAGAAGTTAGCCGCTAATTATTGCGCATGTCTGCACAATGCCTACGCAAATGGCGTAGTTGTGAGCGCGCGGGAGGCACGAGGTTGGCGGGCGGTCGTGCCCCGGCGTCTCGTCTGGCTCCCGCGCATACATATTTTTTGCCTTTTGCGCAGCGTTCTGCGCATAACTTCCCATCCACCGACTTGTGTGGGGCGGATTGGATTATACCTAACCTTAAGTTATAGGAGTGTGTGTGATATTACGCACTAGCAGTATCCATTAGGGCGAAGTCTTCGCAGGTTTCGCGGGTTTCTTCGGTTGGGGCGGGACTTTCAGACATCAGCAGACCGGAGTCAGGGTCTGGCAAGGGGGCGTCTTCTTCGTGGATTATCGCTAGCTTGTTAAAATCGCGTTTACGTCTCACCTTGCTTGTGCTGGGGGTGTTTTCTTCTCCAGAACTGCTGGAGCTGGTGACGCCTTCATCAAGGGAGAGCCGTGCGGCGACTCCTTGGAGCTGGAGGTCTAAATACAGCTGGCTCAGCTGCTCGTTCACCAGCGCCGATTGTTCCATGGCTGCCATCTTTTCTCTATAGGCTTCTAGAACTTCATTTATTGGTTTTGTTGGTATCTGATATTTGTAGATCAGATCTGTTATCAAGAACACCTCGTCGTTCCAGGGTGGGCCAGGTTTTTTCCGAGGGAATCTCCTACGGGGGAATCCACTTACTTTCGCCGAACCATCTTCATCAGATCTTGCCCACACCCTTTCATTAGGTTTATTTTTCTGATCACTGCTCTCTTCGGCACTGCCCGAGTCTGTTTTGAAGAAAGACGAGTAGAAAGATGAATAGCTGGACTCTCCGTCCGTTCTCTGTCCGTCCGTGTTTTCGTCGCTGGTGTTCTTTGACTTTTCATTGGACGTTGTCGTTGCCGAAGATGAGGCCAGCAAAGCAGACAGAGCTCTGCTTTGGTGGCCTCATCTTCGGCATTCGTAGTTGCCGATGTCGAGACTCAGTGAGTTAGAGCTCTTCAGGGACTCTTGGGTCATTTGACGCAAGGTTTCGTCCAGGGTCTGGTTGGGAGGACAAGTGAAAGGCTGCCCATACACCATTGATATTGTATGTTGCATCATGTATGTCACTGGCGGTTGGTACGGTAAGCCGCTAGTTGAAGGAATGGCCTGTGGTCCTGCAGCAGCACCCGAGGGCGCCGGTTGTGGCGCATAGTATATTGGATGATACATACCAGGCATGACAGCCACTGCTGGCATCCCAGGTGGCATAGCCACCCCTGCTTGTATTGGCATTCCCGGCTGCATTGGCATTCCTGGGGCTGAAGGCGTCGTTGGTGGCATAGGTATCCCTGATGACGTAGATGGTCTTGGTGTCGAGGGTATTCCAGGCATTTCGTACGCTCCAGACATTTCGTACGCTCCAGGCCTTGTCGACATCATGGGTGTAAAGGGCACAGTCTCCTTACCGGACGTCCCTGCCGAACCCGTATTGGAAGGGCTCGACTTAACAACGGCAGTAGCGACCGCCGTGGTAGTTACACTTGGCATAGATTTAGTCAAAGTATTCAGGAATGATGAAGTAGAATTGTCCGGCAGCTCAGTTACGGTAGTTCCTAGGTTAGACGTGGTAGGCATATAGGATGGGCCAGCCTCAGCAACTGAAACTGGCGTTTCAGTGTTTCGAGACTTCGTGTGGACTTCAGGAATGACAGCAAAAGAAGGCACATGGGTGAACATTGCCATATGCTGGGGCATGGCAATACCAAACATTCTTATGACCCCATTTTGTGGTGACGGCCAGTGGGTAACGACGCCCACGGTGGTGGTGAGCGGGTCCGATGGTGTAGTTATAGGCACCCCGACGGGGTACTGCCTTCGGTGGACCTCCCCCGGCGTAGGGCAGTGGTATTTGAATGCGTGCTCGTCGTCGTACCGCGTGTTCGTCGGACGTTTCGTGCCGCGCGTTTCGTTCTCTCGACCCTCCCGCACTGTTCAAGCTTCGTCGATTAAAGTGGGATGATAGCTCGCATTGCAGCGAATCAAATGTTCCAATTTCTTCTTCCTGGACTCATTGGAAGCTTTCTCTCTGTCACTTTTGCTTGATCGTGATTCGCGGTGCATCTTAACCAATTCTCTT
This sequence comes from Hypomecis punctinalis, assembly GCA_949316475.1. NCBI lineage: Eukaryota > Metazoa > Arthropoda > Insecta > Lepidoptera > Geometridae > Hypomecis > Hypomecis punctinalis. The sequence continues at coordinate 2,408,273 of OX438815.1, forward strand.
TCCATCTCAGAGTTGTGTTTATGAATCATGTATTCTGTGAGCTTCACGTGATAGCTATCCGACGAAACGAGAACGAGGCTATTCACGAACACAGGTACGGCGCTCGAGCTAGACTTCTCGCATTCGCCAGAAGCTTGACCCAATGGTGAAACGCACTTGCTAGAAGATGGTTTCACCACCTTAGGCCGAAATTCATTACGAGTGGCTTCTGGGGGGCTTAAATTTTCAAAGCCATCCTGGCTATCGATGTACCTGAGTAAAACACTATGCGACGATCACAAACCGCTAGAATTCTAAATAAAATGAGCGAGTCACTTTCACCCATCAAACCGTCAGTCAAAGAACGTCCGCTGCTAGCCATAAGCCACCTTCCTCTATGGATCTCGAGCTTCGTATGTTTTTCAGAGTTGGTAGAAAGCGTCTTGCAGCCAGCGCGAACCTGCGGTTTCAGTCAAGTCAACTGCTTACCTAGTGCGTAGACGTCCTACACTATACTTGCCGGTTCGTGATCTTCACTGAGATCTTTTCTTTCTCCTAGGTTATTAGTTTTCTCTGCCCACTGCTGTTTTCAATTGCTAATTCACTGACCTGCGTCAGTAGCATGGGTGTTTTTCTACGGAAAACCACTTTACTTTCTATCAATCTCTTAAATGTTTGGTATATAAGTACATAAGCTTTATGTAAACTGAAACGAGAAAAGCAAATAATAAGAACAACAGAGACGCTGCTATTGTTCTCTGTCTGGAGCCAGACTAGACTGAAAAATACCATCTAGCGACTCTCTTTTGATCTATAAAATTAAAGTTGTGCTTTTTGGTTGGGACAAGTTATGAACTTTGGAAGTTTAATTATGGAAACTAGCGTGGTTTTTGCACATTTGAATTAGAAGTCCAAGCCCCATATAATTACTCATAATTATATTGACTAAGGTGAAGAGTAAGTAAAGTAAGTAGAGCTTGTACAGTTAGGGTATGTAGAGTTAGAAACATAGCTCTAGATGAAATCTAATAACTTTTTAATAGTCCTAGCTGTTAGTTTCGTCTTGGCAACACGATTTTTTTTGTGCAGTATCATTTACGGTATACGGCTCTTGTTTCCTTGCGTACATATAGAGAGCACTGTTTTCAACTGGTTTCCAATGGAACATGGTGAAAAAGGCTTCAATGTATCACTGTGTTTTTAAACAAAACTTTAATCCGCTTTTTAAACCTTACGTCATGCTTGCTGGAGTTTGGTCTTTTTTGGAAAATTTCAAGACTTTAAATAGTTGACGTTCAAAATCGTGGAAAATAAAATCGTTCGTGACTTTTTTATATCTTCTGTCTGCATGTAGACAAATACATGAGGATCAAAAAACTAAACCCGTTTTGATGTCTGCAAGAAATTGAATTAACATGGACAAAATGTTTTGACTCCAGAAATTTAATACCTACTTCGACTTTAAAACTCAGTTTTAAAGATTAGCCGTCTAACCACAAAATATTTAACAGTCTTTTAACACTATTTTTTTAAATGTTTATCACAAAAAGAAAGTTTCTATACACCTAGTGAGTGAAGCACGATAAACAATCATTTTTCATTGATTAAGCAATGCGCCATTTTCTCGTTAATGATAGAAGTTCTAATAATTTCACATTAAGTGACTAACTGGTTTAAGCAGTTCTCACAAGATGGCGCTTCCAACAATGTAGTAGTTGGTAAAAATGATAAACCACTTTCAATAATTCGACGTTTTTGCAGATAACGTTCTAGCTTAATTTGAACACAGCATCTGGGCCGGAATCCCAGAGAGATGCAGGTTCAAATCCTGCGAACGCGTCAATTTTTGAAATGTTTATCACAAAAAGAAAGTTTCTATGCACCTAGTGAGTGAAGCACGATAAAAAATCATTTCATTTTCTAAAGCGTGCGTAAAACTTTTGTAGTACGATAAGTTTTTTACTTAGACCCCAACATAAAGACAGCGCGCGAAAATAGAATTTTTCCCACAGCTGAGACTGCAGTTTTGTTCATTTTGACACGTGGAGTACAGCTGTGTACTTGATACCCTTTGTCACTGAGGAAATGCAATAGTCCGCTGAGAGAATGTGGCCGGAAAGGCTTCTATAAACTTGAATAAATCTGAATTTAGAGAAATGTTACTTTGAAAGAGATAATTTGATCACAGATTTAAACTTATGCTTACAAAATCAGACATGTGCATCTTCTTCTAGTGCCTCTCCATTATCGAAGGTCTTTTTGATATTATTGTCTTGTGATGCCGTATGCGAAACCTGCAACTTGGTCAAATTCGGGGTTGTTCAGCACTCAGAACAAATAAAAAATCTTCAGTTTTTTTTTATTTGATCTGAGCTATAGCAATAGTCAATAAAATGAATATAGGTTATTGTACTGTATCAGCCTTTTTAATAGTCCACTGCAGGACGTAAGCCTACCCACGAAGGGTGATTGGGCCATATCCACCACGCTGGTCCAGTGTGGGTTGGTGGATTCACATACGCCATCGAATTTCTTCTACGGACATATTATGCAGGTTGCCTTAGGGCGCGTACACATAGAACATCCGTTTTACAGGTCCGTTTAAACGTATATGTTATTAGCGTATGTAGTTGTATGAGCGAGTTCATACAGAATACAGTATTCCGGATCCAGTAAAAAATACTGATCCGACAAAATAAGCAGCAATCTGTTTTACAGGTCCGTTTAAACGTATATGTTATTAGCGTATGTAGTTGTATGAGCCAGTTCACACAGTATTCCGGATCCAGTAATACTATACTAATGTGTAGTACTACTACTACTATGCTGTGTGAATATTACCTCCAGTAGCGACGGATCAGTTAAAAAGGATCCTGTAAAACGGATGTTCTATGTGTACGCGCCCTTACGTTGTTTTCCTTCACCGAAAAGCCAGTGGTGTGAAATTCCGTACATAAATTTCAAAGAACTTATTGGTACGACCTTACGATTGTAAGGCGGGTGTTGCTACCTCTAAGCTAACCTAAAAAAACACTCGTAATGTATGAAATAGTTAAATAGTGACGATAATGGAGAATTGGATAAAATTCAAATCGGGTTTTATCCAACAGCGATTATTGTATTTTACGTGGGCAGAGCCACAGCCACAGCACGTACTTTATACTTAAATAATACTTCAATATCTAAATGGACCAACCGTGTAACAATTTTCTTACCAATTCTAAAGATGTCTGCCCGCTATAAGGTATCATACCATGACTATGCTAAAAACGTATCAGACACGGAAAAAATACGACACTATCTACTATGTTAATTATAACGTATAATCCGTTCCATTACCGCTGAGACCGAGAGTCGCGACGACATTTGACAAAAATGATTACCTTATAGGTTTCCTTCAAAAACCGGACAAGTGCGAGTCAGGCTTGCACATTGCGGGTTCCGTACAAATCCAGAATAATTCACAAAATTGGGAATTAAGTTGTTAAAATCTTTATACTATAGGTATCCATCGACAAAAAAGTTTTTTTTTTCACTTTTTTCGTCATACATGGAAAATTACACATTGTTGAACTAATAAACTAACTAAAAACCTGTTTTAGCATGTGCTAATGAAGTTCTTTTATATGATACCTATACATGATACGATTTACTCTACGATTTAATTTACGATTTTTTTAGGCCCTATTTTTTGTGATTTAAATAAAATTGTACTAGTCCTCCTCCTTCCTAGCCCTCCTCCTAGCTCCGTTCGTGTCTGTCTTAGACCAGACGCGGTGGATTTTTATATACGCCATTGAATTCTACGGAAGTATACAGGTTGCTTCATGATGTTCTCATTCACCAAAAAGCCAGTGGTGTGAATTTTCGTTCATAAATTCCAAAGAACCCATAGGTACGGGACTACGATTTGAACCCACGATCTCACGATTGTGTAGCAGACTACCCGTAGGCCACCACAGCTGGGCCACAATTGGGACGTTATAGTAGGTAAACACCTTAAAGCATTTCGTGGTTCATTATTAATTTAACACACCAAAGTGGCATGCAAATAACCACCTTATACGGTTACCGCTGGAAATTCCAGCAGGTATATAGTTTCAGACTTGGTGATACAGTTCCACAGTTTACTTAACTCACTGAACTAGTACTCAAACTCATGGCGTGCTCGCGGTTTACGTTAAACCCGGGATATGTGGGAAAGATTAAACTTGCAAGAGTGTAGTGTTAACTAACGGGATGTCATTGAATTAATTCGTCTTTTTTTTTTTTTGAATGACTTGTAGCTGTTGGCCTCTGAGGCCTCTACAGCTTACCGGACATGGGCGAGCGCGGAAGGCGGCTGAGCCCTAAGATTAGGTTATAGGGTGACTAGCGCAAGGTTAATACGTCTATGATCAGTTTTCTAGCGTTATTATTTCAAGAGACATTAACAAAACAAGGTGACATATTGTCAACGCGCAACATTCAAATACAAAAAAGATCCGATTCTTGTCGAAAAGAAAGATTAATGTATAACTAGTGGAATTAAAAGCTTTACCATACCTTTTACTGACTAAAAATTCACGACGATTCGATTCTTGACGACGGCTTTTGTTTTTTCAGCGTAATCCAAGATAATCCATAAGTTGGCGCCAACTCCTCTCGTTAGGCTGCGCTACCACAGACAATTAAGGTGGTTTTGCTAGTGAAAAGCACATAATTTCTAACAGTAGCTTACTTAATCGCTTTCACATTGAAGTCAGTTTTATTTTGGTTCAAACTCAAAAGTATAAATGTTGGTCCGCATACCGTGAAACTCTATCCCCGGGTAAACGTATAATTTTATAGCTGAGAACTACCACGAGCTGCAGCTCTTTGTATTGCATGTAGGTTTATATTCGATACTTTGCTGAATATTTGACCATAAAGATGATAGTTTTTTAAAAATGTTAAAATAAACATTATATTTAGTCTATGAACAGGGTTATTTCTAATCAATTAGCATCCTTTTAGGGGCTTATTCTGTACATCAAAACTAACAATTTTTGTTCAGCGACTTTTGTCAAAAAAATCAGCTGTTCTATAGAAAAATATCGTTCACCATCGACAACATGAATGGTACAGCTGGTTTTTTTTTGATTTTCGACAAAAGTCGCAGAACAGAAGTTGTTAGTTTTGATGTACAGAATAGGTTTAGATATTGTTTTGAATGTTTTACAATAGGGATATTTACTGGGTATGAAAATCATTATTATAATTTTATTAGTCTGTCAGTTAGATTATTGAAAAATATTGGACACGTTTTTTTTCTTTTGCCAATCTAACAATTAGTGACTAAGATAAACCTTGTCAAAGTTTGAGAGTGGGGGCTCCTTTGCGGCACTAGCCGGTACATTTCATAGCGGTTAGTGACGTCACGCGGAACTTTAACAGGCTATATCTTCATCAATTTGTGTTAAATTGACAAAATAAAAAATACGTGTCTAACATTTTTGACAATCTATTTGACGGACTAATTGTATTTTTTTAGTAAACTTACCAATAGGTAAGATGATTTTTATTCGCTTTTTTTGGAGTTAAATGTATGATTAGGTACCTCTTTAATTGATCAAGCGTAAGCGATGATCTCCGTTTCATACACTGCGATTTTGCTTTCGTCTCTACAGATATTGGTTTTAGCATTTTTCAACGGATCTCGACAAAACTTAGTACACAGATTCTATACAGGGTTATTCCTAATCAATTAGCATCTTTTTATGGGCATATTCTGTAAATCAAAACTAACAACTTTTGTTCTGCGACTTTTGACAAAACTAAAAAAAACAGCTTTTCCATACATTTTGTCGAAATATACGTTCGTTCGGTTTGCTTTGACAAAAGTCGCAGAACCAAAGTTATGTTAGTTTTGATGTACAGAATAAGCCCCTAAAAGGATGCTAATTGATAAGAAATAACCCTGTATATGTGAGCCGTGGTGGCCTAGTGATAATGTCACCCGCTTTGCAATCGTGAGGTTGTGGATTCAAATCCCGGACCCGTACCAATGAATTCCTTGGAATTTATGTACGGAATTTCACACCCCTGGCTTTTCGGTGAAGGAAAACATCGTGAGGCAACCTGCATACGTAGTAGTGCATAGTAGAAGAAATTCGATGGCGTATGTGAATCCACCAACCTGCACTGGGCCAGCGTGGTGGATATGGCCCAGTCACCCTTCGTGGGTAGGCCTACGTCCTGCAGTGGACTATTAAAAAGGCTGGTACAACCCTATATATTCATAGGTTTTTTAAGTTGGTTATTTTTGATTTCCCTCAAAAAGGGGGGTTTGCTGTCGCGCCGTATATCAGCCAGTTTTGATTTTTTTTTGAAAATATCGTTTAAATTTAAATCCTAACAAGTCTTATGAGTACAATGATCCAAATAGCAAATCGAGATATTATTATAGGCTTTTGAAGATTCGCGAGATCTACTGTACCGAGAACTACTAGTTCTTAATATATCTCGCAAAAGAAAGAACTGTAAATATAAAAAATAATGATTAAACCACTCTTTGAAAACAGAATTAAAACAAACTCCACAAACAATGCACAAACAGCGCAAAAACGTCACACATTATTCAAAACTAATTTTTCATTTGCACACGCAAAAAACAACTTTATTCCTGTATGATAAGACCTTGCCCATAAATTACCCGGCGCCTGTTTTCACCGACTTTTCTTTGCTATTGTTTATCTGAAACTAACCTCTATATCTATACAGATAAAGTTGATTAAAACTGTAAACGTAAAATTGTCAGTTGTCTCTATCTACAATTTTTCCGGGTAACGATTTACTGAAAACTATTCCTTATTTATAGACTCATAAGGTAGAGTCAGAGTGCAAATGTTAATTGTTAGTTGTGAATAAAGATGAATGGAAGTACATTCTGTCTCGCAGTGGGTGGCTCTGACAGACAGATGCTCCATTTTGCTTCTTGCTCGTATATCACATGTGCCATTTTTAATTTTAGAACTTGAAGGGTGCTTGGCGGGTGGAAGTTTTGGCGGGATCGTGACAATGTCATGTCAACTCTTTTTTCGAATGTCAACGAAAGGTTCCTTATTTTGTAAAAATTGTGTTATTATTGCAAAATATATGAGTTATTGAAGTATTGTCCTAGAAAAACTTTTTTAAATCGAGTAACAATAAATTTGAGTTATACCTATTTTGAATTTTATATCATTTGGAGTGACTTAAAGTAGTAACTTTTGCCGTTTATCGAATGTAAAATCAGTGGTATAAGTCTAAGTTGATTAGAATTAAAATGTGTAAAACATAGTATTGTGACGCAGTAGGTATGCCGCGCGGTAATGACGGCGAGTTGTTTACACCTTAATGCGAGATTTATGGTTTTATGACTCGAGCGGGGTCGGCCTTTGTCTGCCGTCTATTGTTGAATTGTTTTGGTGTTTTCGTATTGGATAAACAATAGGGAAGTCTCGAACTTTCAAGTTGTTTTCTTGTTAACACAATACCGTTTATTAGATCTAGTAATGTCACGAATTATCTAGTGAATTCCAAACTGTAATAACGGATATAAAAACGCCGTCTGATCTTTGGGCACTCAGTTATTCGTTTAACGTCGAAGCGATAACATTTCGTGTTCAAGTGCAGGACCAGTGATTGTGAAGTGACTAGTTTGTGTGAATATCAGTGCCAGTGTGAAGTGTTTGTGCGAACAGTTGTGTCGTGCGTATCGTGATTTTGTGCAATAAAATGCAAAGTGAATAATCGGCGTTTTAACTGATTATCCAAGAACCCATCTCGTAACAGTATTTCCGATTCAAAAGATCTTTCACTTTTAGAAAATGTTTCAAGTGAAAAGTCACTATTTTAGCAAACGTGTAACAGACATCTGTAGATAAACATCTAAATAAAATTGATTTCAATTTCCACAGGCGCTATATTTTCGATGATGTCCCTGCTAAACTACTAAGCGGATTAGACTTTAAAACAACTAGGCCATTTGTGTAAAGGACTAGCCATATTATTCAGCGATGACGCAGCGTTAACTTCTTATTTGGCCTTTTTAAAATCTTTATATATCGACTTGCTTATTATCTCCATATTAGTGTGTGGTTGAACAAAACTTGTTTTTAAGTAGGTACAAAAAATATATTTTTCAAAATTTTGAAGTTGGAAATGTTTTGTTCGTTTTCATAGCATTTAGTGATCTCTTCGCCCAAACGAGCTATGAGTATGTAAAGATAGTTACCATAACAAGAAAGAATAACTGCTTCCCCAGCTTCCCTAAAACTTTGAAGCACGTGAAGCAAGTATCCTACTATCAAACTTAATATTTTAAACCCGAAAAGTTTGTTGGTTTTTCCTATTTCACGCAGCAACGGAGCAACGGATTCACTTGAATTTTGGCATGGATATAGTTCAAGGGCAGGAGAATGACTACTTTTAATTTTATATCGAAAAATAAAAGGTTCCTGTGGGATAGCACATTAGTCAAAATACCACGCGGGCGGAGCCGCGGGCAAAATATAGTAATATTTTAAACGCGAAAGTTTGTATGTATGGATGTTTCACGAAAAATCTACTGAACGGATTGGAATGAGACTGCAACAGTAATAAACATTACTGCATCAGAATAACACTTAAGCTATAATTTATATTTAAGATATTGCGTGAAACGAATTTCCCCGGGGCAACTAGTGCTGAATATATTTGAAACTATGCAGACACATGTAAAAGTCATTAAAAATCGAAACGGCGGCTGCACACACGAAAAAGTGCCACGTATAGCCTGAGCCGAGCGTGCAAGCGAGAGCGCTGAACATGCGACAGAGACGGCACGATCGGCCTCAGCGTTCGGTTTGTTTTAGTTGTTGATTCAGCAAAGTTTTCTTATGACGTTGTCATCTTAAATACTGTACTGTACTGTACCAGCCTTTTTAATAGTCCACTGCAGGACGTAGGCCTACCCACGAAGGGTGGTTGGGCCATATCCACCACGCTGGCCCAGTGCGTGTTGGTGGATTCACATATATACGCCATCGAATTTCTTCTACGGACGTATGCAGGTTGCCTCACGATGTTTTCCTTCACCGAAAAGCCAGTGGTGTGAAATTCCGTTCATAAATTCCAAAGAATTCATTGGTCCCGGTCTTGGGACCGGGGATTCGAACCCACGACCTCACGATTGTAAGGCGGGTATCACTACCTCTTGACCACCACGGCTCCTTCATCTTAAATAATCTTCCATTATTCGACTTTACAGATAATCTATTTTTTTTTTCACGCTTCGCAGTATTTTACAGCATTATGTGGTCAAGCCTTACAGGACAAAACTGTCACTTACCTACGAGTAAAATGTAATCCCCTAAACTTAATAGGCGATGTGAATTAAATTGGCCAAACAAGAACAAATGTTTTACGTGTACTATCTTTTTTGGCATAATTTAATCTGGATGTATTTAGGTCGCAAGTTTATAGGCGCCCTAAGTAAGTTTATTTTATGGGCGAGCCCATTTTATGTGTAACTAGGTGCGGCGTTGCTTTGCTACTCTTTTATCAGTACCTATTCCTGAAAATTTTGACTCTTCCGTATACCTACTTTGTAGGTAGGTATTTGTTTTTTTATTACAATCAATTACACTAATTACAAGGTCGAAGTAGAAGTTACTCGTGGAGACACGAGTACCTTTTTGAAATTAAAAATATGATACCCTTATAGGGTCATATTGATTTAATTTACAATGTTATATTACGATTACGTGTAATATGTGTGAATTACGTGCTACAATAATTTTTTTTTTGTCATTTGGATACTTTTCAAAATAACCAAAACCTAAAATTATTTTTTCGAAGTGTGCAATTTATCTACAGCAGAACTTCTACGTTCTAATAACTAGCCCGACGAGGATAGGACTATGCTCAGAGTCTTTCTGCGAGATCGATTTAAAAATTACCAGATCTTTAAATGAACGAGAAACAACCCATTTTATTCAAAATCTATAAGGGTGGCAGATTTTTAGTAGTGCTCGTCCTTTGTACTTTAAATACATTAATAAGACAAGACAATGTATGTTTTACGACGCCAAAAAATAATAAGTAAGTACATACAGTATATACCATGACTATAAATAAATATTATGGGACATATTATCTTACACACGGTCTCTGACCTGAAACTAAGCAAAGCTTGTGATATGGCTGCTAGAGACTGATATACTACATATACGTATTTTTAAAAACGTACTTGTAGTACCTAAATAACACCCAGACACAGAGCAAACACCTATGTTCATCACATAAAATGCTTTCCCTGGGTGAGGATCGAGCCCACGCCTCTTTGATTCAGAAGTCAGGTTCACTAACCACTGAGCCACTGAGTTAGTCAACTGTAGGTAGAGGTACCATCTAATAGGTACCTTTTAAGATATTTGCAAGTTTAAGTACAGCATTAAAAGTCCAGCTAAGACAGAATTGAATTGAATTCAGCTAAGACGGAGAATCCCAATGAAGGGCCTCCGTAAACGGCCGTCAATTCAATTTCACAAACATTAAACTAGCCTATTAGAGTACCACAAAACAGACAACCCTCAATAAATTAGGAGGGACAAGTTAATTTAATGCTTCCTCCACTGAGGACAGTATTCTGAGGGCAATGTTCAAGACTCCTAGCTCAAATATTATCTCATAAATCTAAATCTTAAAAAGGAAGGATTGAACATGAAGTTAACGTCAAAAGAGTCCTCAACCAAAGATTTTGTTCATTTGATACGTTCTTTTCTAAACACGATTAAAGAAGACTTTGCTGATGACCCAGATTTTATTGCTTCTGGCAAATAAGATACTCACTTAATTTAAACTTGCCTACTAAAGTATCTCAATCAATACCTATAGTGGGTATCTTGGACATAATTATAATACATCAATGAAACTACTAAACAATGAAATTGAACATGTCAATCCAGACCTCAACCTCGAGTTACCCCTAAGGTGAGTATAGACAAAGCATTTTTTCAGGAATTTGTATGTAATATACCGTTCTTTCAAATGATACATAACAGGGAATAGCTCAGCTTGCAAAGCAATTCTATGTACTTAGGTAATGTAACTTTCTTGCGAAAGCTCGGTGTCCTGTTCGACGTATGCTCACAGGAAGTGTGCATTTAACCATAACATTTCGTTGTACTTTGCATTAAATTAAAGTGCGTCACTCCGAAATGTTACACCAATACGCTTGTTGGTTTCTAAAATTGTTGTACACAAAATATAGGTAACTTCGTAAGCTGGGTGGCTAGCCCTGGTGTCAGAGCGGCCTCAGACATGGCTAAACGGTTAAGTCAACCTAGGCCTACAACTTAACGTGCCATCCGAGCCACGATGGTGCTCAGTTGTAAATGCCACCCGCGGTCACCTGTCCAAAAACTGACAATGCTCAACGTTGCTTAACTTTGATAATGGCTAACGAACACCTAGTCAAACTACGCTACGAGCGCTTCTGAAACGTGAAAGGGTGACAATAGAACATAATTATCATCGAGCGACACGTTGTCCTGTTACAAGTACCTAAATGGTCTAGTCTATACTCACCTTAAAGTCGCTTTTCCAGAATACGGATGTTACTTGTATAAGCCCCTTCGCGTTGAAGGAACATTTCATACTAATGAAGATGTCCCTAACGACGGGCCACGCACGGCTCCTTTTTGACAAGAGTATTAGTATTACGAACACGAGCTTTACAATACACGCGTACAATAAGTTAAGTAATTTGTTGATGGTTCCAGACAAACACGTGTAGAGCAAAATATGTTTAGAAAAATAATTGCAAGATTTAAAATAACTCAAGAATTGACCCCCAATTTTGTCTCTGTTTGAAGAGTTGGTTATTTATGAATAACCATCTCTTCATCCAAGGTTCTCTTCTACAGTACAGTACATAGAAAAATATCGTTCACCCGCGACAAAATGTATGGAACAGCAAATTTTTTTTTAGTTATGACAAAAGTTGTTGGTTTTGATGTACAGAAAAGATGTACAAAAGGATGTTAATTGATTAGAAATAACCCTGTATAATATAATAGGTAGCCAAAAACGTCTAGCCTTGGTTAATCTACGTAAAATTTCAGTAAATTTAAACGTTACACATAACCTGAAGCATGTCACTCTAGATTCTAGAATAGTGTTACTTGAGTAAGCTGCTTTGCGTCAAAGGAACATTTCATACTAATGAAGATGTCCCTAACGACGGGCCACACACGGCTCCTTTTTGAAGAGAAATTAATATTAGTATTCCGTATTCCGAACACGACCTTTACAAAACACGTGTTAAATTGCGGGGAACTTTCCTAAGTTTCGTGTAGCATGTTATACAAATAGAAATAGAACATAAGATCCAATGTTTACCTTGTGCCATTGAATTATTTCATTGTTTTAGCTTTGACTAGTGTATTATACATATAAACCTACCTCTTGAATCACTCTATCTATTTTGAAAAAACTGCATCAAATTCCGTTGTGTAGTTTTAAAGATATTGCATACAGCGGGGAGCGACTTTGTTTTATACTATGTAGTGATGTTACTGCGAAAAGTAAGGATCAATTTACTTGCATCGGACGTGAACGTCCGAAATTTACCGCCTTGCCATAAAAGATTTAAATACGCTTTAAACACTGCTTAAGGGGGCGCCTAATGCCAAAATCAAGCGAAAGGTGTATTTTTAAAGACGTGGTGTAAAGATAACGAACATAAATATTATAGGAAAACTAACCTTTTCCTACGTTTTTAATTGAAACCTCGTTTAATGATTTATCTTTGATCTGAATTTGTTATACAAATCTGAGTCTTTCAGTTCCCTCAGGGTGAGAACGACAACTTCCTAAAATGACAACTTTCGAAAACGACAACTTCCGAAGACGACAACTTTTTAGAATGTCAACTTTCAAAAACGACAACTTCCGATAACGACAACTTTTTTAGAATGTCAACTTTCAAAAACGACATCATCTTAAATCGTCAGCTACCTAAATTGACAACCTCTCGTCTCTGATGTACCTAATGTTTTTAAATTTTCTTTATATCTTCTAAGTTATTTGTGTTTTGCTCGTGGTAAAAATCTTATTGGTGTTTTTTTTTTTATATTTACTGCTCATATTTTATAATAAGGGTTATTATCTAACTCTATTCCATGACTATGAAATTTCCATGTAGTGGGCACTGGCAAAAAAGTGGCAAACTGCAACAGAATGAGCATTCGCTCGACCATACACACACCGCGCCCGTACGTTCGTTCTATTTTCCTTTGATGACAACGCGTATTCTCGACCCTTTTTTAAAAGACTTTTGCCGCTGACTGTACTATTAGTAGTTTTTATCCTATTTACCATTTCATTAGTATGTCCCTAGTATATCAACAAACTAAGAAACAATTCATACTCGAGTGAAGTGCACTTTACTTTTCTCGAAATGCTACTTCCTCATTGCCTCATTGAAATTAGACATTTTTGATATTTCACAACCGAAATTAGTCAGCCCCTTAGTATTTTCGGAAGGTATCATTTTTGGAAGTTGTCATTTTAGGAAGTTGTCATTTTCGGAATTTGTCATTTTCGGATTTTGTCATTTTAGGAAATTGACGAGTTTAGAATAGACGTTCTCTGAAATTATCGTTTTCGGAAGTTGTCATTTTAGGAAGTTGTCGTTGTCACCCTGAGGGTTTCAGTTTGTCATTATATTCTTCTCACTGACACAGTCAGTCTAGAGCCATCTTTAGTCCAGGACATTTAGTCGCAGGTGAACGATCACTGCACTAAAGTTTTTAGTTTTGATGTAGGCCCAATTTTTAAGGCGCCATCGCAAATTTAATAGAAACGTAAAATAGTGTTCTCTCTTTTAGATGCATATTATTATAGTGAAAAATAAACAGAGCTACTCTAAATTGCTATTATAAATAATTCAGTTTTCACATCACGGGCTAGGCCGGGGCTTTTGAAGGACATCAATGGAGCCGTAGCCAACATTGAAAAGCCCTTTTACAAACAAAATATTTAAAAAAAACACTGATTTTGGGTGGTAGAATGAGGAAACCTATTGTAAAGGCGGGAATTTTGTACAGTTCTGGGCTATTGGAATGAAATATTACGTGACAATGAGCTAGTCTATAGAATGAGGTGCGGGACCCGCCAAGTAATGCCTCATCTCAAAATATTAAGGCGGGTAGTGACTTGCCATCTACTAAATGGACCCCCCATAAAGGCTACCGTAAGGTGGCACCAGAGGAGCAACATTGGTGTGGACGGCTTAGGGTCTCGAGAGGTGTGCTGCGCGTTCACAAAGAGCTACTAGCGGCGTTATGCCCTTTAACACTTCCACCCTGGAGCTTAGGTTCTGAGCTCTTGCGGTTTTCACAACAAACCGGCCGGCCGATTAAGGCAAGAGAGGAGTCAGGAGTCTCATTTAGACCCAGGGAATCAGGGTTCGCGGTGTCGCCACACTCGCCTCTCACCGACGACGGCTCCCCATAAAGCCGCCCCTGCGATTTTATTATAATTTTTATTCACTTAAAATCACAAGCAAATCTTGGTCACATTATTATTATATACTGCGGGACTAATCGCGCACTAAAATTACGAGATAAATAAATACCTACCCGTGACCACGGTCGACGCAACTCGGCCGAAACGTTCCCAACGTTTCGGCCGAGTTGAGTAGGTATTAAGTAAGTAAGTAAGTTCGTATAGGCCGGGTGGCTAGCCCTGGTGTCAGAGTTTTTAGGCCGTAATTTATTTATCTCGTAATTTTAGTGCGCGATTAGTCCCGAAGTATATAATAATAACGTGTTCAAATCGCGAAAGATTAAAAACAACAAACAAAGCTTGGTCCTTTGGTAGACATCAGTGGGGCCGAAGCCAACACTGAGAGGCCCTTTCCTTATTCTCTAGTACCTAATACCATCTTTCTTCATATGAACCTTTATCTCATTTCCAGTGATGTTAACAAAACTGTTACAACTAAACGCCTGGTAAAAACACAAAAATTATGTTGAACGTTACCTCAATTTTGTGCTATCCGAATACCGCATTTCCCGTAGGGGTAGTTAAGGGGGATTGAACGTATATTTTGCGCCCCTAATACGCGTACGCTTTGCCTGTTATATTCTATGGGGCTATATAAATATGCGCATGTTGTGGGAATATAGGAGAATTATAATATTAGCAGTTTGAATACTTCCTGATTGGGCGGTAAATTAGAAAACGCTGCAATCCTGCTGCAATCAATCTCAGGTGTCCATTTTTTTTTCTGTAGGTAGGTATCATGTTTCGAAAATGGCACGACTGAATTCAATCATCGAAATTTACGTATAAAATTGGAATAGTTTGCTCGAATTGATTTATATCGAAGCTCTTTTTTTGACCGACGAACCAACGGAGGAGGTATACAATTCGACGCGTATATATGTTTTTATACGCATAACTTTTTTCATAGTAGTCCGATTTCAATAATTATTTTTATTGAAAGACTATACTTTGAAAGACTATACTTTGAAATTGGCCCCATTTAAATTTTATCGAAATCGGCTAAGACATTTTTGATAAATCAACAATATTGTGAAAAATGTTACATCGATCCGTGCGAAATATTCGCGAATTCTGTAAACGGGTGAGAATAAGAATAAGAATCATTTATTGGAATACTATGAACAAAGATTTACTTAATTATACTTAGATTAGTGTCAAAAGTAGACCCTTAACGGGCGTGCAATGTTTAGTTAGTACAGTTACAGTTTTTTAAAAATAATATAATCAATTTACAGATATGGATCATAAGTAATTATTAACAATACAAAAAAAAAATAAGTAAAAATGAATCATTATTATCATTAAAATACTCTTTTTAAATTATGAAATCCTTTGAAAAGTAACCACTTCTTTAATTGTCTATTAAGAGGGATCCTTCCAGAAGTTTCACATCTGATCACAATTACAAAATATTAAAAATGTCAAAGTCAAAAAAATGTGAAGTCGGTCATGCTAATTTTTGCAAAAAAATAATTATTTAGTATCGGTTGAAAACTTGCAATCCGATCCAACAACACTAGGCATACATAAATTAATTATGTAGGTAATCAATGATCCTTGCTAAGCAATCTCCTTAAGACGTTTTCTGTGGGATCGATGTAACCAAATACTGAAAAAAAATATTATCTTCTCATGTACTTACTGCAATAAATAAAATAAAAAACATTACGAGAAAAATAAAACCAGAATGATTTATTGCATTAATCTTTATACTACACCACAAAAAATGTTAGTTACACTAAGTATTTAAAATAAGTAAGATTTTCGTTCAAAACAATAAATTAAAATATATAGCTAGACATTTTGGTAAAATCCTAATCACACTCTCTTTACCTACTACATTTATATAATATATGTTTATAATTCATGTACTACAAACAGGTATAATATATTGCAAGTCATTAAAACGATAAGTGCGTGTACAAAATGCAATTACCTACTTAGGTAGCTTTATGAGTTATTTTACAAAGAGCAATTAGATACCTAGATATTACACTAAAAACAATTTTTTACCATAAACCATTGCAATATAGTTGCATAAATGAAATTACCTAATAAATCTGATTTTCTTTCTATAACCAATTTTCCAAATTTTTCTTCGCCTCTCAAAACATCCGTAAGCAACCTCCGCTAGAAACACTGCAACACTCGCGGCATACATAAACCCTATTAACATAAACGCCCCGAGCAAATGCTGAATAGTAAGCGGCTCTATACTACTAGTACCTTCCGCACTCACTCGATGTGTCAGAACCTCTTCGCTCCATTTCACTATCAATCCATTCTCAGACACACTCCTGATTATATTATTGAATCTTCCCAACATTGGAAACCACTTACGAGCTAGAAGTACCACCCCGTACTTGTAAAGGTTATTACTTTCAGGAAAGCAATAGATCAAGGGCGCGCCTCTCCCCAACTCCTGATCTTGGTAGACCGCTTGTCTCCTCGAAGATACTACAGCAAAATTCCTTCCCAAAGCAGCGCGTCTGATTCCTTCGCTGAACGTTGTTGAGTTATATTTGCGATACAAATAAAACGAGCTCGCATTATTGGTCTCGAAATAGGAACGATAAATCTCTCTACCACCGATCGGTATTCCAGACCGTATAAGATCCCCCTCGCTGCTTATCTGCTTTTCAAATCTCGGGTGCATTAAGAAACTTCTAAGGAAAGATTCGTATGAAATCCCCATGTTTATGCTGAAACATAGCCAACAAAACATCAGAATGCGGAACGTCGCGGTTCTTGGCTGGAACGCTGCTCCCCACCCCAAAAGCATACTGAACGTCATTAGCAGTGAATTCGTTGGCCATTTTGTTACTTTTCCGTTGTGTTCTTTGTAAAATAAGCAGTGAAATACTAAACCCATTAGAATTACACTCATTATAGTGGCCACCCAAGTCGACCATTGAAATATAATCACTAGATTATTCCACGTGGAAGCTTGGCCAGCTTTTGGGACACACCACGTCATTTCATCTTGAGTGTAGCTCACAGTTGGATCAAACCATTTTCTAATTGTTCTCGTCACCTCGATGTTTCCAATAACCAAAGTAGCGTCGTCATTTTTAAGTACCCCGTATGCTCCTGTTGCATTACCGCTCCAGTCGATACTTCCCCAATTTTCTTTATGTTGAGACATTCTTATCACTAGAGACATGTTTGTAAATTCACTTATAATTTTGACCAATTTAATTTCTCCGCCTTTAAGGAATTCATACGTGTCATTGTAGACTGCATTTTTGATTTTTTTTATTGGAGGCATCACATAAGGTTCAGATACAATAGCGTAAGTCACTAATGGACAACCTTTCAAATCAGCCGGAAACATATCAGTTTGAGGGGCAAACTGTTCCACCACGTTATCCTTACATTTATCGAGAATAAAAACAGCGTCACATATGCCACCACAATTTGTATCGCTGTACGGTCGCCAAGTGTAAGACACAATTTCTTCTTTGACAGTATCATAAATGAAAATAATAGTTCTGAAAAGTTTGTACTCTCTCAAGACATTGATGAGCTCGATAGCTGTAGTTTCTCCGTCCTCGTTTTCCTTAACTTCATAGAAAACTATTGCTTTAGCGAGCGGGTTCCAAGTTGGCAACTTGTTCAGTTGCAATATGTTTCTCGTTAGTTCGGATTTCTCTTCTAAAATCAACATATAATTTTTGGCTTTCTCCGGGAAATGCGACGCATTTGCATGCGGGTAAAAAGAGTCTTTTACCATAACGGAATACTTAATGCCTCCATGGATGGTTCGCAAAAGTAGCATCTGTGTGGTGGATGTATAAGAGTTAATGTTGATTATCACGATGCTGCCACTCAGGGCCTTTTTCTCCACAAAATATTTAGCGGATAGTTTTAAAACGCACTCAGCCGTTTTTGTTATTTGTCCAGAATTTCCAGTTGTCATCAACAAGGGATATTCACTTACGCTTGAAGAAATACATTGAATAAAAAGTATGAACAGTGGTTGGAGACGCATGTTTGCGTTATAGTGAATAGTAGTAACTAATACCAAATCCAACAATCGGATCAACCAAAGTAATAGCCATTCGTGATGCCATATTTTGAGCTTGGATAGTACCTAATGCAGTATTATGATTTAGTCGCCTTTAAGCATTAGCTTAAAGCCCGGGTTCCAGTGAAAGTGAACACCGGAGCGAACCTAAGCTCAGAAGTTCTGCGTTTCACATAATTTGATTTGCCCACTGCTCTTCTCAAAACAAACAATAAAGCTTTGTGATCCGAGTCCATAGACGCCAACTATTTATTTCGTCGTTGCTTAGAATTTTTACTTCTGATAAATCATCATCATCTTATTCAGCCCACCTAATTTTTTTATCACCATTTTCACTTTATCTTTTTTGCCATCGAATACTGGATTGACGGACACTAAAAATATGGCTTATTACCAGTGCTACTACCAGTCTTACTATTAGTATTATTATATATATTTTACTGTTTTATTTTATCGGATACATTTTTTTTATCTATGGCTTACGGATGAGCTGTTAAGTTGTATACCTATCACATCAGCTGACCCTCGTCAACTGCACCCATTTGCAGTCTATTGCTCTTTTCGGTTAATAGTAGACAATATTATAGTATAGCTTTGAGTGGATTCACATCGACTTAAAAGTTTACTATTAAAGTTGTAAGGTGCCTTTTGAAACTGAAGTTCAATGTCGCAATCCAGCGAACTTAACTGCACGCGATTGCTTTTACGTTGTTAAAGAAAGTTTAAAGTTCTTAAAATAATTATACTTGGTACAAGTGGCTAAAATATGAATTCGCTTGGAATCAAATAATATTTTAGAAATATGTAAACAAATACTCTTGTAGATGAAATTAAACCAAATTGACATGTGAAATTGGCTCAATAGTATGTTTACTGACTGATCCAGTATTACTGGAAATCAGTGGGCTTATTCTGTACCTCAAAACTAACAACTTTTGTTAAACGAAATATACCAAATCGCAAAAAAATTGGTGTCCCATAGAAAAAATATCGTTCACCCACGACTAAATGTAGGTATGGAAAAGCTGATTTTTTTTTGAGTATTGACAATAGTGGTAGAACAAAAGTTGTAAGTTTTGATGTATAGGATAAGCCCTTAAAAGCATGCTAATTGATTAGGAATAACCCTGTAAGTTGCCTCAAATTGAAATGTTTAAATAAATACTAGACATCTTACACACGGTCTCTAACGCCAAACTAACCAAATCTTGTCATAATTATGGGTGCCAAATATTGATGTACTACATAAATATATATTTTTTACAAACTTACTTTTAAAGAAAATACCTAAATAACAGCCAGACACAGAGCAAATTTCTATGCTCAATACTTGCCCTGAATAGGCATCGAACCCAGGCCTCTTCGATCCCGTAGTCAGGGCCACTGACTACTGATCCACCGAGGCAGTCAAAAATATCATGATCATCATTTTCAGCCTGCCATCGCCCACTGCTGAGCTTAGGCCTCTCTTTTTGTACGTCATTAACCTCGATTTTGTGCTAATCTCATCCAGGTTGGACAAAACATATAGTCGCAAAAAGTATTAAAATTTGGCTTGTAAGAAAACGATAAAAACAATAACAAAATTGCGGGTAGACGCTTAATGTTAATCAATCCAAGGCTGTCTTATTCGAAACCTATTGGAGAGGCCCGATAGATAGCAGAAATTCCACGGTTAATACAACAATTACTTAATCTACTTTTTCGGTAAGGAGTTTTTCACAGGTCTACAACAAATGAAGTTTACCCACCATTACATACTTGCAGTTTCCTTCAAGCATTATTATCCTGGCCCCTAAGGAACATAATGAGATTAATTTTAAAGGCACCGTCGTAAATTTAATAGTAACTCAAAATATTGCTGCTTCGTATTCACTACGAGTATGTGCATTCGAAAAACAGGTCAATATCTTAAATTGTTATTTTTACGATGGCGCCTTTAAAATAGAGCAAAATATCCTAGACCTTCGAATAGACTCTCTTTTTTTTTAATTTCGTATAGGTTTGCGTTTGACTACATACTGCTTCATGTTGAGCAGATAAGCGGTCTAGGGTGTAGCACGCTTACCTAGAAGATATCTATTGACTCGGGATTTGAAGACACCCACGTTGTACCTACTTAAGTGGGAAGACAGACCCAGGCAAAGCGTTCCACATTCTGGCTGTTCGTATGAGGAACGAGGATTCGAAACGCTTGGTTCTAACGCGCGGAATGTCCACCATAAAAGGGTGGCGCTTTGGTCGCGACTAGCGGTACGATAGAAGAAAAGGGCAGGTGGGACCAGATTGTGCAACTTCTGAGCACAATCTCCGAAGTGTATCCGATAAAAGGCCGACAAACATGCTACCTTTCGTCCATGCTAGAGTCTTTGCAGCTGCAACTTAGTCAAGGTGTCGTTGTTAATCAGCCTCCTGGCTCGCCTCTCAATCGACTCCAGAGCTTCCAGTTGATATTTGGCAATCTATCTTTTCTCTTTATATAATATAATGATCTTTGGAAAGCTATCCCAAAGGTGAGAGCAGTATTCCATGCAAAACATGACTTGTGCTTTATAAAGACTAAGTACTTAACAGTCAACATTCATAATTATTCATATATTTAGCCTGTTGGATCATCATCATCATCATCATAAGACATCACCATTATCATATTATCATTACTTATAGCCTCTTGGCTAAAATGATAATGATGATGACTTATACGGTTCTGTTTTGTTTAATAAATTTCTACATATTCTGTTGAAATCGGATTTACAGTTAAAATAAAACAAGGTTTTGTCAGTAATTTACATCATATTTATTTTTTTAAATTGCTGCTTTTGAATGAAACAGAACTTGGTCCGATCGGAATCGTGTTAGCAACTTTATTTGAACTGGTATAAAGAAACAAATAGGTACTATAGTGTCAGGAATGTTCTACGGACACAACTTTAGACTCACTAAATTAATATCAATTTCATTAAAATCGCTTGCCATAATCAAAATAATTTCAACTACACAATTACACATCTAATTTTTGCGTCCGTAAAATATCCATTACAAAATTACATCTTAATAATTATAATTACGGTACAAATCATTAACTTTAACCATTTAACTTTACCACTAAAATTGACAATAAACAAATTGTTTTCCTTTTCTAACATTTTGTGCTGTAAAACGAGTGTGACATACACCGTACAGTACCGCTTAATATTACAATATCATAGTTGGTAACTATTTACAATAAATGCAACTTTAAATACCTAGAACCTGTGCTTTATAACAATCTATATAAATAATGTTTTTGTCTTAGTTTTAAAGCTAATTCAAGTAAGTCGGAAAGAGGAAAACGGGACGGTGGTGGATGTACAATACACTCTAGTCGTAAAAATATTAAGCAGTTTTTGCCATGAGAAAATAGCATGCAACGCCTGAAAGATAACGCTGCAAATTAAAAAAGAGTGGGCCAAGAGTACTCCCTTGCAGAACTCCAATTGATTTACAAAACAACACAGGTATGACAAACTGTTGAACGGTTTTATACATGTATCAAGATTTATCATGAAATAATTGGACTATACATTTTATTTTTGTCTGAGATCGTGTCAAATAATTTTTGATTCATTATTTTTACCGTTACTCAAAGCAACTTGAAGTTAACAATAGTAAATAATTTCAACACTTCTCAATCTTTTTAGGCCAGATTAATGGTGATTGTGGAGGGGTTATTGAGCAAATATAAACATTCAAAGGAAACGAAAATTGTAATTCTATCTATCTCCCATATCAAATCTACAAGCTCGTACATCGTTACGCATCCTACGATAATGTACAAACTCCAAGCGAATTAGATCTTAACTTCTCATGATTATGATTTCATTTTCTAGTACCTCTACACGCCGATTTTTATCTATTAAAAATATTGTATAACATCTATTAAATATAGGAAAGATTATTGAGTTTGTAAAAGTACTGTAGTCTTCAATAGAACGATATGCTTCATTTTCATGATGGCAGCCCCAAAGTTAATATTTAGCGATGTTGATCTTATTTTGTAATTAATTGGTGAAATTTACTTAGGATAAGACTTCAAAATTTACTTTAGAATAATATTTAATTTTAAAACAATAATTTCGAATTACGTTATTTTGGGTCATAATTTTTGATCACATTTGAAGTCCTGGTCAAAAGTAATTCTCAACCAATACGTTAAGTCTTAGTTTAGGATAAACTATCAAAGGCAATGTAGATAGAAAAGTTGCAAACATTTGATTCAATTAGCAATGTACAGTAAGATAAGCCGAAAGTTTAAACAAAGACAATTAAATTAACATTTCATCGTAGTAAAATGCAATTCCAGATTTCACTAGATTAGTTTAAGATAACAAATTTATCAATCGTTAAAATGCACATTTCGATTTTGATCGCACAAGTGGTTCTATCATTATAGTAATAATTAATATTTACAATACTAAACACTTGCGTATCAGTCAGTATTTCTTTTCTTACATTATCATCTTAACGCCTTAAAGCAAATTTTTCATGTTTACCTTATTGATGTTGACAATCATTCTTTATCCATTTTATTGTTTCCTACAGTTGCAACTTCAGTTTTAGATTTTTTGACTTTATTTATTAGCGTATCTGACAAGACAAGTATAGCTTCACATATATTACAGTTATGTAGCATTATTATGTTCATATTGAGATGGAAAGAGGGTAGAAGCAACTACGGGTTCACAAACATTGGTAACACACTCACACCACCTAAGTCTTTGATATGACATACAGCAGCGATGAATGGCTGTCTCTTAATATGGTGGGGTTAAACTGACATTTACAATCTGGAACTTTCGATTAATTTACTTGTAGCTTATCTTATTTCCATGATTTTTCCGTAAACACTACAATTAAACGGCTGTCACTTTAATCAATGGTTGAATGAAGTTGATAACTTAAATCATTGTGCAAGAAAATATCTGGACTAAGTTTTAACTGAATTCTCATTATTTAACAATAGCTGATCGAGGAAATTAATTATTTGATCGATAAACTCAACTCAATAGAAGCCCAAAGACTTCGCTGGATTATAGAAATGCTTTAGTGCATTTTTTAACTTTCAATGGCACTCAAGCAATTCAAATTATATCGATGTGCAGTCCGGTTTAAACTTATTGGGGGTTGTAAACTTAGTTACAAGCTGCAGCTAGCCTAACCCTCACGCAGCTGTCATATCAGCTTTAGTCAGAATTGGATTTGCGCAAACTGTAAACTTGTTGTAATAAAATACATTTTCAACCGGCTTCAGCCGAAGCTACAAGCAAACCAACCGAATCACTTCACCAATATCACAAGTCCTTACACGTACCACTCCTTGATGCCATCCCGCTTCACAGGCTGCGTGGGCAGCGGCGCCAGCGGCGTGGGCGAGCTGCGGTGCAGCGGCAGCGGCTGCAGGTTGCGGACTGCTCCACCTGTTGAGCTGCTTGTGCCGGTCTGGTAGCTCGAGTGGGCCTGTGGGACCGTTTGTTGACTTGATTGATGCAAAAAAGGCATATTTGCAAATATTTACAGAAGGCGTGCTTTTGACAATCACTAAATTTAAATTAGTCCGATGGGTTGGGCCATCAGTTTCATTTAATCAAATCATTATTGTCGTAGTTATATTTTAGTAAATAAGTACTCGTAATTATATACCTTCTTAAATCGTATTATTTTATGAAGACTGTACAAATACTTATGTCATCGACGTTAGGACGAACTAACATCCTGGGGCTCAATGATGAACTACAGCCGTAGAGTTAATATTCTTCGTAGTGTTATAATATAACTAAAACGTCATACAATATTCTCTTGTTGTTATTGAGTTACAGTTGGTTGTACTAAAAAATGGAATAAAGAAAAAATTGTTGTCTGTATAGTCGGTTTACGGACGATAATTTTACATTATAAGGTCATATCGTCATATACGTCATAAGCCGAGCGCTTGGACCGATCGTGCCTTTCTATCGCTTGTTCCACGCTCTCGCTTGCACACGTTGCTGAGGCGGAACGTCAAAATGAGTGATCAATTGTAGCATGCATTTTCGTGCGAGCAGCAGTCTTTCCTTGATTTATAAGAAGTTATCACGTCAAAAACAATAAATGTTTTAGCCAAGATAACGAATAAAATATGATTAAAAGTTGTATTTTCACCTGATTGCCTAACAGCGCGGCGCTCGCCCCCTGCTGGTAGTTCTTGTCCTCTGTAACCTTGTACGAGGGGTCGAACTTGAACACAATGTACTTGAGCACTATGATGATGATTAGGATGATCGCTATCAATACTGATGCCACTATGCCTGGAACAAACAAACATTGATAATAATTAGCAATACAAAAATGACTGAATACATTTTTATCAATAGAATCGAAATAGCAGTCTACAATAGCCTATTGGTAAATTGGTGCAGAGGATTAAATTAAACTTTGATCAAGTAGCAAACAAAAAATATTTACCATAATCTGCACATGTGGAATTAAACGATTTAATATAAACTTTAAAGTACACATTTAAGAAAGCTGTTTATGTAAATAATTTAATAATTTTAATGTTGCATATTTTTCGAATTTTACACTACTAACTTTTCAAATACAACAAATATTGTAAAATAGCTGCATATAGCTGCAAAACAAAATAGCGACTGTGAATTCATTTCGCCGGAATCGGAATTGGGCAATCGTGTAGGATATTCAAGAGGCCCCCAGGAAACTTGAAAGTCAGTATAATGTAGTATTTTTATTGGACAAATGAATGGTAATGTTTAATCAACACCAGCATGTTAGTCACGCGTCGCGTTGACCAGATGCTTAGTAATATTTTTGAAAACAAAATGAGTTCCCGGCTCCTACAGACCCAATACCTCAATGTGTAGGGTGGACAAAAGTAAGTAATTGCAACCCACATACAAAAAGATTGCATTGCAGCTACGCCGCTGAGAGGAGTATCTAAAGAGTGACACGGTACGGTAGCCATAACTTACCGACGATAGTAGCGAAGAACTCCGACTCGGGAGGCACCACCCTGTTGTCCGTCGTCTTCGGGTGGTACCACTTCGTCGTGATCTCGTGCTCGTAGCCGTTGTAATCGGGGTGGACCCTGGAAATATTTAGATACAAATGTTATTATAACAATTTGAAACCTCAAAATAAGGTATAACATCATGATTATAAAATAATTATATTCAATATTCAACCATTTATTGCACCAAAAACACATACATCTCTTAGTCTAATTTATAAACTTAGAGTTACATATTTATGGACCCTGTTTTAGGGTATTGCAATTGACTTAAACACTAAGGTAAATAGATAAATAATAGGAACAGTTATCGATTACGGTTAGGGTCTAATTTACTTTGTGTGATTCGCGGTATCGAAACATTTATCGTCTAAGAAGTCATGTATTGTGTAGTAGCTTTTAGCTATGAGAATTTCTTTTATCTTTCTTTTAAAAACGTTCTCGCTTGTTTCGTTTCTGATGTTAGTTGGCAGTTTGTTGAATATTTTTATAAGCATATATTCTGGACCCTTCCTGACTATTTCTAATAGTGGTTCGGGCGCTACTAGCTGGTTCTGGCGTCTAGGGTTTGTTGAGGCGGTGAATAGATGTGAGTGTTTTTTTGGTAAATATTGCTGCTTCTAATATATCTTGTGCTATAAGTAAAAAAAAACGATGAGCATTTATACTATTTTTGAGATGCTTATCACAAAGATAACTCTTTGAGATAAAAATCTAGTGTGGAAAGCACTTAAAATAAACATCATAACAGCATTTATGCATGTAAAGATCCTTAGCATGGGCTAAGCATTTACATGCATTGGTTGTAAGAGACACAATATGATAAAAAAATGCAAATAAAGGCAATGTGGATACTATTGACTTTGATTGAATGACTAGAAAACCCCACAATAAGGAAGATTCGTGAAAGAAAGAAAAATGTTATACCCCAGACTAGAGCTAAAACAAGCTGCCAATGATCATGAGAGTACCAAAACTACGCTGAATCAGCTACTAAATGGGACATTACGCCTTATATTTTATTAAAAGTAATTCATACTTTTAAATAACAAAGTTTTGAAGTGCTCCATTACCTGCCGCCCCCTGGTATCCGCTCGTCGATCTCGTAAGTGGGCGTCCGCGCTTCTATCTCGTTCTCCCTCCGATCTTCGTAGTCCGGTATGTGGTTGTCTTCTTCAGTCGTGTGCACCGTCTCTTCTAGATGCTTGCCCGTCTGGGTCGGTGTGAAGTGACCCGTGTGGCTGTGTTCTGGAATATTTAGAATACAACGCATTCAACAATGTTACCATTTTTTATCTAAAATTTCTTGTTTCGAGGGCTGAAACCCATCTTTTGGAGAAAAGTTATTACATATCTACAAACTATAAACAAATAAATCATAAACATTTATTAGCAAAAGTTTAAGACAGGATAGTTTTCTGAAAGCTTCAAAAGAAAGAAGTTCATTCATTCGATGGAGTCTGTAGTCCAGTTATCTTGGTGATCTCTCTCTTAGTTCATTTCAACGTTCGCGAATATTTTCTTTTCACCATCTGTTGGTTCAGTTCTCCTATCAGGGGCCTTATTGTGTAAGCGCTCTGACGTTCGGCTTCGCTTTTCCTCCCGCTCGCTCTCGTGGCGTGAGTGTCTGGCGCCAGCAGGAGAAAAAGCGAAGCCGAACGTTAGAGCGCTTACACAATAAGGCCCCAGATGTTAGTATCGAAATTTCGTGATCGGACAGCGTGGTCTATGGTACGGTGCCCTTCGTGACCTCTCCCGTGATGCCTGTCGAACATTTTAGAGACTTGTCCAATTTCATGTGTACCGTGGACAGTAAATACGTATATAGATATAAATATATAGATGACTTACGTTACAAGTGTTTACATTGTCTATAGACGGTAAGTCATCCAACTTACTTTTCAAGCACTTTTGGTACCAAAAAATAAAAACATTTCTAGTAACAATCGGTAGGTGTAGTCCTCCTACCAGGTACAGTATTAGTATCGAGGCATGAAGGAGATGGTTAATATGCTCCTTGTATCGAGGGCATATGCGCGCTGGGGCATATTATTATGATCAGGCAGCGTGCACCTTTGTGACTTCTCGTGTTACCAAATCTAAGGAGAATCTACACACACCATCAGTAGGTGTGGTCTTCCTGCCTGGTATAGTTTTAGTATCGTGGGTCCCAGCGTGCATATTGTCGTGGTCGGGTAGGGTAGTCTGTGGGACGATGACCTTCGTAACCTCTCCAGTAGTGGAGTCTATCGTATTTCTAGAGACTTGTTTATTTCCTATCAATAGTCATTACCACGGACTTACGTTTTAGGTACTTTTGGTACCAGATATAAGGAGAATTTCTACTCACCATCGGTAGGTGTGGTCCTCCTATCAGGTATAGTATTAGTATCGAGAGTCCCAGCGTGCATGTTATCGTGGTCGGGCAGCGTGGTCTGTGGGACGGTGACCTTCGTGACTTCTCCCGTGGTGGAGTCTGTGGAGCCTTCTAGAGACTTGTCCACGTGTTCCGTGGATGGAGACGTTGGTGATGTCATACTATGGGTACTACTGGTGCCAGACCTGGAACATTAATTAAAAATTATACAATATCTAGAATCAAACATAGATTACAAAAATATCGGTCTGGCTGGTGCCTCTACTAGTAATTAAACTGTGCTACTGGCTACAAGCGCCCTCTGTGTACAGGACTATCTACTAATTATAATGTGTAATCTTTATCGCAAATTTAACATATCATTATAAGATAAAGTAAATAAAAGTCAATAAGTAAGTAAGTAAGTTCGTATAGGCCGGGTGGCTAGCCCTGGTGTCAGAGTTTTTAGGCCGCCTGAAGGCCTCTGACATGGCTAAACGGTTAAAACAACCGGGACCTACAATTTAACGTGTCATCCGAGCCACGGTAGCGCTCAGTTGGAAAATGCCACCCGCGGTCACCCATCCAAATACTGACCGTGCGGAACGTTGCTTAATTAGGTGATTGTCAGCGATCACCGAAATTAAGCAATAAAAGTCAATAAAGTCGATTTACGGACGATAATTTGACTTGATAATGTCATAGGCGTCACAATACGAAGGCCGATCGTGTTTGTCTTTCGCTTGTTTCGCGCACTCTGGCATGCTCGGCTCAGGCTGAACGTAACAAAGAGCCATGCTTTTTCGTGCATGCAGCTGGCGTTCATCAATTTATAAGACATCACATCAAAAATCGAAATCAAAAATGTAGGCCGAATTCAACTTCTAAACTAAAAAACTTTGATAACAAATAAAAAAACTTGGTGAAAGTTCCGTCAATATTTATCCTACAGCATTTTTATAGACCGAATTAAACTTTGGTGGCTTCAGCTGCACTTAACCCAATGAAGCCAAGCTGCGCGAGGATAGGTTTCCGCGTATACTGAGCGCAACACAAATTGTAAGATGGGAAGTTATCCGCAGAGAGCTGCGCAAACGCCAAAATATAGACGTTAGCGGGTGCCAGAGAATCGAGACGCCGGCGCACACCCGCCCGCCAACCTCGTGCCTCCCGCGCGCTCCCTACGCCCGAGCTCACTACTTCACCTTTGTATAGGAATTGTGCACACATGCGCAATAATTAGCGAATCACGGCGAAGTGTCATCTGCGGCTAACTTCCCATCTTAGTATAGCTTGTAGCTAACTTCACAGTCGCCAAGTTTGTTTTGGCCTATGAAAAGACTTTCATTCAACTTGGCGACTAATAGGTAGGATAAGTATTTATCATCGACTTGACATTTTTACAGGAAGAAATTTTTGGAATGGGTGTAGGATGTAGGTACCTACGAGTATGTATATACCTATCTATGTAAGTTCGTGTGTAATCTCGTAAGTTAAATTTGACCAACTTTACGATAGATCTGAAATTTTGCACGTATGTGTATAGCGCGTGACAATTCAATAATATGGTACCATGGAGCTGACCTGATGATGGAGTCGGAAGATGGACATATGAACTCCTGTACTAAACAAGATAGACCCGTCATGTTTGGACTTGTTTTACTTGTCTTGATTAGCAATATGCTGTTTTTATTACAGTTCATTAGTTCAGTAACAATACTGAAACATTGGGAACTCAACCAAAATAAAAAGCTAATGTAATAATCCGAGTTTTCATTACATAGTTAAAAGAAGCTTAGAACAAAGAAAATATCGTTATAATCTTACGTTGTGATTGGATGCTCCGGTTCTGTGATCTCATCTACACTCGATCCGGAGCCTTCTATACAATCTTCGTCGTCACAAGGTTTCATTAGTTTTCCACTTATGTCGCTCTGAAATGAAATAGACAATAAAATATTAATGCACCCTTGTGATTTTCAAATGCAACACTGCTGACGTGATTGCTTTGTAGAAAACGTGAGGCGTTAGGCCGCGCTTGGATCTAAAATAAGAAGAATAAGGTAAGGGTGAGTGTACACAAAAACGTTACGGCGCGTTACACAGGCTTAGAAATGTTCAAAAATTGCATATTATGTAATACTTGAAACTACTCATTTTAAAGCCGTGGTGGCATAGAGGTAGTGACACCTGCCTTACAGTCGTGAGGCCGTGGGTTCAAATCCCCGGTCCCGTACCAATGAGTTCTTTGGAATTTATGTACGGAATTTCACACCACTGGCTTTTCGGTGAAGGAAAACATCGTGAGGCAACCTGCATTTGTCCGTAGAAGAAATTCGATGGCGTATGTGAATCTACCAACCCGCACCGGGCCAGCGTGGTGGATATGGCCCAATCACCCTTCGTGGGTAGGCCTACGTCCTGCAGTGGACTATTAAAAAGGCTGATACAAAACTCATTTTAAGTTTACGAAACCTAAAAACTCATTTAGTGGCCATTAAACTGGTTGTGTTGACGAGTTACATACACTTGTAACCCAAATTAGTGGTTAGGTTATGCGCGAAAGTGCTAGACCTATTTTTTTTAAAACTAATTTTCACCTCAGTTTTTATTTAGTGGACTCTTGTGCATAAACTGACCACTATTTTGGTTTCTACGTGTATATGGTTCGTTAATACTACTTAGTCATGACCGTTAAATAAGTTTTGTAAAATTACAGTTAGCGGTTTGTCTGTGAATGCCGAAAACCAAAAATATTTGAAATTCGCGCGCTGACGTAGTGAATCCACCTCAAGGGCATTACAACCATGCATCAGGTACCTACTTAATACCTTAGGATGATCTCGCAGCATCCTGACCTCACGCTCAAGTACATAAATTGAAGTTGTAACGGCCAGACCTGACCAACTCAACCACCGACGTCAGTATATACCTTATGCTGTCTTCTATACGGTGGTCACAATAGACAGCTTTGCCTGAGTCTGTCTTTCCGCTAAAGTGCAATGTAGGTGTCTTCAAATAGGTATAAAATAAAATAGGTATCGTCTAGGTAAGCGTGCTACATCCTAGACCGCATATCTGCTTAACATCAGGCAGTGTGTAGTCAAACGCAAACCTATTTGAAATAAAAAAATAAATAAAAAAAAGGCGCACGCGTCCTCGTCATCATCCTGGCATTTCTAGCCAGCAGCCAAATACACCAGCTTGTAGAACCGGTACCTTTCTATTTACTACATAGCAAGCCTATCCAAACCACTGGATTAGTTATGCCAGCGGCCCAGAACCACTGTCGGTATTTTAAGGACCTGAGCTTGCTCGGATGAGCCAGCTCAGCTCCTTAAATTGGTACTTACCCGTATACCCTTACGCTGGAGGGAGAGATGCACAAAACATTCCGCGCGAGATGTTAGTGCAAGATCTATGGCCTCACACCGAATAAAATTCTATACTATAGATTATGTCGTTGTATTGGACGTACCTTATGCTGCCCTCTATGCGGTGGTCGACGGGTAGACGGCACATAGACAGGCGTAATAAGATCATCTCCCGAGCCAGCATCCGGCAGTACACACGCGTCTTCGTCATCGTCCCGGCAGCCGGAGCCGGCGCCCGAGTACACCAGCTCGTCCAGCGGCCCGCTGCCGCCGTACCCGGACGGTGGCGTCTGGGGATAGAAAATTTAACTTATTTAATCCTTTGCCCAAATAGATTTGAACTTTTTGGCATTGCAAAACAAAGTATCACGAATTTGAAATTGATTAATTAAAGTAGGTAACCATCTTACACGGTTCTCACAAACCTTGCGACCTAAACAATCTTGCCAAATATTATCGAAATCAGCTGATAAATAAATAAATATTAGGGGACATCTTAAACACCATCTCTGACCCCAAACTAAGCAAAGCTTGTGATGTGGCTGTCAGAGACTGACATACTACATATACATATTTTTAAATACATACTTATATAGATAACTAGTTTTTACCCGCGGCTTCGCCCGCATACGCAATATATCATTATAATTTATAGCCTATGTATTATTCTGATATATAAGCTACGTACATTATTGCAAAGTTTCATCCATCCTCACAAACTCACTAACTTTTGCGTTTATAATATTAGTAGGATACCTAAATAACACCCAGACACAGAGCAAACACCTAAATTCATAACGTAATTATTTGCCCTGGGTGGGAATTGAACCCACACCTCTTTGACCCAAAAGCAAGGTTCACTAACCACTAAGCCATCGATGCAATCAAAAATAGTAGGACTGAAGAACAATATCAATCGGCGTAGAAGCCCTCCTGCTAGTCCACCATGCGACCACGAAAAGCGACGAAGTGAATTATTTTCTACGTGTGATAAAGTGACAGATATTTACTTTGCCATAACGCGGTCTCCTTCTGACACGTCGAAAGAAATATTACTTCATGCGCATCCTAGCCCGGCTGGCATCTCCCGGGCAGAGACAGGTGAATCTCCTGCAGCAGCCAAATCACGAAACCGGCTAGTAGTTTGCTAAAATGTTTTTAACAAGTTCCGTATTTATCCTAACTGCTGTATTCTATTATCTTTATCCAATGGCGTGGAAACTCTCCTAGCGTCTCTTCTGACAGATACAGCTGGGCCGCCAGCCGCGGCCAGGTCTAGCACTCTTAACTCCATCCGCTACAATATCGAGCCTAAACTCCGCTAAATCTACAGACAGTACTTAGTACGAATTTAGACGTTTTTATCCTGCCTGTTGCATTTTATTGATGCGGCGTAGAAGCTTTCCTGGCTGGATTCCCTGGCAGCAGCCAAATCCACTCTCACCCCGTCCATCATGAGACCGGCCAGTACATACTTTACTTAATTGTCCTGTAGTCTGTATTTCTTACCTGCTGCATTCGATTGATATCTCTATCCAATGGTGTGGAAGCTCTTCTAGCGTCTCCTCTGACGGAGACCGCCGGGTCGCCGGCCGCAGCCAGGTCCAGCACCCTGACTCCATCCACCACCAGCCCCGCCAGCACACCACTGAAGGTGCGCGCGCCGCCCGCGCCACCACCCACAGTGATTGTTGACATACTGTTGAAGATGGTTGATTGCTGACCGCCTGAAAAAAATATGTTAATATTATCAACAATTCTTTTTTTGTCGTTTAAGTTTTTCATTTCAAGAAGTTTTGAAAATTGATTCAGTTAATTCCATTTCATTCATCACTCAAGCGAGCATTTCACCATGATGAAGTCGTGGTGGTCTAGTGGTAATGACACTCGCCTTCCAATCGTGAGGTCGTGAGTTCAAGCCCGGTCCTGTAACAATTAATTCCTTGGAATTTATGTACGGGATTTCACACCACTGGCTTTTCGGTGAAGGAAAACATCGTGAGGCAATCTGCATTTGTCCAAGGAAGAAATTCCATGGCGTATGTCAATCCACCAACCCGCACTGGGCCAGCGTGGTGGATATGGTCCAGTCACCCATCGTGGGTAGGCCTACGTCCAGCAATGGACTATTAGAAAGGCTGGTACATCATTCAAAAATTTCATAACGACATAGGATTTGGATCCGCTTAATTTTATCGCAAAACGAGTTTCCATCTTGTCGCTTTACTAATTAAAACTGGCCTAATTAATTCAGTTTCAAATTACTGATCTACAATATATTCGTAAATTTAAAACCTTCTAAATAATAGGGCCCATAATTAAATTTCCTGACGTTTCTTAAATAAACTGTACTGCCACTGTACTTTCAGGAAACTTAATAATGTACTGTACCTTGCGGATGCCAGATGCCACTGTACTTTCAGAAAGCTTAATAATGTACTGTACCTTGCGGATTCCAGATATTGCACTGTACTGACAGGAAGCTTAATAATGTACTGTACCTTGCGGATCCCAGATATTGCACTGTACTTTCAGAAAACTTAATAATGTACTGTACTTTGCGGATGCCAGATATTCACTGTACTTTCAGGAAGCTTAATAATGCACTGTACCTTGCGGATGCCTGATGTTGACGGCGTAGTTGTCGAGATGCAGCGCGGCGCGGCTGCCGTTCCTCGTGAAGCGCGCCACGTGGTAGGCGCCGTCGTCCACCCGCGCCGCCTCGTCGCCCAGGGGCTGCTCGCCGCCGCCCACGTTGTAGATCATGAATAGGTTGCCGTTTATCTGAATGAAAATATTAAATCTGTAGTTATGACCGTGTACTTTTTGAATTACAAAGTACGAATATTAAGAGATAACAATTTTAAGAAAACTCTGTAGTTGGTTTAGTATGCCCTGAGTTTCCGGGAGCTACGATGGAGAGGTGGTACTTCGAGAGCTGCCGATAACGTCACCGCGCCCAGCGCTGTGTGGTCGGAGAGGGGAACACCGGCGGCGGGACATTCCGTAATAGGGACTCGGGCTAGGCACACGCCTACGCGTTGCGTAGGTCATAAATTGTCGCTAAATATTTTTTGTACGAATAAATAATTTTGTTGATAATTAGATGTTTATCTTTTTAGTTCCACTTCTGATAAACCAATTTCCTTGTATCAGATAGTAGGATACTTTTTAATATTATGTTGAGATCAAACTTTGTATCTACAAGCACACTCAAGATACTTTTCTGCATACAGTCCTAGGTGTTACTGGAGTCGATCGTCAGCCGAGCGCAATCTTGTTGGCTTCCGAGTATACACTATAATACACTCACAATTTCCATC
The DNA here is from genome assembly GCA_949316475.1 of Hypomecis punctinalis. NCBI lineage: Eukaryota > Metazoa > Arthropoda > Insecta > Lepidoptera > Geometridae > Hypomecis > Hypomecis punctinalis. The sequence continues at coordinate 2,442,930 of OX438815.1, forward strand.
TGCATGTAGTCCTGAGTATTGCTGGACTCGATCCTCACCAGCACCGCGTCGGCCTTGCTGGTGACGAAGCCGAGAGCGATCTTGTTGGCCTCCGTGTCCAGGACTGTAGAGCCTTGAAACGTGTAGGTGATGATGCCTCGCCCGGGACCGAACTCGTACGCTATTGATTCTGGAATTGAAGAAAAGGTAAATAATAAATTATTCATACTAGGGGAAAGGGAGAATTGAAAAGTCGAAAAATTATATATGCTAGTAGTTCTTCGAACAATAGACGACGCATTTCATAAACCTTTTTCTCGAGTCGCTCTTGACGATTTTTGTTTATACTTGCAAATTTTGTTAGGGTTTGGGATACTAAACAATTTTACTAAAATAGAGTAGATCGAATCCTAAACGACGGGGAATACAATCAAATAGGTACAATTGAGTCGAGTGGGAATTACAAAGTATGCAACCAGTTACGTGTAATGGGCTGGGAGGTAGGACAGGGATTGGGTTTGAAAGCTAATGGACGCCTTTACCCCGTTAGCACAGAGGCAAATATCGTAACTAGCTTCCAAGGGCGTAGTAGTTTTACTAAAGATCTACAAATTGTGTTTCAAATAATCGAGAGTAAACATAAAAAAATCAGTTTGCGTGTCCTGGGGTGATCAAAAATGAATCGGTCGTATTACAAATGCGAGGGATAAACATAATTTAACAGTTTTCACTGATGAAACAAAAATTTTGAAGAACAGCTTGCTACTCCGTTCGTCGAATTGCCAAAAATAGAAATATGTTTATAATAGGGGGTTGATCGATACAGGGAGCCAAGTAACGTGTATTTTAGAGACATTATACGTAGATTTAGTCAGGGGAAAAGGAAAGTTGCGCAAGATACCTATTCCTGCAACACAAATTCAGGGAGCAGTGGGAAGGAGGAGTGAAAAGATAGGAAAAATGTGTTTAGTGGCTATGAAAATGAATGGGACTGATTTCTAAATATATATTACGTATAAAAATCGGTTTATATATAGCACTACAGAAAATTTCTCCCCTTTGTGAGGAAAATGCCCCTCTAATGTGGCAATCACTTTTAAATTATTCGAGTAATATTTTTGATTCATTGTAATAGACTCCACTGACCATCACGCCAAATGGATGACATCCATTTGATGTTATGAGTTTGCGACTTCGTCGTTAGATATGGCGACTTTTCAATTGTTTAGCGAGCGCTTTAACGTCAAAAATAGTTTAGCAACTTCTCTGATTACCTTCAAACTAAATCATCTGTGGATTTATCTCTATGTACATTGTATTTATGGTTACCTATCTTCAAACAATGTTTCTGTAAAAAGTTAAGTTTAAACTTAAATACCTACACTAAATTGGTAACATTGGCCACATCCATTTGGATGTCATCAGATTGGCGTGATGGTCAGTGGGGCCTATGACACGCAACTTTTTTAAGCGAACACGTAAAAAAAATCGTGAAGTAAAAAATCTTACAACGATTAATCAGTGACTAGGTACTCCGATTAAGGTTACCACCCTAACTGTAGACTTTATGACGACATCCTTACCATCATAGCAAGTAGGCCCAGTAAAGGACGTGAGGTCGCAGTCGCAGACGTAAGTGTTCCACTGCTGCACGCATACTCCCTTGTTAGCGCATGTGTTGTGGGTGCACTTTGTCGGACCTGGAAGGAAGAAAATAGTACATGTTCACTTAAGGAGCATCAAAATAAACAAATAACTTTGGTTCATGGTTAATCAGAGATATACTCTTTCCAGATCAGTAAAGATACTATTGAGTCCAAAAGCTACAAAATATTTTATTAATGTATATATGAATTTTGATTACTTTTTTGTAACTCCTGCCACCCTATAATATAGTTAATAGGAAATAAAAATACCTTTAAATCCAATTTATGCAACCTATTCCAACCTAACAGAGTAAGAAGCTGGACACCCACATAAAAGTCTACACCTCTTTCGACATTCGTGTTTCAAATGCTTGGTAAGATAGCTTCTAATAAATGAGGTACTATCTCAAAGAACTGTAGTAACATAAAAAAACCTTCACATCCCGATACCAGCGAAAAATTTCGCACTACGGCAGCTTTAAGTAGACTGCAATCTCCCTGGCAGATCAAAACTGTACATGTACCTAGCCTTCGAACCCCTGGCGAGACAGCAATCCTACTACAAGTAAAAGTAAAAAAATCCATATTTCAAGGAACTACTAAACAGACCTTAGCCCGACACAAAAGAAGTGCTAGATACCGACAGCACAAGCACAAGCAATTCTCCTGGTAGGTAAAAACTGGACATGCAGCTTTGAAACCTTTGACGGAACAGCACTCCTACTAGTAGGGACAATTACATGTCTATTGTCCAGATAAATTATAATACCATTACTAACCTTCACAGCCCGATACCAGCGAAGAACTTGGTACCACAGCATCTTCCAGTAAAGATGGCAATTCTCTTGACAGGTCAAGACAAGACAAGCAGCCTTCAAACCCTCTCCAAAACAACACTCCATATACACAACTTCATGTTTCATAGAACTATACTAACCTTCACAACCCGAAACCAGCGAAACACTTGGCGCCAAAGCATTTTCAAGCAAAAACGGCGATTTTCCCGGCAGATCGAGACCACACACTAGACATGCAGCCTTCAAACACTTGGCGGGATAACACGCTTACAGGCAGGGAAGAGTAAACAACTACATATTACAAGGAACTATACAAACCTTCACAACCCGACACGAGCGATGAACTTGGCACCACAGCATCTTCCAGCAAAGAAGGCGATTCTCCTGGTAGGTCAAGACTAGACATGCAGCCTTCAAATCCTTGGCGGGACAGCACTCCAACTGGCAGGGACGAGTACATGTCTCGAGGGACGCCACCTATGTAGAGGATGCTGTCCAGTTCTAGCATGAGGTTCGAGCCTGGAACATAGAACGATATGAATAAAAAAATATTCAATATAACTATTCACGGATGTTGATGTTCAACTTTATAGTTGCAAAAGATTGAAATCTCTTCTAAAAATAATTGCTATTTTGCTACAAGTACGCAGATACATTACAGCACCAGTCAGTAAATCTTAGGAATGAGTAATAATCAATGTTTTAGTTTTTATGTGAATGTTGTTTTTTTTTTGCAAAGAATACGACACAACAGACGAGTGCTAGGAGTGAAAAAAGTTTACTTTTAAAATCATAAGTTTGAAAAACTTATCTTAAGTAAAAATTGTTTTTGAAATTGTGAAGCATGACTCAGCTTGCTATTATTCATAATTACATCTCAAATATTGAAACGTAAACTTACTTGTTGTGTGCATTTCCAAATCGTCATCAACTTGAAGAGTGTGTATTTTGAGAGTAGGTCTCCTCACAGATACTGAATGCCATCTGTTATCGTTCAAAAAGTTCTTCAACTTATCCTTCATTGTCACAACTCCATCGCCAAGATTAAAAACGCAATGTATGTGACCATTCACCAACTCAATAGCAATAAAATCTTGCTTTTTGCCACCATTGTAAAACAATAATCCATCCATTTCAGTAGTTCTAAAGTAAAAGTCCAAGTAGGTATTAGCGTACGCTTTTAATAAAGGGAGGCCAACGTACGTGTGTTTAGACTTGAAGGTCACAGATTTGTAAACATTCAGAGAATCTGGCTTCACAAATTTTCCATTAAAGATAATGTTCGAAGTGTCATAAATATGGTCACCCTCTTCAGAGGTGCCAACACCCAAAGTCTTTGCAAGATCTATGTATCTGATTCCATTGAAAACAAACTTCTGCAGATATCCGACAAAATTGGGCAGAGTTGATGTCATTTGAATTTCTTCTTCGGGATGGTAAAGTCCTCCTAAATGCAGCGTGGAAATTTCTAGAGTCGACGCTTTTCCTAAAATCGTCTCAGCTGTAAAACATAGTGATTATTCAGAATTCGGAAATCAAAAAACGAGAACACCTATCCACAACATTGACAGTAAAGTAAAAATAAATTAGCAAAGTAAACAATCCATAGAATTCATTGAGCAGCCAATTTTGATATGTACAATCAATAGAAAGAGCAGTTACAGGGTTGAAGCTTACAGACGGCTAGAGTGATCAATGGTTACAATTAGCATCTAGAAGAGTTATTTGAGAAACGTAGCAAGTGATCAAACATTACTATCAGTTAATGCTCAAGAAACAGCAACCTTACATTGCCTATCTAAACTTTGAAATTTGCCAATTACTTATCCAACACTGTCTAACTAGCAAATCTGTTCTTATTATATAACAATTCACAATCAAGTAGCATACATTAGAAATTCATTTCAGTTAAAGTTCTTATATTGAAATTAATAAGTACAGATTGTACATTGCATCTAATTTTTTACTTACTATTGCTGAATTGTCAGTTACTACAAATACTCACTGGTATAAAATTCAAATTAGCGCAACTGATTTACAAAAGATCACTAATATATTGAAAATTTATTCAAATTTGGCCTTAAAGTAACTGACAACACTGTCTATATTTCAAATCAACACATTCACGAAGGACTCTACAGGAAAAAGTAAACTAAAGTTGGAAGAAATCAAAGCACCGAACTCATAGGTGAAGGTACGAAGTGCCAACTAGTAAAAAACCGAAATAAAGCAGCAATCTACATCGCTAAGGACGTCTAACATTTACACACCTTTTAAAAGTGTGGAATTTAAATTTACTTCCGCGTGAAGGAAATTTAAATTTGACTTATTTTCTACATTTGGATTGATTTCAATGTAGAGTACTCAAACATTATTATTTAACTTTCTACGATTTAATAAAATTGATGTTATCATGAATAGTAGTCTGTTTTGTTCAAAATATCAATTTTTGTTTCAATAGTCTCTTCCTTTATCATTATTTACGTTTACCTCATTAGTTTTCATGTATTATTTAGCAAACTTAACAGATCTGTAGATAAAATTTTTGTTTTCATCTTTAAATAAATTTGCAGCATTATATTCGGATTTTAATTTTACTTTGCATGTTATTATGTTTTTGATGTTATAACTGCGTATATCTATGCCGAATAAAATTTTGTGGTGTCTGAGAAACAACAAACTGAGCAGACGCTCTCTTCTCGCATAGTGGACATAACGAATCTACCACTACGCAATGATTTATGCCTGTAATATCTTTGGTCAATGCTTTGTTGTTAGTGACGATAAGTGTAACAGTATCTTCATCTAGTATTACCTCAAGATATCTCATCATTGAAACCAAACCAAAACCAACCTTGTTATCGTCTACATTAGGGTCAAAATAAAACGGTGCGGGTGTGCGGCCCGTGCATACGTACATAACATACCGCGCACGGCCATCCCTGTGTCCACCTGCAGGCGCAGATTGGAGGCGCGCCGCGAGAACTTTACCGTGTGCCACGCGTCGTCCGCCACGTTCGTGCCTGCTAGAAGGTTCTGGAATAAAGACGTATCTTACATTATAGTACATTCTGCAAAAAAATGAAGTGAAGCATATCATTCAAATGATATGCGAGAGAAAGAAGTTGATGATGAGTGAAGTGCAGAAGACCTATTGGGATAAGAGCAAGAAGCAAGAAACATTCTTATTTTTCAATAGGTTGCCATCCTATGTATCTTTTCTATTGTAATTTTGCAAGTAAAAGACCTGTTACATCTATCTATTTCAACTTACTGAGTATTTTGACGTTGCGCAAAACTGCAGGAGCAATTTCTTGGTTTGCGTGAAATGTTCCGGCATGAAATGTGTTATTTGAACTAGTTCCTGCATAGGAATGTCTACTCCCGATTTGCCAGTCTCACACTCCAGCTGCCATAGTGATCTCAACTCTGTCAGCCGAGTGCTTGGAATCCGTTTTCAGCAGCCCAGCTTTCGTGAAGCTGAACTAGAGCTTTTAGGTGTGTATAATGTGCTCTGGCCCAAGATATGCTACAGTTGATAGTGTTTGTGCGGGTCATAGCAACCTACCTTCTCCCGATCTCCCAGCCTCACACTGGCCCGCACACGTCCAGCTGCCACTGCAATCTCGATCCTATCAGCCGAGTGTTCCGAAGCCGTCCTCAGCAGCAGGCCAGCCTTGGTCGTGCGGAACCGGAGTAGCAACTCCTCTGTTTGGGTAATATGTTCCGGCCCAAGAGATGCTGTCAAGTGCTGACTGCCGTTTAAGAAGATTGTTGGAGATTCTGAAACATACATAGAAGGTTGTGAAAGTCGTGAATGTTTGGAAACGAAAATAATGTTAAACATTCCACTTGGTGGACGCAGGCCTCGCCTATGGATTTTCCATAAATCCGGATGAAAGCGGCTCGCATCTAGCATCGTTTTTCTGCGATCTTAATTATTTAGTCAATAGATGTCCTACACTTGGCTTGCCGGTACACGGTCTCCATTTGTAAACTCCCATCAGCCATCTTTTTCGAACTATGTACTCTTTCTGCTGCCATTTCAAGGTTGCTGTTCAGATTTATGTCAGTAATTTTGGTAAGTCAACGGATCTCCTTATTTTTGATTCGATATCTCAAAGAGACTGTAAGTCGCGACCGGTTCCGCCCTTCATTACACGGCTCACTGATGAACTGTTTCATCAGCACGTGGTATCCTGACAAACTGACGCTGGAAACATTATGAAACAAACCTCGTCCACACGTAGGGCCTCCGTAGTTGGTATAGGAGCAGTCACACAACGGTCGGTTCCAGCCTTCATTACACGGCGCTCCGTGCTGACACGGCGCACTGCTGCACTGCTTCATCAGCACGTGGCACGCTGGACGAACTGATGCTGGAAAACAAAATACATATCTTTAGATACGACATTGCGTTTGTGTTACATTCAATAATGTTAAAATCCTACTCTCAAGATAAACCAAAACTTGTTTTTTTAGATAATAGATAAATTATATTATTAATGTGTGAAAGTGATAAAAAGTAGAAATTGTTTTCTTATAACCTTGTCTCTAGCAACCATTATTTGTCAATCAACATAAAATGTAAATTCTGTACTCAGCATATAAAGGTAATGATGGTTTCAAGAATTGCTTAACATATAAGATTTAACATCTCATATCTTAGAGTGAAGAGCGAGCAGCACAATAATGACATACCAAATTATGTAGGTTTTAAAATACAGGGTGGGCCAATAATTTTTGCAAATTGCAACACTAAATTTCTCGAATACCGTTGGAGGGAGGGGTGCGCGGGTGGCGGGAAACTATGCGTCGCTACATGCAATTTTAGTCACAATGGAGCGCTTCACGGGACAACAGCGTGCTTTTTGTGTTAAACAATTTTACAAAAACAACGATTCCTACGTTACTGTACGACGCCTGTTTCGAATTGAATATGGATTACGCCGTGTAAGCGAGTGTCCAAGTGTGAATTTAATCAAAGCTTGGGTCGTGAAGTTCGAGCAAACGGGATCGACAACGAATATTAAACAAACAGGCCGGCCATAAGCCGGCAAAGGGCATAATTGGTCCGTATTTCTTTGAAAATAATCAAGGAAATAATGTAACTGTGAATTCAGCGGAATACGTCAAGATGTTGCGAGAGTTTTTGACGCCGCAGTTGCATGAATTTCAAGGATACAACAGCAGGACCTGGATGCAACAAGATGGAGCAACATGCCACACGTCAAATGTGACTTTACCGGTAGTCAAAGAAATGTTTCCGAATAAATTGATTTCTCGCAGAGGTGATATTCCATGGCCTCCGAGAAGCCCGGATCTTACACCATGCGATTTTTTCTTATGGGGATACCTGAAAAGTCGAGTCTACCTTAATAAACCGACGAATATATCCCAATTAAAACGAAACATCCACGACGAGATAGCCGCGATCCCCCGCAGCATGTGTCAGCGAGTTTTCCAAAGTTTGCGTAGTCGATTGCTAGAGTGCCAACGACGAGACGGTGCACATCTCGACGATGTCATTTTTAAAAAATAAATTTCATTAAATTTTCAAAACGTTAAAAATATAATCAACAAAATAACAGTTGTAGTTTTATTTCTATTCATGTTTTAAAAGTGCAAAAATTATTGGCCCACCCTGTATAACAGTCTGTCTCGGAACTTGTACAAAAAAAACGTATAGTCCAAACATACAAAGCGCTTTAACCATTTACTCGTAGTATTATAGTAAAATTGATTACAACTATCTCTCTTGACCTTGACTCTTCCAGTTTTGGTGATTTTATGCTACAGTGTACCAATTTAAGTTACAGGTGTCAAGTTGGTCACGTAATCTCTTTCGAGGCCTGCGTAGTAGCCATAATGAGTTGAGTCTTCACATAAAGTAATTCTAGTCCCGAGCTTGTCTGATAAGTAGCTTAAATGGCCGGCCTAGCAGGAGGACTCAGCAAGCTGAAACAACAACTCTAACCATTAATTTCTTTAAGTAGAGTCTTACCAGCATCTTGCTGCCGAGCATACGCCGTTAAATCCTGCGGCTTGCTGTTCAACACCAGGTCTCGTACGCATCCTACGAACCCTTGCCTCAGTGCTGCCGTCCACAGCACGGGCGGAGTCCTAGATGCGGAGTACTCTGAACCCAAGCCGCCAACATACAGCGGCCCGTCCAGTTCTAACTGGTTAGATTCTCCTGGAAATACACAAAGTCAAGGTCAAAATTTTATCATTAAGTAGACACATAATATGCACTTGGAACTAACAATAACAATAGTAACAACTGGATTTAAGATGATGTTATTTGCAAGTAATACTGCTAAGTATAAGTAATACTAAGTAATATTCAGTAATAGAACTAAAGTATCAAATTAAAATTAAATTTATATTACACGGCTACTATACCTCGATGACATACTTTCCTTTCACGACTATAAAAACACTTAATTAAACGTATTTTTTTTTGTAAAAAGTATCTTTTACTTTAGTAAACATATCTCACCAGGTGTTTTGAACTCAGCATTTGCACCATCTACAGTGACCCTGCCATCTCTTCCACTCCTCCTCAAAAGGAACTCGTGCCAATGGGCATCGTCCACTCTTCTTCTGGAAGCTCTGACTCTGACGGCTCCCGAACCGAGATCCATATGTACGTAGATATAGCCGTTTAGAACTTCTACAGCAAACATATCAGCCTGGAAGAATCATGGTGGAAATAATTAACATTTTAAATTATCAACGAAACAAAGATCTTGCGTTGTAGGCCCAGAATTTGTACTCGTACAGTAGCCCAAAAAGAGGGTTAAAATATGACAAATAAATACTCAGAAAAACAAAATAGTATTTAATTTTCATTAATTACTGAGCATTTCACATATAAAAAGTATTTAATGAGAGATTATTACTAAAGAAAATAATTTAACAAAACAAGTTATAAAGTAAATAATTAAATACTGTACAAGATACCTAAGTAGTGACCTAAGCTCGATATATTTTTGCAATATCTCTTTAAGAGTCCAAAAAATCGAATATTGAAAACGAAAGTACTAATAAGAAAATGTGTTGAATCAGGTAATCAGCTTTTTGCATTGTTACTGCTCTTATTAATTGTAAAAAGTATAGAATTAGGTATTCATAGTTTAGAAAGACTACGTTTATTCTTACCTTTACACTAAAATAAAGATAATACTAAAATATTGAATACAAGAATACTAAATTCAAGGCAATACTAAAATACTGAATAGAATACTAAATTCAAATAAATAATAACACTGCAACGCTGCACAAGTAAATACAAATCATCTATTTCATACAATGCAGAAACTGCAAATTATTCCAAATAGCATTTTGAATTCAAACGACATAACCATTTACAACCAACCGAATCGATAAATTCGAATGCTACCAGACACTGAACACAAAATGAATAAAAAAACTATCTGACTGCTTTAAATTTATGCAAACTATTGGAAAACTGTTGAAATATCGAGACTTAGACATGCAAATTTTGCTAAATTTCATCTAACTCCTAAAATAGATGTCTGATATTTTGAATGATTTCGTTATTCTAGTGACAAAAAATTAATTCAGCGTCCATCTATGATCAGGTAAAAAGTGTAGTTTAATTAAAAGGATTTCTAATCAAATTTAATCTAATAGGATAGTTTTTGAAACAAGGTACTACGGGCGCAATGATGCGAATTTGTGTAGGTATAATAAAGCTCCCTAATATCTTGCATAATTTTCTCATAATTTGTGAATCAGTTGTGATTCTATATTATATATACTACTTACAGTTTTATACATCTGTATAAATATTTACTTATTTTAAATTCATCTTAGTTTGGCTTTGATATTGTAATAATTAACATCTAAATCAGGTTTCCAAAATATTCGTCCTATAGACCATTTCTTCTTTTTATTTTTTCGTTCTGTGCAAAAAACCTTGCTTAGCTAATATTATATTTTTAATTTGACATAAACTTTTGTATGCAGTTCATTGTGGAGTGTGGATCCCTGGATCGTTGCACAAGACCACTTTGCGTATCTTCGACCTAAAATTTTGTTCATTCGTAACGTTTTTAATATATTACACAGTAAACAGCTGCGTATACAACTCTACGACTACAATATAACATGGTTGTACAAAATATATACATAGTAATATATTTTATGAGAATACAAACAATATGGCACAACAAAACAGCTTGATACTGCGTGTAAGTGCACAGGACATAGATTGCTCTCGTGTTCTACAGTGCCAGGTTAATCGACAAACATAAAAACACTTTTAACATCTCAAGTGGGTGAAACTTTATAAGGTACCGTACACAAATTCCCCTATTCCAGTGTTTTGATCTCTTTTCCTACAATGCGGGCACCAAATGAATAACTTCGAGTTTTTAGAAAATTTTCTTTGGAATTTTGAGTAAATTTTGTTTCAAAAGATTTCTTTCTTTTCAAAACCTAACGAAATGTTCACAAAGCTAGTCTATTAAAGTTTTGTAAATTACTACTTATTTCAAAGTGTCATCAGCATAGTTGAAGTTAATAGATTATTTGCTTACTAAATTTGTGTGTGTTTACGTAAATAGTAGTAAATATATATTTTCCTTGTTTACATACACAGCTTACAATCCCAAAATTATAAAAATAATCCGATTTAAGTCACATCAGTACTGACTGTAATACAATTTCCCTAAATCCCAAAATGTCTAGTCATTCAAAAATTCTTAAATAAGGATTCACAAAGTCCCTCCCCAATCTAGCCTTAATATGGCGAAATTAAATTGTCTCTCTAATCAAAATTTCATTAAATCTTTTATTACGATATCGTGGACCATTATCTAGCAGATTAGATTTGGTTATCCATTTGGGGCGTTTCGCGGAGAAATGCAATTTACCGTCACATTTTTATCTTTGATCTTCAATTTTGCATATCTTTCATATCTTTAATGCCATTTTTACTAATACTTAAGAATATTCAGAGTTTATTTCTAGATGAAGAACATTTATCAAATTCTACGACATTATTGTATCCATATGATATCATTATACATTTATTTGTTATTTTAATTGATGTAGCAATTGAGAAATAAGATCAGCCATTCAATATTTTCTATCGGAGATTGCCAACATTTTGATTGGAATAGCTGATTATTTTGCGATTCCAAAGTTGGTCCCATAACAATTTATACAATAATATCAATACGTTCATTATCTAGAAATACCGATCGTATAGCATCGAGATTTTTAATATTATCTTTGTGGAATTTAGTTTGATTTACAGTGTTGTAATTTTCTGAATCGAATAGCATTTCTCCTCGACCAAGCGTCATGTCAGTGGTTTTTGTGTGATCGTTAATGATGAAAATGGATTCAACATGAGTTTTTTTAATATGGTTTACCCCAAAAGCTTCACCCCTTACCGTGCAACCTACCCTTGGTGGTTTGGCGCCCATGTTGAATATCAACAGTCCGTTTGGTTCGTTTGTCCTGAACTTGAACGATATTGTTCCTGTCTTCACTGCTTCCCATTTTGGCAGGACCTGTAAGGAAGAAGAATAATCAATATTATTAAACAACCAGTAAGTTCATATGGGCCGGATGCCTAGTCTTATACAGTTGACTGCCTCGGCGGTTCAGTGGTTAGTAACCCTGACTCCTGGGTTAAAGAGGCGTGGGTTCGATCCCCACCCAGGGCAACCATTTATGTGATGAATATTGGTGTTTGCTTTAAGTCTGAGTGTTATTTAGGTACTATCTATATAAGTATGCATTTAAAAATATGTATATGTAGTATATCAGTATCTGGCAGCCATATCAAAGCTTTGCTTAGTTTGGGGTCAGAGACCGCGTGTAAGATGTCCCCAAATTTTTATTAATGTATTTATATATGACGTCAAAGTTTGGATAAGTTTTCATAGCGCTCATAGCGTAATTTAACTAGATGTTTCACAGGGATCACCGAAATTAAACAATATTCACTGCAATAGAACTTATGTACAATTAAGAAGTTTTTTTTTTTACCATAGTCGATGTAGTTTGTCTTATGGTACCGATCAGGGGTGTTCAAATTCAAAAGTCTTTACTCGCATAAATTGTGGTGACAGGGTCTTAATTTTACACACATACGAAAATTAGTTTATATCACCAATGATTAGATCTCTAAAAACAATGGTGAACATTATAATGTTTACAGACAATTATTCATTTTCATGTCTCGTTATTTTATCATTGATATTTTTCATTAATTTAATAACTGTATTCTCATACAAAGATAAAGAGAAAACTTACTGGCACAATATATTTGATAAAAAAAGGATAAAAAAAGCCTTTCCAGAGTACATTAAAAGCACAAAAAGAACAAAGGCGCAGCTTACACTAAGCTGATTCAGAAAGCACCCATGCGAGAGAGTGAGGTCGCCCTGAATCGAAACATGAAATATTCACAACACTAACAGTTTTTATTAGTTTCTTTTGTGTGTACTGTACTGTCCCAGCCTTTTTAATTGTCCACTGCGAGAAGTAAGCCTACCCTCGAAGGGCGATTAGGCCAAATCCACCACGCTGGCCCAGTGCGGGTTGGTGAATTTACATACCTACGCCATCGAATTTCTTCCACGGACGTATGCAGGTTGCCTCACGATGTTTTCCTTCACCGAAAAGCCAGTGGTGTGAAATTCCGTACCTACATAAATTCCGAAGAACTTTTTGGTACGGGACCAGGATTTCAAACTACGACCTCACGATTGTGAGGCCTGTGTCATTACCCCTAGACCATCACGACTTTTAGGGTTCCGTACCTCAAAAGGCAAAAACGGAACCCTTATAGGATCACTTTGTTGTCCGTCTGTCCGTCTGTGTGTATGTAAAGACTCTTTATCTCGAGAAAGCGTGAAGATATCGAGTTGAAATTTAAACAATATACGTAAACCTATGAACTCTTGCAGTTGTGTAAAAGAAAAGCTTCTCAGTTACCGTATAAAAAAGTTAGAGCCGTTTATGTCGTACAAAATCGCATATTTCAACGCGCACAAAAATCAAAACCTACAGGGTACTTCCCGTTGACATAGAACTATGAAATTTGGCGAAGAGCATTGTCGCAGAGTACACATATAGGAATAAATCTAAAACTGTACATTTTTATTTACATCACAAAAAATAGGGCCTCAAAATTCACAAAATATGGGCTCAAAATTCAAAGTGAGTAAATCGTATCATGAATGGTGTCATATAAAAGAACTTCATTAGCACATGCTAAAACTGGTTTTTAATTATTTTAACAATGTGTACGGTTTGTACGGAACCCTTGATGTGCGAGCCTGACTCGCACTTGTTCGGTTTTTTTTAGAATAGCTTTTATTTGTGATTTCGTGATTAGTCCCTTAGTAAAAGTACTTCAGTAAATTATCTCTATTTTTGAAGGGCAAACCCACGGTATAGATTAATAGTAACAAGACCGAATAAGAGCAGAAGCGGGTCTTAAAAATCTATGTTAATCTAAACGAGATAGCACAGCATGACAAAAGTAATTTAATTCAAATTTGTACTTACATATATTATAATGCATCGTTTTTAAATACTAAAAATAGATAATCTTTTACTGTGATTGCAGAACAATGAAACCTAACCTGAAGTAAAACCTGATTCAATCAAATATCGAAAGACTAATTTTGACAATAATAACTGCTTTATTCGACCTAGTTATCATGTTTGAAATGCTACAAACTTTGTACAACTCATGTAACAGGGGTCCTTTTCATTACATAACTACTTTATCATATAACTGAAATTATACAACTATTATCCGCACTCGAACAGCAATCAACGCGTCAGACATTAACTCCTGAATAATACAACGGGCCAAAAATCAATACGAGTATTTTGATGGGTATCTGATGTTACATTGATCATGGGGTAATATTTTATCGTAGATTGTTTACCTTGTCGATAATATAAACAGAGGAAAACCAAAAGGATAGAGATATTCGAGAATATCATTGTACTCATCTTCATGACTAGCTTTTACTATGGGACCAACCCCCAAAATCGCGAAAACCGATTCAACTTCTTTATGAAAAAATGGAACATCTAATTTTTAACTGACTGAAGGTTCTCAATTGAACTTCAACTTAATTCGAATGTTTTTTTGTATGTATGTTACGCGATTGCTCCGCCAATTATTTATGAACCGATTTTGATGATTATTTTTCGTTTGGTACACCATATTGTAATTATATAAATTTTGTATTGCATGAAGCAAGATTTGACCAATGTACCTATACTTACACTATGGCATTGGAATTTCTTTAATGGTAGTTGTAATTGTGATAAATAAAATAAATAAACTTCAGAGGTGGTCCCATTTAAATTTTATCGAAATCAACATAGTGTGTACAATCATCTTTCATTATGTTAAATAACAACTATACATGATATTTATGGTATATAAATATGTATTGTATTTATTATATATTTGTGTAATTATTTATGTATGTATATTTATCTTATTGAAGATGTAGTATATTACTTAATATGTAATTATTGTATTTTAGTTTGTAAGTAATTATTTTTTCTTTCCACATTTTACTTTTATTATACACCACCAACCACATATTTGTACTCTTGATTTTCTGTCCATCCAAAGGTAGTCTGGAAGAAATCGCTTAAGGCGATAAGGCCGCCGTTGTACCACCTAATTTTAAGCAAATTTATACTTTGTCATTTAAGTTTTTTTCTGGTGTACAATAAAGTTATATATTATTATTATAGTGGTTTTTGAAAAATCAACAATAATGTAAAAATTACTATGTCAATCTGTGCTTCAGTTGGTTATGCCAATTTTAGCGAAAAACAATTATACTATTGCGTCCTCTATCTTTATAGAAAACATTATAATGTATTATTTAATATCTTTTCTTGGACCATTCACATTGATAATCTCATAATTTATTATCATTTTCACCACGGCACCTAATTCCAAACCTCATTAAATCAAAATAATTGGTGCTATAAAGCTTCACGCTGCTTAATGCTTTAACCCCTATACATAAGTTTACGAGCCTTGTTTTATAAGTGCAGGTAATTAAAATTTGACCTATTCATCACAAGCTTCAGAAATAATAAAATAAATCGTGTTTGTGAAAATATACGTCAGCTTAGCTTGTAAAACGTTTTTTTTTATTAGATTTTATCTATAAAGATTTCGAAGAAGAAACATTCAATTCAGTTCAACGAGACTAAAATTCACGACATATGGATAAAGCCTAAAAAATTTGTTACCTAACATACGTATTACCAATTTTCTCTCGTAGTTATTTGATACTAAAAGTAGGCATCAAATTGATATCAATATTTCCTACCTAGTGTTAGAGCATTATCGTTGAAAATCCAATAATATTCTGGCTATTATCGTGGTCACCGCCGCCGCTGATACCAAATATAATTATGTTTTGATGCTATAAGCTTTCAGCTGCATAACAATACGTTAACCTATTTTAGCTAAATCTTTAAATCACTATTTTACGACTGTAGGTCAATAACCTTACGCGGGAACATGATAATGAAGGAAAATAACAAATAGGTAAGATGTATTAATTTGTTAAATAAACTTCCTATTAGGCAGACCTACAATTAAATTATCGATTTTCATACTCTCTAAAGTAATTTAGCTAGATTTTTTATTTATAAGATTTTTTTTTTAATTCATTAATGATAAATACACGAATAATGTTGAATCAAATTGCTTTTTTATGATATAGAGTTTGTAAGAATGTAGTTTTAGCCATTTTTCTAAAGTACAACAAAATACAATACTTTTGTCGTAATTATTAATTATTTTTCATAAAAAATTGCAATCCCGACTTACACCGTGTACAGAATTCAAATAGTTTGCACGAAATGTTGTGACATTCATGTACATTATTGTTGATTTATCAAAATCGGCTCAGCTGATTTCAATAAGATTTAAATGGGACTACCTCAGGAGTAGCGTTTGGAATTAAAAAAAATGTAAATCGGTTCACAATTGGCGAAAATATCGATCAACATTCACAAAAAAATTCATACAGACGAACAAGTACATCCTTTTTGGAAGCCGGTAATAAAGGCACTTTTGCTCCTAAAAAATAAGAACGATTGCAATTCGCGCACCGACCAGAGGGCAAGTGGACACAGAAACGTTCTCAAACGAATTAGAACCTTCTACTCCCCTCGTCTGTCCGAGGTTACTAACCGAGTCTACCCGACCTTCTGAGGGTTAACATGCGTCTAGATCGTGTCTGATAAGGCCAACATTTATTGTACAGTTTTAATAACGGTTTCAGGCCATGACTCGCCGAAACCTTTAGAATTTACACGAATTTCACGCCGTTTTTCTAGAAATAGTCTTATCATGTAAAAATCTGAAGTTTTTTAGCGTTTAGAGCGAAATTAATTACATGAGTTACGGTTACGGGGGAGTTAAAAGACAACAATTTAGTAAGTTTAAAATTGTTTCTCGTGATTTATTTTACTTTAAAAGATAAGTTATTTAATGGTGGAATGTAAATAAAAGTTTGATAATTTATTCATGGTTGTCTGGGACAACTAGGTATGGAATATTTCATTGTAAAACATTGGCCCTATTTCAACAGTTAATTTTGCCATAATTATCCATCATGATAAAATGAAAAATGATGAAAATTCTTAAATTTGCAAACGTCATCTTGGATAAACATCTGATTGTTTATCACAAAGTTTTCCTTCGCCGGAGAGCTAGCTATACAATGTGTTTGTCTACCGGTGTCAAAGCCTTAAGCAGTGACATCTATGGCAAATTTTGAACAACTTTTACTATGAGACCAACTCTGAAAACGCAAAAAAACTGCTGTTTTTTTAAAGGCTTTTGACTAAAATTATGCAATAGCTGTCTTTTTTTTCGTTTTCAGAGTTGATCCCACAGTAAAAGTTATTCAAAATTTGCCATATATGTCACCGCTTAAGGCTCCGACACCGGTAGACAAACACATTGTATAACGTCGTAAATAGTTTTTTCATCACATCTATTCGAAAAGGACTACTTGGTTCGCCTTTACGTACGCCTAAAGGAGGTGTTTTCTATAAGGAACTTTATAAGTGCAACAGAATTATCTTTGCCGCGCACTTTTTGAATTTGGAACAAATAAGTGCGCCGGAATGATCTTTGCCGCGCACTTTTTGAATTTGGAAGTATTTGTAATGTTAGTGTTCAGCGCCAAGAAAATGACTGAAAAGAATGTAAATATAAGTTTTCATTTCTTTTATCAGATACCATTTAATTTCAATTTAGTTTTTACGTTCTACGTTTTATTAAATAATAATATTACAATAAAATATGAGGCGCCTTTTATTTTCTCATAGAGGTGATGAAAAGTAGAGTGTACCACTCGGGCGCAAAATATATTTTTGGCTCGGGCGACGTACTTTGAATCCCTCGCTATACGTTCAGGATTATACTAAAGAATCCCTCGCTACGCTCGAGATTCTACTCTAGACTCCCTCACTTCGCTCTGGATTCAAAAAAGCGCCCTCGCCATAAAAATACTATTTTGCCCCCATATGATACAATCTACTATTAATCACTTAATTTTCTCAAAAAGACATAACTTGTTGCATAGAAATTCTATTAGAACAGCATTTTTTAGATTTTAGAGTTGACTCTATAGCAAAAGTTATAAGACTTACGCAATTAATTATCAAAAAATATGCACATTGTGTAAATATATCCTGTATATTACGTAACCAAGTTATTAGCATTTCCCTACACACATTTGACGACCTTTATTTAGTCGAATTTACACAAATTACACATAAAGTTTTAGTATAATCGTGTAATGTACACAGTTCTGAATTACTGCACACAAGCCTCGAGGCAAACGCTGCTACACACACATCTCATAATCCTTTCAAAGCACTTTTGGCTGCAAATAAACTGGAACTGTTTATACAGGGTGTTTCTACGACGTGCAGATTTCAGAATATTCGACGGAGAAGTGCTAACAACTTCTAACTTACAAAAAACAAATTTTACAGGGGGTGAAAAAAAAAATCAAATTTTACAAGGGGTGAAAAAAAAAAACAAATTTTACTGGAGGTGAAAAAACCCGTTAATAGTTTGTGATTGATCTCAATATCCTACTAATATTATAAACGCGAAAGTTTGTAAGGATGGATGGATGGATGGATGTTTGTTACTCTTTCACGCAAAAACTACTGAACGGATTGAGATGAAACTTTGGAATAATATAGCTTATATATCAGAATAACACATAGGGTAAAAATTAGTAGGAGATATTTCTTCGTTGCCTTGTTACGTCAATTTGGCGAATTTCAACATAACTCATATACGACTAGACGCATAATTCAATTCTCTATCAAGCTGAATTCATAAGTCGGTTTCGTAGAAAATGCAAGTTAGGAGTTGTTAGCACTTTCCCGTCGATATACTTTATTTTATTTATGGAAGACTAGTTTTTACCCGCGGCTTCGCCCGCATACGCAATATATCATTAAAATTTTAGCCTATGTGTTCTTCTGATATATACCTATATTATTGCAAAGTTTCATCTCAATCCGTTCAGTAGTTTTGTGCGTGAAAGAGTAACAAACATACATCCATCCATCCATCCTCACAAACTTTCGCGTTTATAATATTAGTAGGATATACGTACGATACAATATAATAATCACTAGTAGTTTTCCGCACCGTATATCTCGCGACACATCATTTTAACTGAATCTTCATATATTATACCTACTTTTTGCTCTTGAGCGATTTGGTTCATACCCGTAATAATTGTTAGGATTTAGATACTTAATAATTTTGCCAAATATTATAGAAATCGGGTGATAAATATTATAGAAATCGGCTGATAAATAGCGCGACAGCAAATTTCCCCTCTTTTGGGAGAAACTAACTTTTTCCTCTCAAAAAAGAAACTTCTTTTTTGACGACTAAAATATCTGTTAATATGTGTACAGGCTTACTTGTCATCAAAACTAACAAATTTTGTTCCGCGACTTTTGTCATAACTAAAAAAACAGCTATTTTATACATTTTGTCGAGGGTGAACGATATTTTTCTATAGCTATGGAATAGCATTTTTTTGGGATTTGATAAAAGTTGAAAAACCAAAAGTTGTTGGTTTTGATATACAGATTCAAACTCAAACTCAAATCATTTATTGCAACATATGAAATTTACATGCGGTTCTTAGTTAATATGTTTTGTATAGTTATAGATTTGACCCTATAAGATTATGGCAATTTTATTACTTGTGTTGGAACGATTTATTATTATGTTTTCTAGATTATCTGCGAAAATTCGTCAAATGTGTAATAGCATTTCGACAAAAAGATTATTTTTAGTAGTTTTTTGAAACAGTTTTCTCTTTCGATATCTTTTCCTCCTATCCTATATTATATCCTGTCTTATTTTGGCAATTTATTGAATATTTTTATAGCCATAGAATTTGGGTTAGAACTGAGCATTGCTAAGTTAGACTTTGGTTCTACGAGTTTGTCTATATTGTGATGTAATTTTGTGCGAAAAGCCCCCCAAATGGATGCTAATAGATTTTCAGTAACCCTGTATAGAACCTGTGTACTATTTAAGCTTAGTCAAGATCCGTTGAAAAATGCGTAGTCCATGGGACCGGCTGAAAGCGGCCCTGATGAGCATTGCGCTCGCGCGCCGTCCGACTTACCTATTTATTTATTATCTCCTCATAGGTTTAACACACAATACAAATATTTACAAATAATCGAAGGAGTAACTGAGTGATATAATAAACAAATAGGTAAGTCGGACGGCGCGCGAGCGCAATGCAGTACACACGTTTTTCGACTGCCAGCAGAGGGCGCGACAAGGTCGGCGCGGCTCGCTCGCACCTAACCGGTCTATCGACGGGCTGCCATAGTAACTACGCGGTTACGCTGTGGCACTAGGCAATAGCGATCGGTGCGCGCGTTTCCAATGATTCCGAACTTCTATAAATAGAATGAAATAAATATCGTTCGGAAGGAATTTATAATTACGTAAATAAATATATAAATGAATTTGGAATGTATAGGTATGTATGTGTGTATGTATAAATAATATATAATAAGAATAAGTATCTTATATTATGTGTATAATATTTTATGTTAATATTAATGTAGTTAAATATTATTAAATATATGTAAATAGCATATTATGTAGGTGAGTATATGTGTAAAGTATACGAGTATCCTACATCACTCCCCTCCAGACCGTGACTACGGTCGATAAAAATCCGGAAAACGGACCGTACGACCAGAACGCGTCTTCTTTGTGCCCTGAGCTGGGACTGGGACTGGAACTGGGATAGGTACTGGTGCTGGAATATCCGGTTGCCGTAAAGGCTGAAGATGTGGTGGGGATGGAGTAGTAGTAGTGGGGGTAGGAGTCGGGGAAGGAGCGGGGTCTGTCAAAAAGTAGGCTGGTTTGAGCCGGTCAATTGAAACAGTGGCCTCTTTTCCCTTGAGCAAAATTTTGAAAACTTTATCCCCCCTCTCGAGAACTTCGTATGGGCCGGTGTAAGGAGGTTTCAATGCACCTCTCACTGCATCGTCGCGTAAAAAGACGTGACTCGAGGTGGACAAATCTTTGAAAATGAAGATTTTGTTTTTATTGTGCCGAGAAGCGGGCTGAGGTTGAAGCTTCGCAGCAAAGCGGCGTAGACGAGTCGCGAAGTCTGAAATATCGGTACTATCTGCGATTGTGGGTTGGAAAAATTCTCCCGGAAGACGTAACGTCTCGCCATATACTAATTCTGCCGAAGAAGCTTGTAGATCCTCTTTAAATGAGCTTCTGATGCCAAGGAGTACTAAGGGTAAGGTGTCTACCCAGTTGCTGTCAGCATGGCACATTATTGCTGCCTTGAGTTGACGGTGGAATCTTTCCACTAAGCCATTACACGCTGGATGGTATGCGGTTGTTCTGCGGTGTTTGAATCCAGTCATTTTTCCGAGGTATTGGAAAAGCGCGGATTCAAACTGGGCACCGCGGTCGGTCACGATATCGAGTGGACATCCAAATCTGGATATCCATGATAACAGCGCCTTGCCAACAGTTTCAGCTGTCATATCTGGCATAGGCGTGACCTCCGGCCATCGTGTAAATCGGTCAACCGCAGTAAGGCAGTATTTATGGCCTTGAGACTGTGGCATCGGACCTATTATGTCTATATGGACGTAAGCGAATCGAGAGCGAGGTAAGTCGAAAGTGCCCAATGGTGATGACACGTGTCGACTCACTTTAGCTCGCTGGCATGCCAAGCACTTTCGTGACCACTCGTGACAGTCTTTGCGCGCCCCAGGCCAAATAAAACGCTCAGCAACTAATTTAGCCGAAGCTTTTGCGCCTGGGTGGCTCAAGTTATGAAGACTGTCGAAAACTTGTTTTCGAAACGGGTTGGTCACAAAAGGTCTTGGTGAAGCCAGGCTTACGTCACAATACAGTTCGGTTTGGCAGTTTGGCAATTTTAGCTTCTCAAGGCGGAGTGAAGATTCACCACCAAGAAGCTGTGCCAATTCCGGGTCAGAGGCTTGTGAGGTAGCCAGTAAACTCCAGTCAATTGGCATCTGCAATTCCTCGATTCTGGATAGCGTATCGGCGACAACGTTGTCGCTACCAGATATGTGACGTATATCAGTCGTGAATTGCGAGATATAATCGAGGTGCCGAAATTGACGTGGAGAGCAGTTTGCTTTTCGTTCACTAAAAGCGAAACTGAGGGGCTTGTGGTCGGTATATACCACGAAATGTCGAGCCTCCAACATGTGACGAAAATGCCTAATACTGTCGTATATAGCTAGAAGTTCACGGTCGTATGGCGAGTACTTTTGCTGGGCTGGGCTAAGCTTCCGCGAAAAGAATGCAAGTGGTTGCCATACGCCGTCGATCAGCTGTTGCAGTACTGCACCCATTGCCAGGTCAGATGCGTCCGTTACGAGGGCGAGTTTGGCTTGGCAATCTGGGTGTGCAAGTAATGCAGCATTAGCCAGATTCTGTTTACAATTATCAAAGGCAGAGAGTGCATCGCCGGAAAGATGGACTGGGTGGGACGCTTTGACTGAGCCGGTTAGCAATGCATGTAGGGGTGCTTGACTTTTGGCTGCGTTTGGCAGAAAACGCCTGTAAAAGTTAAGCATCCCTAAGAAGCGTCTAAGCTCTTTCACTGTCTTGGGCGGGGGGAAGTTCCTAATAGCTTCGACCTTTGAATCTAAGGGTTTCGTGCCGGAAGATGAGATTCGATACCCTAGAAAGGACACTTCGCTGGCTCCAAAGACACACTTTGAAGTGTTCAGCAAAATGCCGTATTCCTTCATGCGTGTGAAGAGTTGATGGAGATGAGCTTCGTGTTCTTCTTCTGTTTTCGAGAAGACTAGAAAGTCATCCAGATAACAGAAGCAGAAATCGAGGCCTCTCGTCAACTCATCCACAAAACGCTGGAAGGTCTGACCGGCATTTCGCAACCCAAAGGTCATGTATGGAAATTCATACAGACCAAATGGAGTCGAAATGGCAGTCTTCGGAATATCGTCTTCGTGCACAGGAATCTGGTTATAGGCCTTGACAAGGTCTATTGTTGAGAAGACCCTACAGCCAGATATGCTGTGCGCAAAGTCGTGGATATGCCTAATTGGGTAACGGTCGGGGATGGTGCGTGCGTTGAGCATGCGGTAGTCACCGCAAGGTCTCCAGCCGTTATCTTTTTTAGGCGCAAGGTGCAGAGGGGAAGCCCATGGACTCTCGGAAGGTCGCGCTGTGCCGCTATTGAGCATGAGTTCGAATTCCCGCTTAGCAACTTTCAGTTTGTCAGGAGCTAGTCGGCGGGGAGTACACGATATAGGAGGACCCGGTGTTGTTCTAATGTGGTGTGTGGTGTTATGTTTCGGAATCATTGGTTGGCCTGAAGGGCGGGTAATCTCGGGGAAATTACTAAGAATCGCGTGATATCGCGTGTCGCCCGACCAAGTTTTGACCGAAAATACATTAGTATGAGCCATAAAAGCGCTGGATGTCAATGTGGTAGTATTATCAATCAATCGCTGTTTACGACAATCTACCATTAAATTAAAGTGGCACAAAAAGTCTACACCTATGATCGCTTTGGTCACATCAGCTACGGTAAAGCGCCAGGCAAAGTTACGCCTTAAGCCTAAATTTAGACACAGTTCCACGTAGCCGTAAGTGTCGATGCTGGTCCCGTTAGCTGCACACAGCTGATAGCCGGTCTTGTTCCGTCGCTCCCGCAGTGCAGATCGAGGGTACACGCAGAGATCACTGCCGGTGTCCACGAGGAACTGTGTGTCGGAGCCACGGTCCGTTACAAAGAGGCGACCAGTAGAAGAAGGGCAATCGTCAGCCGCCATTAGCGACTGCCCGCGGAGTTTTCCGACTTCTTGAAGTCGCATGGATTGATGCATTTGTGTGCGTTGCTTCCGTGCGTTGAGTGGTACCAGCACACCGGGAATCGTCGGTAGCTGGAGTTTGAGCGGGATCGGGGTCTCGAACCAGATGAAGGACGACGGCGCTGCGGTCTGGATCTATTGGAACTACATCCTGCGCGAGTATGCTCGTCGAGCTTCAGGGCGAGGCGCTCCACCATGTTTTTCAGCTCCGCGATTTCACTAGATGGTTGAGGGCGTGCGGGGCTGGAAGACGTCGCTGCGACGCCATGCGGGGATGTGATGTCCAGGATGCGGTCGGCCAGGTTGGACAGGTCTTCCAGGTTCTGCGAAGTCTGGGATGCCAGCACAGTCTGGATACTGCTGGGAAGACGATTGCACCAGATCGATCGTATGAACTCGTGGGGAACATCAGGGCCTGCCAGATCTTGCAGGTGTCGCAGGAACTGCGAAGGCTTCCGGTCTCCCAGCTGTTCGTGGGTCAGCAGCTGCTTGACCTTGCGTTCGCGTGACGCTGTGAGTCGCCGTATGAGCTCCGCCTTGAGTTTAAGGTACGGGTATTTCGTAGGAGGGCTTATAATAACGTCTTTCACCTCCTTAGCATGCTGCATATCCAAGTGTGTGATGACGGTGTTAAATTTTATGACGTCATCAGTAATGCCGAGGTTGTGCAACTGCCCTTCCAAGAGCGCAAACCATATCTCCGGGTCATCCGGTGAAAACGGAGGCACTTTCACGGTGACGTGCCGGATGGGTGCAGTGGAAACGCGCACTTTTCTGCACCGGCGCGTGGTAATGTTCTCTGATTTACTTTCCGATTTTGGAGTGCCGTATGGTTTTTCGGACTCACCGTTTAAAGGTTCCTGGATTTGTTCACTGTCACTCATTTTGTGTCCTTTAGGGGTCACCAGTGTGGATATGTTGTAGGGGTGCGTCGGCGGTAGGTATCGGCGTTAAAAGATAACTGCACTAAGTATACGAATATTACGTATTTATTATCTCCTCATAGGTTTAACACACAATACAAATATTTACAAATAATCGAAGGAGTAACTGAGTGATATAATAAACAAATAGGTAAGTCGGACGGCGCGCGAGCGCAATGCAGTACACACGTTTTTCGACTGCCAGCAGAGGGCGCGACAAGGTCGGCGCGGCTCGCTCGCACCTAACCGGTCTATCGACGGGCTGCCATAGTAACTACGCGGTTACGCTGTGGCACTAGGCAATAGCGATCGGTGCGCGCGTTTCCAATGATTCCGAACTTCTATAAATAGAATGAAATAAATATCGTTCGGAAGGAATTTATAATTACGTAAATAAATATATAAATGAATTTGGAATGTATAGGTATGTATGTGTGTATGTATAAATAATATATAATAAGAATAAGTATCTTATATTATGTGTATAATATTTTATGTTAATATTAATGTAGTTAAATATTATTAAATATATGTAAATAGCATATTATGTAGGTGAGTATATGTGTAAAGTATACGAGTATCCTACAGGTCCTCTGTCCACCTTGTGGGTGGACATCTTACGCTGCGCTTGCCAGTACGTGGTATCCCCTAGAGATCATTATTTAAAACCTACCTCATAGCCTTGTAAATACTGATACAGCCTTGAAAACTACAAACGTGCATGGATATAGCGTCTAACAAGGTCGTATAACGTAACTATATTATTATCTCTACCTGTATATCTGTAATGATAACAGTTCCCTGGGCGTAGATTATTAAAGTCCTTGAGATTTTAAAGCCCAGGCTCCGCCAAACTGAAGCAAAACGGGTATATGGGCATATCTCTAGCTAGACGAAGTAGGTAAATACATATTCTAGCGCTCATGTAGTTTAACTTGGTGTTCGTTCGCGATCATCGAAGTTAAGCAACGTTCGGCACGGTCAGTCTTCGGATGGGTGACCGCGGGTGGCATTTACAACTGAGCGCTACCGTGGCTCGGATGACACGTTAAATTGTAGGTCCCGGTTGTTTTAACCGTTAAGCCATGTCAGAGGACTTCAGGCGGCTTAAAAACTCTGACACCAGGGCTAGCCACGCGACCTTTGATGTAGATACTCATCAATATGACCAGTTTTTAAAAAAGAACCAGCCCTGAAATCGCGAAATGAAATTAGGGGTCCGTACATTTCGTCGAACGTGAATGAGTATTTTATGTGGAACAGCTGATATTTTATCGCGATTTTAAGTTCCTTGGTAAAAGTTCTTAGTCTTGATGTAAGTTGCTGCCAAAATTGTGCAAGTTATCGGTATAGGTATCGCCACTCAAGTCGGCGGATGAGAAGTTACAATACAACCGGTTAACTCAGTCCTCGCCTGCGCGGTATAGGGGCGCGGGGGTAGACGACAAAGGGGGACTGAGACATGTGTGTATTTAGTGTGTAAGCATTACTGCAATACTTAAAAAAATAATGATGTGTGTGTTTCGATCAGGCTCTGGACTCTGTCTCAGCCATATTACAAGCTTTTCTTCATTTGGGGTCAGATACCTTGTGTAAGATGGTTCTTGAATGATTATGATGTACTGTACTGTACTGTACCAGCCTTTTTAATAGTCCACTGCAGGACGTAGGCCTACCCACGAAGGGTTACTGGGCCAGATCCACCACGCTGGCCCAGTGAGGGTTGGTGGATTCACATACGCCATCGAATTTCTTCTACGGACGTATGCAGGTTGCCTCACGATGTTTTCCTTCTCCGAAAAGCCAATGATGTGAAATTCCGTACATAAGTTCCAAAGAAACTCATTGGTACGGGATCTGGATTTGAACCCACGACCTCACGATTGCAGGTCAGGTGTTACTACCACTAGACCACCACGGATTTTTTATTATGGATGATGATGATGATGATTGTATAAAAAATGGATTTAGGGGGCCAGCTCCGCTTTGGTGAAGTTTGGCCCTACCAGTGTAGTAGCGGAAGGAGGCTTTTATTAGAGATAACAGGACGTAGGTGAGGGATCAAGGCCATCGGGACGTAATGTTATTGTTGTCATAGCGGGACAAGAACATTGAGCTTGTTAGCTTAATTATTACGATGTTTATCAGTTAACCATTCTTCTTTATTTTCCCTTTTTACTCTTAGTGGGTGGGCCTATGCCCAGCAGTGGACTATTCAAAAGGTCAACCTAACTAAAAATTTTCAACATGGCAGCAAAGGACGTCCGCTATTAGAATTTTTTTTTTCAGATTTTCAATAAGAGCGGTCGGAACTGGCATGCATCCATCGAAATTCTATAGTCTTTCTTAATCGTCTGTCTGCCTTCTTGGTGGAAGTCCTATTCTTCATTTTCCGGTGAGTAATCTCCGTCCGAATCGTTAACAACTAAAGCCAAAGTCAAATCATTTATTGCAACATATGAAATTTACATACGGTTCTTAGTTGACATGTTTTGTATAGTGATACATATGACCCTATTAGGGTATGGCAATTTTATTATTTGTATTGAAACGATTTATTATTATGTGTTCTAGATAATCGTTAAAAAATTCGTCTAATGTGTAATAGCATTTCGATAACAGGATTATTTTTAGTTGTTTTATGAAACAGTTTTCTCTTTCTATATTATTTGGCAATTTATTGAATATTTTTATAGCCATAGAATTTGGGAAACTATATCGGTAGGAGAGGCGCCAAATCGGAAGAAATACCAAAAAATCGGTAGTTTCGATACCACTGGTCCGAGATAGTAATGCCTACTGCTACATAAACTAACACATCAGTTGACTTTGTCTCTAGTCAGTTGGTCAGAGTGTGGTCGATGTGGTTTGAGAGAACCGTGGAGATCTAAGATAGTTGTGGTGGTCTAAGAGAACTGTGGTACTAAGAGAGTCGTGGTAGTCAAAGAGACTCAAAACACGCACACGAATGGTAAACATTCTCCTTATTGGGAGCTGGTTGAAAATAATGGAAACAAACACTTTTGATTATAAATCAAATCTACAACAACAATACCGAAAATGCTTCTATCAAAATTAATTTCCTCGTAACGACTTGTATTGGAACAAAAGGCTTATAAACCGCGATTTCCACGAAAATCAAAATCTAAAGTGACCTTTGTATCGATCAGAAACTATTTCATTTGCAAAGGTCGCGCTCTTAACGATTTCATAACACACCACCTACGCAGTTCCGGTCCCAAACGCTGCCTAAGCTTCCTGGGGGCTATTCTGGTGCACTCGATATCTCATGTCTCTCACTTTTTGAGATGTTTTTAGTTATAGGTCGAATCACACTCAAGAAGTTCCTGTAAATATGAGGTAGGTCAGTAAAAATAGAGATAGAAAAACCGGTTTTTACTAAAAAAAAAAGTTTAAAAAAAAGTTTACTGAAAACAAAAGATGCTTATTTTTATTTTCTATAATAATGGTTTTCGTGACTTTTGCCCTATAGTTTCTGAGATATTAGCCCAAAACGTTTTCCAAAATCATTTTTTTTTTCTTTTCTTTTGTGAAACACAATCATTATACGCATGTTGTGTTTGCTCTAAGAAGGTTGATCAGCTTCGTAAGTAAATTGTTAAGATTTAAGATGTAAAATTATGTATGTACTGCATCAACCCGTTTGCAAACCTAATAAAAAAATAAATAAAAAATGGCACTTGAAGCTCCACCTGGATCTGTCAGCATTTTGTGGTGTTATGCTCAGTAAGTGATCCTAAATCTTATTAAAAATGGGATCGAAAAACAAGTGCAAAGTTGACAAAAAACGTTTTTTTAGTGTAATAAGGTGAGCGATTGCTCAATCTATATGACATCCTAAGACAACGGTACGATAAGGCTGTATGTCAAAATTAATAGCATTCCTTGAAGATTTCACATAGGTTTTATATACATAATCACGGTCCAGCATAGGATGTCTACGATGCCTGCTATGGTTAGATACTGACAACTTAGTAAAAACAACGAAATTTTTAAAAGGTTGCTGGCTTTTTTCGGTCGGTCTAATTGAAAATTTAGGAAAGAAAGACCCTAAAATTGCCATTCGAAAACATCAGCCATACACAGTCTTAAATGCCGAATGCAATACAAATACTTAGTTTGGACTTTAAAAGTCGAGAATTAGGCCCTTGGTCTGATTCGTGAACTGTGAAGTTCAAAGGTCGAAAACGTCAAAATGTAATCACTGCCTGTGGCAGTACGCGGTTTGTAGTGGGATTGTGACGTGTAGCACCTGAAGGTAGGTGCAGGTGTATTTATTGGGTGCAGACTCAAAACACGAGGTTTTGTGGAAGATTTAGAGAAAGAACATATAATTATTAGGTACATATATTTTATTTGTAAAATTAAACGTCCGCTAGTCCGCACCATATGAGTCGTCATATCGCGCTAGAAATGTCAAACCCCAAAATCATTTGATGGAAATTTAATGCGAGTGCGCTGACAAACGCATGACACTTAGATTAATAAATAATTAATCTAAGCCATCTAAGGTATGATATGGCATTATATGCCTGAGTTTTTGTTGCCTTCGTCTTTTCAGCCATAGGACTTCCACTGCTGGACTTAGGTCTACCCTATAGATCTCCAGTTGGTTGCGGCTTGCGTCCAGCGCGTCGCTGTTTCTTAATGAGGTCGTCTGAGTTAAAAATAAAGTAATTGTGTTTTGATTTTCGACTCATTTTATTTACACTTGAGTACTTTTTGTTTAAGTTAAGCCTCCCAATGAGTTTTTATCCCTGATCGACCTATTTGACACCAGTATCATAGTTATATAATGCTACAATTACTTTATTTTTGCGTAAGTATAAAGCTGGAAATATACCATCCGACGCGGCTGACGGACGCGACTGACAGCCGCGACTTAGCAATGTGGAGAGTCTTAAAACATCTGGTGTGCCAGATCGCTCTCGGACGTCCGAACGCTCAAGGTTGTCCGAAGGTGACGTCCGCGACTGATGTCCAATAGTGTGCACGGCTCAGTGTACTTTCATAGTCTAGATACCTATCAGTCGCGGCTGTCAGACGCGTCTGTAAGCCGCGTCCGATAGTATGTTTCCAGCAGCTTAACCATCCATATCTTTACTTCCTTACTACAATATTATAAATCCGAAAGTGTAATTGTACACGCAGAAACAGAGCAACGGAATGACTTGATTTTTGACATTTAAACATATAGGTTTGAAAGACGTAAACAGTGGGCTATTAAAAAGGCTGGAACATTACACAAGTTTCCACAAAAATTAAAATGTCACGCGGGCGAACCTGCTGGCAAACGCTAGTTTATAATAAGTTTGATGGATCCAATAAAAATATTATAATTTATTTGAAATTTTGCTTTATATTAGCTTTTAATTATTTATTTCAGTCCCATTTAGTGCGACCTTCTCAATCAGTTTTCCAGAAGAACCGTCGACCTGTTTCGCCCGAGTGACCCATTGTCACCTCGACGGCTTACGGGGAACGCTGCTAATTTGTTTGGATAACTATTTAAATGGGTAGCTATAACATTTACACTGATTTACAATTGGTAGTCAGCAAAATAAAACTTGATCGACTAGGTTGGGCGCCTTTGGTTTAAATTTATTTGACAGAAATTAGCCTATACTAAACGCCAGAAATTATTGTTTCGAACAATAATCGTAGAATTTGGCTATTTTAACCGACTTTTAAAGGTTTTGTGTTTGTCCGTAGGTATGTATTTTTTTTTGTATGTTCATCGATATTTTCGCCAATTGAGAAACGAATAATTTTTTTTTGTTTGAAACGGCATATGGCTGATCGTTTTTGAAAAATCAATAACAATGTAAAAATTGTACTTTATTAATTAGAGCGAACTGTTTGATTTTTGACCAACGAAACGGAAGAGGTAGGTACTTAATTGACGCGTATATAATTATTTTTATGTTTTACGACGTATAACTTTTTACGTAGTAGTCTGATTACATTTTTTTTATTAGAAAGAGTATACTTTGAAATTGCTCATATTTATGTTGTTTTTAAACTATCGCGATTTGAACACATTATTATAATATACTACGGGACTAATCGCGCACTAAAATTACGAGATAAATAAATACCTCATCATCCCGACGTTTCGGCCGAGTTGCATCGACCGTGGTCACGGGTAGACGGGTATTTATTTATCCCGTAATTTTAGTGCGCGATTAGTCCCGTAGTATATCATAATAATGTGCTCATATTAAAATTTTATTGAAATCGGCCAGGCCATTTTTGATAAATCAACAATAATGTGAAATTGCTACATCGATTCGCGAATTCTGTACACGGTTGAAGTCGGTCGTGCTGTTTTTTTTTTCGAAAAATAATTATGTCGTACACGATGGAAGTCAGCTTTGCCATTTTTATGGGAAAAATTATTGTTGTTTGCACTATTTTTGGCTGCAAACATTGGGCAAATTGCTATTTACTGTACTGTCCTGTACTGTATCAGCCTTTTTAACAGGACGTAGGCCTACCCACGAAGAGTGATTGGGCCATAACCACCACGATGGCCCAGTGCGGATTGGTGGATTCACATACGCCATCGAACGTCTACTGGCGTTTGCAGGTTGCCTCACGATGTTTTCCTTCACCGAAAAGCCAGTGGTGTGAAATTCCGTACATAAATTCCAAAGAACTAATAGGTACGGGACCGGGGATTTGAACCCACGTAGTGGTCTAGAGGTTTAGACACTCGCCTTACAATCGTGATGTCGTGGATTCAAATCCCCGGTCCCGTATCAATTGCTATTTAGCTGACAAAAAACATTTTAGGCCAACAACTTACTGCTGATTGTAAGAACCTCACCCATTTGTTTATACGAGTCCGATTCTCAGTACTTTCAAGGGCCTCATTATTTATTCACCGATTCTTGTCAAGTGCCGCTTACGATAAATGTTTCTCGACCCAAGACAAATTGTTTTGACCCTTCTTACACACTGTTTAAGTACTTTGGACCTAATGGGTTTCATAAAAAGCTATTTATTAGTAGTTCTACAAATAGTTACAACTTCGCGACCCATCTCTTTAATCGTCCAATATAATAACGCTTTCAGAATGCTGATGCGGCTCCCACCGTTTTGCAGCGCGTCATCTATGTTTGCGGAGGCGCGCACTGATGGCTTTGCAGCTATCATGCGCAAAAAATTGCCTCGCTGTTGAGCAGGACGCGAGCGAACGGCAACAGCATTCTGATAGCCATCACCGACAACTTTAGCTGTCCAATCTTGATGCACCACATTAAGGTGCTGTTAAAATAAATGATTAGCTGCGACATGTTGAATTTAATTTAATAACTTGTGACATGCCCCATTTTAATAAGTTCATTTATTTAATTTTATAATTAAGCTTTAATTTTAATTTCAATTATGGATCCTATGTGTCTGATAATAAAATATTTTTGATTTTGATTTTAACTGAATCTATATCATATAAGCTTATACAGGTTTCAGTGCACATACTTTGCATACGGAA
The DNA here is from genome assembly GCA_949316475.1 of Hypomecis punctinalis. Taxonomy (NCBI): domain Eukaryota; kingdom Metazoa; phylum Arthropoda; class Insecta; order Lepidoptera; family Geometridae; genus Hypomecis; species Hypomecis punctinalis. Next base: position 2,475,247 of record OX438815.1, read on the forward strand.
AGTATAATAAACAAACAAAGAAACCCCTACATTGGTTTTACTCACTTTAGTACAAAAAATATTGAAATAATTTCAGGAGAAAGTATTCAGATAAACGGAGTAATCAATGTTACCCTACGTCTGAGTACCTACGTGGCCGCGTCGTGCCTACGCCCGAGACGTTTTGGTAGGTAGTTATTGTCTGGAGTGTAGGGTGCATGCAATATAATTTTTTTTGGAATAGTTTGACAAAAAAATGATCAAAAAAGTCGATCTTTTTGTGGGTGAAATATGTTCTATGAATGATATCTATTGCGCGATTAAAAATTGTGCACTGAATAAAAAGTCATGCTGTATCTCGACTAGCTCTTGACCGATTTGGTTCATTCTAACAATTCTTATTAGGATTTAGATAGGTATTAATATTACCTAATTATCAAAATCGGCTGATAAACAGCGTGACAGAAAATTTTCCTCGTCTTTGAGGGAATCACAATCAAAAATGGCGACGCAAAATCGTCGCGTTGAAGTTTGTTTCGCTTCGTTCAACTAACTATGTAAAACACGGAAAAACAGTACATTTAGAAAACCGGATAAACACGTCCTGTGCGAATGAAAGTAAAAAAAATTTGGCTGTTGCCAAAATCTAATAACCCATAGCGAAACCATGATATGAAATGATAATTATTGGTTATTGCCATATTTTATCTACAGTAAATAATAAAGTTAATTCATAGTCATTATGTCCTCATACATTTAATCTCAACGTGCATCACCGTTTAGCCATGTCAGAGGCCTTGAGGTGGCTTTAAAACTCTGTTACCAGGGGTAAGAACTAGCCATCCGGTTATATGAATTTACTTACTGAATGGTGCATAAAACATCATACTTAATCTCTTTATAACCCCTAAAAATGTATTAGAGGCTAAGAAAGTATCTGTAACCTTCAGAAAGATCTTATTACAGTTCCTACCTAGTCCACATTTCTAGCCGGATACGAGCTAAATTGAAAATAGACCGTTCTCCACCCGGCCAACTACAGTCCGACTCAAAATTGACCCAAAATTACATCACTCCGGGCGCGTGTAGTGCCCTCAACGAATCACCACTAACTCAATTCCAATATCCCGTTCCAATCGGGGAACACCCCTGTCTCCTGATTGGGACAAAGATACTCGACCGAGTTCGAGACTCCGGCGATTAGAGAGCCCTCAAAACAACTGCTGGGCATCTTTACTCAACCGGCTTTTAGGGGACGACTTTCCCGAGTTTCTCTCCTCCATTGTTTTTAATTGGTGCTTAGTTTTTGTGGGACGTTTTGGGGTAATGAGTTGTGAGAATCGCTGGCTGTTACGTAGATTTGCGATGTAATTGGGACAAAAACGCTTGTGGGCCAATTTAAGTTTTTGGAGTCAGCGAACTTGGGGGTCATAAAGATTGGGCTAATGTTTGTACACGGAATCTCATCAATTTGCGTGATTTCAGCATTTTCAACGTTCAAAAATTGGCTTGCTCTGAATTTTAGACTTCAAGATGAACGTATCAAAACTGATAGAATCATGAATAGATTAGCGAGCTGTACTAAACAGCTTAGATAGCATACAGAGAGCAAAATATAAAGGTACTTTAAGCTATTTTTTTAACATAGCTTCAAACTAATAATTCATTTCCAATCAAAATTTGGACTCAAATGGATGCAATTTTGGCTTCGGCAATTATACAGTAGACCCATGGTCTTACATGGACTCACCATAATAATAATTGTACTCTGATTTTGGCTTCAGCAATTGAACAGTAGACCCATTATCTTCTACCTAAGGCATTAAGCTCTTGTTTTGTACATTTGGTGTGCAATAAAATATTAAATTAATACTTATCAGATCCAGATGAGCATCCCTAGTGGTAAAAGTCATGGGGTCGGCGGTGTCGACGGCGTTGCACGCGTAGTCGAGACGACCCGTGACGGTGATCAGCTTACTGCCTGTCCTTGCTAAGTCAATCAAGTTCAAGTATCAGAAGACTCACCAGATGAGCATCCCTGGTGGTGAAGGTGACAGGGTCGGCGGTGTCGACGGCGGTGCACGCGTAGTCGAGGCGGCCCGTGACGGTGATCAGCTTACTCCCTGTCCGCGCCAAATCGATCAGGTTCAGGCGCAGCGTGTCTGCTGAGAACTCCACCTGTTGACGTTGAGAAGTAAATATATTATGACTAATAATGATGACTCATTGCCATAATTTTCAGCCGTAGGAAGTCTACTACTAGACGTAGGCCATAGTCTGATATTAGTGGCAGAAGAAATTGTCAAGCACTCCTGTTCAGGCGCTAGCCAATCTCTGCAACGATTAGCTAAAGCCTGACGAAAGTTCGGTTAGCACAGCCGCCTCACGACCAATGGTTAGGTTCGTGCGACGCCTGACTAACCCACCGACGCAACCGTGGAAGTCCACTACCGTCGCCGTGACGCCTGGCTATACTGTGATAGCAAGCGAAGCTAGGACATGGATTATTCCATCGGCCGTTCGGTCGTCGCGGGGACCTACTCTCTACTCCCCGCCCGCCTCTCTAACTCGTCGTCCCCTGCGCTGCAGGCCTCTGTATGGGCTCCGTCTGGATCCTCGAAGGTCCGACGGCCGGTCGTCTAGTTGACCTGACTGCTGGCGAAGGTGGACCCCTGTCTCCGAGTGCAGCCGCCCGAAGGTACTCGCCACTGCACCCCTCTAGACTCCGGGTGCAGCCGCCCGAAGGTTCTCGCCACTGCACCCCTCTTATTGTGAATCAAGCAACTGTTACATTGCGATTAATTTTTATTACATGCTTAACTACTATTTATGCAACAGTCTCTTACATATAATTGGTCTTGAAGTATGCTTAATTTGATGACCGTGCATATTTGTGTGCCGATGCCTCGCCTAGATGGTTGACGATGAATCTGGGTCGCGACTCTGCAGATTCCGCCAGCTGACGCTATCCGCTATACGGCCCAGTATCGACACGCTGAGCTAAGCATGTTCTTTATGGACATTCTGGGGTCTCTCCGGGACGGTCTTCAGTTGGTACAGCTCCAACACCTCTGCCTTCATTCCGCTGGAACCGTTGCTACGGTCCTTCCTGCTGGTTGATGGCGTGGATGGGATGCCGCTGGTCTCGAACCCCTGGTTGTCGTGGCTGGTTGGCTGCACGATCTGCCTGGCTTCTCTTCTTGGTTGCCGAGTGCGTCGTCGCATTGCGGCCAACATGTACTGCGCCACCTGTGTCGTTCTGGTCGGGCACCTAGTCTCCGTGTGGTTGGTGAAGAGTTGCTCAACAATGCAATTCTCTTTTAATTGCATGTTCTTCACCACTCCAGGAAAACAAATAAAATTATAGAGCCAATGAAAGCATGTCTTGAAACCTTCTTGGTTGATCTCAAAATATTGCTCCTTGATTCCCTCTATCTCCATCTTGATCTTCTTTCTTCTCTCTTCTTTCTTGCTTCCCCTAATCCTTAGCCCTACTCCTGATCTAAACCTTCACTCTTAGCTGCTTATCTCTCCCTGGATCAGTATTTGTGCACCTTCTCAAGTACCTGGTGATTCCCGCTTGTGGGAGGCCAGGTCCCGAATTGCTACTGTCCGAGGCAGCTAAGTGCTATTTATGAGTACTTCAACGCCAATGAACATAGCGCTTGTTGATTACGCTAGCCCGAGGTACGTCAAAGGTGGTCTGTCAGTTTCAAGTCAACTAAAGGACGGTACGGCATCGTCCCCTGCGCTGCAGACCTCTGTATGGGCTCCGTCTGGATCCTCGATGGTCCGACGACCGGTCGCCTAGACGACCTGACTGCTGGCGATAGTGGACCCTTAACTCCGAGTGCAGCCGCCCGAAGGTACTCGCCACTGCACCCATCTAGACTCCGAGTGCAGCCGCCCGAAGGTTCTCGCCACTGCACCCCTCTTGTTGTGAATCGAACAACCGTTAGGTTGTGATTAATTTTTATTACATGCTTAACTACTATTTATGCAACAGTCTCTTACATATAATTGGTTTTGAAGTATGCTTAATTTGATGACCGTGCATATTTGTGTGCCGATGCCTCGCCTAGATGGTTGACGATGAATCTGGGTCGCGACTCTGCAGATTCCGCCAGCTGACGCTATCCGCTATACGGCCCAGTATCGACACGCTGAGCTAAGCATGTTCTTTATGGACAACTCCTAATACGTACAAGAAAGAGCAAATTGGAAGCGTAAAAAGTTTGAAGGAAATCCAAGGACAGTAAAGATGTTATACGCGAGAGTGAAGGTCGAGCCATGACTGTGATCAAGAGCCGAGATTGGCGACAGAATCATGAGACTGCGAAAAGCACTTGTCAAGCCAGGGCCACACATTGGCTAAGCTGGCTACAAATTATAGCCTTGGTTCCAACACTCCAATGTGTGGATCGGTCTTGGACTGATATTGATCGTCCAAAATCAATTTAAGAGCAATCCACTGATTGGGAAGTTGGATCCAAGGCTGAAATTTATAGCCAACATACCCAATGTGTGGCTGCGGCTTCACGCATTCCTGTTGATGATCACTGTTGTCACTCTTGTATTGGTTTTACTAGCAAACTGGCGATAGCAAGACAAGTAGCGCGCCAGTAAGCTGTGTAGCATCTTGACGTAGAAACACATGTAGGTACGCGTATACGTGTTAGTTACCTTCTTCAAGCAGCCGATGAAGTTGTTATGTACACGTGCCCCCGGTAAAGCGCGCGCGTTGAGTGAGCCACCAACGTGTGCACGTGAGCTGGCCAACATCGTGAACGTGCCGGCGACGTGCGAGTGCTCTGTGTACACGTCGTCCACTATGGCCGATACCTGGGGAGAAGATACATTGTCATGTTATTCATTTGTTTGTATTCAACACGATTTAGACAAGATTTAGACCTACACTTCACTGAAGCGAAACTGCAGGGAGAGAAGTAGAGCCGAGCAGAGTGTAGACTACAACGCTCACAGTTATATGGTGAACATTCCGCGTGTTAGAACCAAGCGTTTCGAATGTTTCAGCCAGAATGTGGAACGCTTTGCTTGAGTTTGTCTTCCGGCTAAAGTACAACGTAGGTGACTTCAAATCCCGATTAAATAGGTCATATTCGCTTACTCGCTTTGCTTAACATTCAGGCAATGTGTAGTGTTTGACTGGCAAATCTATAAGATATAATAAAATAAGAACGGACTCACAGTCTATCGTGAGGCGCCTTTTGGTGGAATCTGGGTCGTAGACTTGCAACACCAGTTTCATACTTGATATCGTTCTTACACATTACATTTTAAAATAAAAATTCGATTCCACTTTTTTGATGTAACGCGATAATTTTTATCGCGAGAGATATTCAGGAACTCCTAGTCTTTTTTATTGGATACAAATAAGTTCGCACATGACCACCAACTCGCCTGATGGTAAGCAACGTGGTGATCGTAGATGAAGCACGCTTGAATGGATCAGGCTTAGAAGATACCTATTACTACACTCTGACTACGCTTTTCAAAAGCTTTAGATTATAACTATCAGGAAACAGGAAAGCCGGTAGACTGTTTAATTCCCTGGGCGTACAAATCAGAAATATTAAGTCAAACCGCTTTGTACGTATCGAAGGAAGATTGGCAGTGTAGTCTAAGTATTTATAAGTAAAAACTTCTTTAGCAGTGTTGTACACTTTTAGGGATGGGTAAAAACATGTTAAACTCGCGTCAGAACATGTGACCTGATCGAAAATTTGTAAGATAGAAGGAGAGTAGACCGCGCGGCGTAGAGAGTAATATACCGCGCTTCTCGCGCTATTTTCTTTCTACCGCACAGCTAATTAAGCGGCGCACGGCGCTTGCGCAAGTGTGCGTATGTGATATTGTGTTTAACCACATAAATGATAGTACTTTAGATGTTCAAGTTTTCACTTCTGCCGGCACTACCGAAGCGGAACCCGTTGTTTTTAGGGTTCCGTACCTCAAAAGGAAAAAACGGAACCCTTATAGGATCACTTTGTTGTCCGTCTGTCCGTCTGTCCGTCTGTGTGTATGTCAAGACTCTTTATCTCGGGAACGCGTAAAGATATCGAGTTGAAATTTAAACCGTCTACGTATATTTATGATCTCTTACAGTTGTGTAAAGGAAAAACATCTCAGTTATAATATAAAAAAGTTAGAGCCGTTTATGTCGTAAAAAACCGCATATTTTGACACTTACAATGATGATGACTATAAAGATTTTTAACAACGTACTTCCCAATTTTGTGAAATTTTCTAGATTTGTACGGAACCCTCGGTATGCGAGCCTAACTTGCACTTGTCCGGTTTTTTTTTAATGTTACTACTATTAACACAGAAACAGAAGAACAGTACTACATGATCATTGTTCGTACATAGTCTAGTACATGAAGTTGATTGTAGCTCGAAAGTTGTATCTAAGTACACAGCACACACCCCACAACTTGTGATTGCATAAGCTCGTTGCTTGTGCAGAGTAATAGCGTCGCTACTGCTGCATATTCATGTGGAAATCGAAACTTACTGCGAGTCCAGTTTGCAATGTCCATTAGCCATTTTAATTACGGCTTTAAGCATGTTTTACGTTAGTTTGTACAACGCAGAGGGTTTATTAGGTACGTGCCGCAGATTGGGACGTTTGGGACGGTATGAGGCCGGCTCGTAAACGATTTATGACGCTTCTGACAATACTGGTAGAGATGAATTGATTACAACGATAGACGTAGTTTATATCTTTAAAGGAACAGTTATTGTATTATTATTATACAGGGTTATTTCTAAATTAAATATTTCAATTAGCATCCTTTTAGGGGCTTATTCTGTACATCAAAATTAACAACTTTTGTTCTACAACTTTCATCAAAACTCAAAAAAAAATCTGCTTTTACATACATTTTGTCGCAGGTGAACGATATTTTTCTATGGAAAAACAATTTTTTTTTGAGTTTTAATAAAAGTCGCAGAACAAAAGTTGTTAGTTTTAATGTACAGAATAATGATAAGAGGATGCTAATTGATTAGAAATAACCCTGTATACTACGGGAAATTCACCGACCATGGTCACCGACATTAGAGTCTACCCGTGACCACGGCACGGGTAGACTGAGACCCGTAACCACGGTCGCTGCAACTCGGCCGAAAAGTCGGGATGATGAGGTATTTATTTATCTCGCACTTTTAGTGCGCTATTAGTCCCGTAGTATACAATAATGTGTTCAAATCGCGAAAGTTAAAAAAAACAGTTATTGTATGTTTATTTATTTATGAGTAAAATATTTGGATTGTAGAAAGAGGTCTAGCGAATTTGAGGAAATTAGATGAAACATTTCTTTATAAGTTCATCAGTAGGTAAAGACAGTATTTACGAGAAAACGCTAATGGGATTTTGGAAACACCTCTAACGAATTCAAGGAAATTAGATTATTTCTTTCTTGGAAAGGAGAATTCTTTTTATAAACTTATCTGTATAAGCGGTATTTACAAGAAAACACTAATTTTGATCTAGTTTTTGTAACAAACGATGCTCGATCGCTCTCTAATCTATATCTAAATAATACCTATTTTGTTCCGTATCAATCTTTTTGACTGACCACCGGAGGAGGTACTCAATTCGACGCGTATATATTTATTTATTTTTTCATAATATATATAACCACGCATAACTTATTTCATAGTTGTCCGATTTCAATAATTATTTTTGTATTAGAAAGAGTATACTTCGATTTACAAATCGGTCAATTTGAAACCTATTGGGGAGGCCTATGTCTTATACCTGATGATATGATGAAATATAGACTAATAGCGTGGTAAATATAGCTAATCGCCCTTTGAAGTTTTGCTTGTGTTCAATGATGGACTATATGAGATGCAAAAACAGCATGACCGACTTCACCCGTGTACAGAATTCGCGAATATTTCGCACGTGTCGATGTAGCATTTTTTCACATTATTGTTGATTTATCGAAAATGGCTCAGCCGATTTCGATAAAATTTCAATGTGACCAATTTCGAAGTTTACTCTTTCCAATAAAAAAAGAATTACGAAATCAGACCATTACATAAAAAAAGTTATGCGTGGTTAAACATAAAAAAAAAATATACGCGTCGAATTGAGTACCTCCTCCCTTTCGTTGGTCAAAATCATTATTCCCTAATATCCACATATTAGTTCTCGATCTAGATACCAGTGGTATTTGTGTAATCACGACTACATAATAAATACAAAAGCATGTCATTCTTCAAATTAATTTGAGAATATTTTAGGCTCTACTCACACCAATTACGAGTTCATTAATAAAATTCTCGCCTCTAATTTCATAACTTAGCAATACTGCGTCGCAAATGACATTTTCCCTCTGCCGAGGAAAGTTCATTATTTCTGGGAACAAAAGAACCGCATTGAAATGGCCTATAATAAAATTAGCACTCATTAATTTGTTGATTTGTTCAATCCATGGATGCATGAAAGAGAAAGGATCGGGAACGATGTCCGTGACTACGTTTTGTACGTTTGTAGGAGCGGCTTTAATAATAGTCCACTGCTGAATTTAATTATGTCTACCTAGAAGTGGTGATAAGGCCCAGTGCGGGTTGATGGGCAATTTTTTCTCAAAATGTATAGGCTGCGTTACTATGTGTTACTTATAGCCGTTCACCGTAAAGCCAGTCGTAATATATTTCCTACATTATTCCCAAAGAACTCACTGCTACAATGCCGGCATTTAAACCTTTACCTCACGATTGTCACATTGATCACGGCAACAGTTCCGTGGCTAAAAACTAACATTTATCCTATAATTATTTTTTGCAAAAATTGCATGACCGACTTCACCCGTGTACAGAATCATTACATAGTTTAAAGCAAAGTCGGTCCCCGCTGTCTGTCCCCATGTATGCTTATATCTTTAAAACTACACAACGGATTTGATGCAGTTTTTTTTTAATAGATAGAGTACTTCAAGAGAAATGTTTATAATATGTATAATACACCTGTGCAAAGCCGGGGCGGATCGCTAGTTCGCAAATATTACGCAAGGATCGATGTAGCATTTTTCACATTATTTTTGATTTATCAATGGCAAAGCCGATTTCGATAAAATTTAAATTGGACCAATTTCGAAGTATACTCTTTCCAATAAAAAGAGTTATTGAAATCGGACTTCTATGAAAAATGTTATGCATGGTTATATTTAAAAATATATAAATATACACGCGTCGAATTGTATACCTCCTCCGGTGGTTCGTCGGTCAAAAATGTCTTCAATTCAGCCCACAACGAACGACAGTGTTAAGGTAGAATTTACATAGTGACCTTATCCGCTCTTTCTTTTGCATCCATGATTCAAACGCACCCTGAAGAAAATGATTAATTGTTGCATTTTGTTTATTAATTACGGTGATTACAACGAAATGTGCTGCTATCGTTCTTCAGCCATACGATACTGTTTAATGAGTTTTTAATGATCAGTATTTTTTGAAAAGTAATCTTTTCATATGATGTAGAGCTCAAAGCCATCAGGGCTGACCCCTCAGCCTATACGAGTTTACTTAACTGTTCATCACCGTTTCTAGAGTACGTACACAAAGTAATGCGTACTGTAATTTATGTTCTTTAACGATCACTGAAGTGATGTAACGAACGCCTCGGATGAGTGACCAGGATAAGGTGGCCAAAAATTTTAAGTTAAATTCACGACCCGCGGGCCGTAGCTTGGACAGCCCTGTTCGAGGGACACCATTTTTTTGTATCTCCATACAAAAAAATGGTGGCAAAACTAGTCAAATACACGTAATTCGGAGTATTGGCATTGACGTATTATGTGACCCTGTGAACCAGAATTACTACAAAAATACTGTTGTAAAAGACAAGTAGGTACTGTACTGTATCAGCCTTTTTAATAGTCCACTGCAGGACGTAGGCCTACCCGCGAAGGGTGATTGGGCCATATCCACCACGCTGGCCCAGTGCGGGTTGGTGGATTCACATACGCCATCGAATTTCTTCTACGGACGTATGCAGGTTGCCTCACGATGTTTTCCTTCACCGAAAAGCCAGTGGTGTGAAATTCCGTACATATATTCCAAAGGACTCATTGGTACGGGACCGTGGATTTGAACCCACGACCTCACGATTGTAAGGCGGGTGTCACTACCTCTTGACCACCACGGCTTATATATTATGTATATATTTATAGAATTTTTAATAAAAGACAAGTACATGTTGTTAAATAAAAATATGGATTTATTTTACTTCAAAGTCAAGTGACACGCATTTTTCCGAAACTTATATTTTTGGCGACCTCACCCACCACAGCTGTGTTTACATCTCGCTACCATGGCCCGGATGGTAACCTGATTTAAATGTATCAAGTTATTCTAATCATTTAGTCATGAAGTTTTGTTATAAACTCTAACCTTTGAGTAAGCCATCGAACCTAAACGAAGTTATTTTCTTTTTCACCGACTTCAAAAAATTAGGAGGTTTGCCGATTGTATTTTTTCTATTTAACTTTTGACTCGGTGAACCGATTTTGATGATACTTTTTGACCAAGCTTCAGTCCTCACGTACACCTCAAAGTCTACTGGGACGAGCCGCCACTTGGGTGTATGTTTGTATGTATATTTGTTTGACGAGAACTCAAGTACTGCTCAACCGATCTCCATGAAATTTAGCATGAACGTAGTTTATATTTATAGAATTTTTAAGTTCGCATCTTCTGTTCAGTGGTTACGAAGATACGAGGGCCGAGATAAAGAGGCAAAACGGCGCCACTTAATGCGGGAGTTGCGGATAACTATTTTCACCGAATGTAATCTATGTCTTTCAATATTTGCTTAAAATAAATCGCTAACTTTTAGGTAAACTAAACAGTAGGTATTCATGATTTAAAATAGGAATAGTGCGAGGTCCAAGTTCGGGGCGGACTAATAGTTATTTTATTTTTTTAATTTAATTATTACACTCCGCAGACTCCAGGGTCTGTGCTTTTTAAGATATACATTAAGAAAAAAGATTTGAACAATATTGCTTATAAAGGCTTAACAAAAGGACTCTAAATATAACAAAATTAAAAACAAAAAAAATATGATTTTAAACTACGTTGATTTTACATATCATTTTCCAAATTACTACATATACCGCGCAGAGCCTTCATCACGGCCGCGTTTCGGTCTTTAATGTAAAATTTACTAGTTTATTTGAAATCTGCTTCCCGTTTGATCCCGTTTAAAGGTGACGTCCACAAGTGGTATATTATTCAGAGAAAAATCGAACCAAGATGATATATGCATCATTTGAAAGCTTGTTTTATGGGCTCCCCAAAAATATTTAATATCGATTTTTTCACCCCTCCATTTTTTTTTAAATGTGAAAATTTAATTGTATGAAAAATAACAATACAGCTTTTTATTTTTACTAGTTTAGCAATAATAAAGTGGTTTTATCGTTATTTCACTTTCATTCGTAGCTGATTCTTCCACATTCATCTCTTAATTTGCTCAAATTAAAAATTATAACCTACCAGTGTGACCAGTTAGTAGGTACAAAAAAAACTCTAAATAGTGTGTCTATTTGGTATAAATGCTTTTATTTAACAATTTGGAGGTTACTTAATCAGAGTTGATAGAGATAAACTACATATTGAGCCAAATATATTTATTTATCTTAATAATTTCAAAATTAATTTTTAAAAAATTGGAGGGCTCTTTTATATTTTTAACTGATGTAATAGACTCAGAAAAATATGAACTTTCTAGAATTGTAACGAGTGTTGTGGTTCAAATTTTCGATTATTATTATACCAGTCTCCATACATTTTGTAGACATGTCCTTTTATCGAAATCGGCTGAGCCATTTTTGGTACATCAACAATAATGTGAAAATTACTACATTGATCCGAGAGAACCATTCGAATTCTGTACTTGGTTAAAGTTATGCCATTTTTTGCGAAAAATAATCATTAGTAGTCAAGTAAATATGATAAACAGCTTCATAAGATAAGTTAATTAAGTTTGTAGCTTAGCATCTAAGTCATAACACAATCTAGGCAGCCCATTCATCCAACGAGATTAGCTTATCTAGCTAAGTTAGCGTCGAGACTTATCGCAGGATAATTTAGTGCTTCTAAGTTTTATTATTATACCTACAAGACATTGAATTATGGTTAATCCTAACCAAAATTGCAAGTTTATGATATTTTTAAGACTGGTATTAGTCAGCTTGTATACCTGAGCTTTTAGTAAGGTATTTTATTAAAGTATTAAACTTAGACATTCTTGCTAATACTATATAAGGGTATTTCTTATGAAATTTTAAAATTTTAGGTAATATATTTTAGAGAGATAGCGTTGTTGTCGCTTGAGGCTATTCTGAACCGCAAATATTGTATGGAAAATCTTTCATCTGAGCTGTCTAAACTGTCTTCTTCTTCTTTTGTCAGGCGTGGAATTGTTGTGAATTTGCCAGTGTCAAGTATTAAGTTTTAATATTTATTTTTTAAATTTTAACAAAATAGTCACTATCGTAGTCTCGTCATAGTCTAATAAAGTTGCGGTCAAGTCCAAACATAGTCCAAGTCATACCTCATTAAAGCAGTGGAGACTTTACTAGAGGCGTCTATGGAGATTTGGTATCAACACGGAACGACATGATACGTCACATACATTATATCACTTGCCTACACTCATGCACGTAAATCAGATCATAATCAACGAAATACCACCATTTTTCAGTAATTATCATTGACAAAACACAAGTTTAACAAAAAAATACAATGAGGCGATATGACTTTTTCGCGTTCCCGCCAAAACGCAATCAAAACTGTCAAATATAAATTGGAATTTGACAAGAATCTGACACCATCGGGAGAAAAACATGGCAACCAGCCATTGAATCGAGATATGTCATGTCATCATTCATCATCAGTCATTAAATCAATGCATCTCCTTCAGATTTTCTCGTTCGACATTTTCCCTCGGGTTGTAATAGCTCTGTGGATTTAACCATAGTTGTTTCTCTATCTACAGTTTTAAATTGTCAACTTAGAGTTTACATTATGCTGTATGGCAATCAAGCTCTGATGTCAGAGCCTTTAAGCCTGAAGAACTTATAACTTTTAATTTATACTTGTTCTGAAACACGCTGTCGAGAAAATTACAGTGTAATAGCAAGAAAGCTTAAATTGTTAGTTATTTTACATTCTGACCTATTTAAGTTACAGTAAGTTAAACCCAACTTAACAAAGCAATTAAATATTTAAATACGGGGCTTTAGTAAGTTAAATATCACAATAATTGTATAGAATTTGAATAAATTATTTTGAAGTTAAAGGACATGTCCACAAAATGTATGGAGGCTGGTATAATAATAATCAAAAATTCTAACCACAACATTCGATACATTTCGAGAAAGTTCATATTTTTCTGAGTCGTTACGTAAAATATAAAATAACCCTCCAATTTTCTTAAAATCAATTTTGAATTTATTGATTGATATACTACATAGACTTATTTTTAAATACATACTATATAGTAACTAAACAACACCTAAATA